>JACEFZ010011317.1:622500-1045000 GCA_014155875.1 Cepaea nemoralis | reverse complement strand
TGGGCGAAGCCGGGCAGGGTCAGCTAGTATGTATATATATATATATATGTATGTATGTAAATATGTATGTCCTTTATTTGTTCGCGAACGGCCCATCCGATTGAGATGAAATTTTCTACACGCCTTCCTTTCATTCCAGAGCTGTCAACTGTCATAGTTTTTTTTCTTCTTCCTCCTCCTCCCTCCTCCCCCTCCCAAAATACGTACGTAAATATATGATGATGATGATGAAAGAATCCCCGAACCAAAACGCTAGGGAAAGGGAAGAAAATGACGTGACTACACAGAATCGTCACACGGCAATCATCATCATCAAGTGCCGTGCCGGCTGGCGTAGGCGTTCATGGCTCTCCGTAGATCTCAGTCTTTGGTTTTTTGGATCAACTCTGCTGCTGATATTCCTCCATGCCACGGCAATATCAATAACAATTCATCTTGTTATGTGTAAGGAAGTTATCTACAGTCGTGTAGAAGGGAAGAACTAGACGAGTATGAATTCGGAATGGCGAACTCTCTCCTCCTCTCTTCTCCTCCCTCCACCCTTCTCCTCTTCCTCCTCCCTCTCATCCCTCTCCCTCCTCCCTCCTCCTTCTCCCTCTTCCTTCTCCCTCTTCCTCTCCCCTCCTCCTCCATCCTCCTCCCTCCTACTCCCTCCGCCTCCTCCCCCCTCCTCCCTCATCTTCCCTCCTCCTCCCTCTCCCTCCTCATCCCTCCTCCTCTTCCTGCCTCCCTCCTCCTCCTCCTGCCTCATTCTCCCTCATCATCCTCCCTCCTCCTTCTCCCTTCTTCTCCCTCTTCCCTCTTCCTCCTCCTACCTCCTCCCTCCTCCTCCCTCTACCTCTTCCTCCTCCCTCCACCCTCCTCCTCCCTTCTCCTCCTCTTCCTCCTCCCTTTCCTTCCTCATCCTCCTCCCTCTACCTCCTCCTCCCCCTACCTCTTTCCTCCTCCCTCCTCCTCCTCTTCCACCTCCCTTTCCTTCCTCCCCTCCTCATTCTCCCTCCTTCCTCTCCCTCCTTCCTCCTCTTCCTTCCTTCTTCTCCCTCTGCCTCCTCCCTCCTCCTCTCCCCTCCTCCTCCTCCTCCCTACTTCTCCCTTCTTCTTCTCCTCTCCCCTCTTCCTCCTCCTCCTACCCTCTTCCTCTTCCCCTCCTCCCTCTCCCTCCTCCATCCTCCTCCTCCCTCTTCCTCCTCCTCCCTCTTCCTCCTCCTTCCTCTTCCTCCTCCTTCCTCCTCCTCCCTCTTCCTCCCTCTCCCTCCTCCATCCTCCTCCCTCTTCCTCCTCCTTCTTCCTCCTCCTTCCTTCTCCTCCCTCCTCCTCCCTCTTCCTCCTCCTCCTACCTCCTCCCTCCTCCTCTCTCCTCCTCCCTCCTCCCTTTTCCTCCCTCCTCCTCCCTCTATCTCCTCCCTCCTCCTCTCCACTCTTCCTCCTACCCTCTTCCTCTTCCCCTCCCTCTCCTCCCTATTCCTCCTCCTCCCTTCACATTCCTCCTCCTCCCTCTTCCTCCTCCTCCCTCCTCCTCCTCATCCCTCCTTCTCCCTCCTCCTCCTTCTTCCTCCCTCCTCCTATTCCCTCCTCCCTCTCCTCCTTCCTCCTCCTCCCTCTCCTCATCCTCACTCCTCCTCCCTCTCCTCCTCCTCACTCCTCCTCCTCCCTCCTCCTCCTCCCTCTACCTCCTCCCTCCTCCTCCCTTCACATTCCTCCTCCTCCCTCTTCCCCCTCCTCCCTCCTCCTCATCCCTCCTCCTCCCTTCTCCTCATCCTCCTCCTCCCTCTACCTCCTCCTCCCTTCACATTCCTCCTCCTCCCTCTTCCTCCTCCTCCCTCCTCAACCTCATCCCTCCTTCTCCCTCCTCCTCCTTCTTCCTCCCTCCTCCTCCTCCTCCCTCCTCCCCCTCCTCCTTCCTCCTCCTCCCTCTCCTCCTCCTTACTCCTCCTCCTCCCTCCTCCTCCTCCCTCTACCTCCTCCCTCCTCCTCCCTTCACATTCCTCCTCCTCCCTCTTCCTCCTCCTCCCTCCTCCTCATCCCTCCTCCTCCTCATCCCTCCTTCTCCCTCCTCCTCCTTCTTCCTCCCTCCTCCTCCTCCTCCCTCCTCCCCCTCCTCCTTCCTCCTCCTCCCTCTCCTCCTCCTCACTCCTCCTCCTCCCTCCTCCTCCTCCCTCTACCTCCTCCCTCCTCCTCCCTTCACATTCTTCCTCCTCCCTCTTCCTCCTCCTCCCTCCTCCTCATCCCTCCTCCTCCCTCCTCCTCCTCTCTCCTCCTCCATCCTGCTCCTCCCTCCTCATCACTTCTCCTCCCTCCTCCTCCTCCTCCTTCCTCCCTCCTCCTCACTCCTCCCCCTCCTCCTTCCTCCTCCTCCCTCTCCGCCTCCTCCCTCCTCCTCCTCCTCCTCTACCTCCTCCTCCTCCCTCCTCCTCCCTCTACCTCCTCCCCCTCCTCCCTTCACATTCCTCCTCCTCCCTCTTCCTCCTCCTCTCTCCTCCTCCTCTTCTCCGCCTCCTCCTCCTCCTCCCGTCTTTCCCCTCCTCCCCCCTCCTATTCCTCCCCTCCCCCTTTCTCCTCCCCCTCCCCCTCCTCCCTCCCCCCCTCCTTTTCCTCCCCCCTCCTCTTTCCCAAACCCTCCAAATCCTCTTTTCTCTTTTTTTTTCTCTCCCCCTCTCCACCTATTTTTCCAACCCCCCCCCCCCCCCCCCCGCCCCCCCCCCCCCTCCCCCCCCTTTTCCCTCTTTTTTTTCCCCTCCCCCCCTTTTTCTCCCCTCTCCCCCCTTTCCCCCGGGCTTTTCCTCTTTTATTTTCCCTCCCCTCATTTTCCTCCCCCCCGGGTCCCCCAAAACCCACCCCCCCCCCAACCCCAAACCCCGCCCCGCTTCTCCCTTTCCCCCCTTTTTTTGTCTTCCCCCCGGTTTCTCCCCCCCCCTCCCCCTCCTTTTTTTTTTCCCCCTGTTCTTCCCCCATTATTCCTTTTCCTCCAACCCCCTCCCCCCTTTTTTCCCCTACCCCTGCCCCTTTTCCCCCTCCCCCTTCCCCCCCCCAATTTTTTTTCCCCCCTTACTTTTAAAACCCACCTTTTTCAATATTGGAAATTTAAAGGGACTACTTAAATTTAATAAGCCTACCTCGGGGATTAGTCAAAGCAGATGTAAAGATTATAATACGTGCCAAAGAAGACGGCAAAGAAAAAAAAGACAAACGAAGACAAAGTCAAAAAAAATATGACTACTTAATAAATTAATAATGTTTAAGAGTTGGGCATCCCGGGGGTAGCAAGAAAATAATAGTGGAGGGAATTAAGACATTTTAATTAATATGTTAGGGTTGGGAAGCCCCGCAACAGAAAAAGAACCCCACGGGCAGCGAAGCGACAGCAGCAGACAGAAGACAGACAGACAGACAGACAGACAGACAGACAAGCGGAAGAACGGGAACAGAACTTATATGAATTAAATGAATTAAAAGAGCCCGGGAAGCCGGGCCGGGGGGGGTAGAAAAAAAGAGACGAGGGGCCAGCGCCGCAACGCCACCCGGAGGGAAAATTTTTTTAAAAGCTCCTTATTATGAATTAATAGTTTGTCCCCCCCTCCCCCTCCCTAAATATATAAAAATGATGTTGTGTGGCCCTTTTAACCCAACTTAGAAAAGGAAGAAATTCCCGTCTCCCCATTCCCCCGGGGCCAATTCATATTTCCTTCCCTTCCCTCCTCCCCCCCCTAAACCCGGTCTTTTTTTGGATAATTGGGGAAATTTTCCTCCACCACGGAAAACAAAAAATCTTTTAAGTGTAAGGAATGCACATCTTTAAAGGGAAGCCCCCGGGGGAGGAATTAAAAGGCCTAGCCCGGTTTGTTGGGAAATCAACCCCCCCTCCTCCTTTTTCCTCCTGCCCCCCTTCTTCCCCTCCTTATTTTATTCCCTTCTCTCTTTTAAAACAATCCATTTCCCTTTCCCCCTCTTTTCTCTCTCCCTCCTTCTCCCTCTTCCTCCTCCATCCTACTCCCTCCTCCTCCCTTCTCCTCCCTTCTCCTCCTCCCTCCTCCTCCTCCCTCTACCTCCTCCCTCCACCCTCCTCCTCCTCCCTTCTCCTCCTCTTCCTCCTCCCTTTCCTTCCTCCTCCTCCTCCCTCTACCTCCTCCCCTCCCTCTACCTCCTTCCTCCACCCTCCTCATCCTCTTCTTCCCTCCTCCTCTTCCACCTCCCTTTTCTTCCTCCCCTCCTCATTCTCCCTCCTCCTCCCTCCTTCCTCTCCCTCCTCCCTCCTCCTCCTCTCCCCTCCTCCTCCCTCCTTCCCCTCCTCTATCCTCCTCCCTCCTTCTCCTCTCCCCTCCTCCTCCTCCTACCCTCTTCCTCTTCCCCTCACCCTCCTGCCTCTCCCTCCTCTTCCTCCTCCATCCTCCTCCTCCCTCTTCCTGCTCTTCTTCCCTCTTCCTCCTCCTCCCCCCTCCTCCTCCCTCTTCCTCCTCCTCCCTCCTCCTCTCTCCGCCTCCCTTTTCCTCCCTCCACCTCCTCGCTCTACCTCCTCCCTCTTCCTCCCTCCTCCTCCTTCCTCCACATCCCTCCTCCTCTCCCCTCCTCCTTCTCCTACCCTCTTCCTCTTCCCCTCCCCCTCCTCCCTCTCCCTCCTTTTTCTCCTCCATCCTCCTCCACCCTCTTCCTCATCCTCCTCCCTCTATGTCCTCCTCCATCCTCCTCCCTCTTCTTCCTCCTCCTACCTCCTCCCTCTTCCTCGTCCTCCATCCTCCTCCCTCTTCTTCCTCCTCCTACCTCCTCCCTCCTCCTCCTCTCTCTCTCCTCCCTCCTCCCTTTTCCTCCCTCCTCCTCCTCCCTCTACCTCCTCACTCCTCCTCCCTCCTCCTTCCTACACATCCCCCTGCTCCCTCTTCCTCCTCCAACCTCCTCATCATTCCTCCTCCCCCTCCCCCTCCTCCTCCCTCCTCCTTCTCCCTCCTCCTTCTACCTCTTCCTCCCTCCTCCTCCCTCCACCTCCTCCCTCCTCCTCCCTGCTTCTCCCTCCTCCTCCATCCTCCTCCTCCCTCTTCCTCCTCTTCTTCCCTCTTCCTCCCCCTCCCCCCTCCTCCTCCCTCTTCCTCCTCCTCCCTCCTCCTCCCTTTTCCTCCCTCCACCTCCTCCCTCCTCCTCCCTCCTCCTCCTTCCTTCACATCCCCCCTCCTCCTCTCCCCTCCTCCTCCTCCTACCCTCTTCCTCTTCCCCTCCCCCTCCTCCCTCTCCCTCCTCTTTCTCCTCCATCCTCCTCCTCCCTCTTCCTCATCCTCCTCCCTCTTCCTCCTCCTCCATCCTCCTCCTCTCTCTCTCCTCCCTCCTCCCTTTTCCTCCCTCCTCCTCCTCCCTCTACCTCCTCACTCCTCCTCCCTCCTCCTTCCTCCACATCCCTCCTCCTCCCTCTTCCTCCTCCTCCCTCCTCATCATTCCTCCTCCTCCTCCTCCTCCTCTTTCTCCCTCTTCCTCCCTCCTCCTCCTCCATCCTCCTCCTCCCTGCTTCTCCCTTCTCCTCCTCCCTCCTCCTCCTCCCCCTTCTCCTCCTGTGTTCTCCTCCTCCCTCCTCCTCCCTCCTCCTTCTCCCTCCTTCTCCCTCTTCCTCCCCCCTCTTCCTCCTCCCTCCTCCTCCCACTCTCCGTCCTCCTCCCTCCTCCATCCTCCTCCTCCCTCCTCCTAATACCTCCTCCTCTCTCCTCCTCTCTCCTCCTCCTCCCTCCTCCTCCCTCTTCCTCCTCCTACATCCTCCTCCTTCTTCTCTTTCCCCCCTCCTCCTCCTAATCCATCCTCCTCCCTCCTCCTCCATCCTATTCCTCCCTACTCCTCTCTCCGCCTATCTCTTCCTCCCTCCTCCTCTTCCTCCCTCCTCCTCTTCCTCCCTCTTATATGAATTAAATGAGATGCTCCCCACCAGGCGCTGGGCGAAGCCGGGCCGGGTCTGCTAGTAGATATATATATATATAAGGGCGGTCATAATCAGCATCTGATTACATATGTAATGTTATGTCCGTCGCGTTGTCAGTAATTGTTTGCCTGTAATCATTAATCTTACAATATTCAGGCAACAGTTACTTCTAGCAAACACGTATAGTTTTACGTATGTAAGTAAGGATCTATTGTACTCGTCCAAGGCGCATTGTGCACATGGAGCTGCACCCGTATCGTTATAGATCATACGGCACTCAGGGCGTAATGTGGTCGATATCACACCGACCGTCTTTACTTCCCAAGATATCTCATGGTACCCAGTTAAGGTTGGATCGACCTGGGAGCCTTGGTCAGTGTTTAATTCGAATCAGCCCTGATGTGGAATGAACTGAAGGCCGTCGGTGTGGCAGTCGAGCTGCCGCGACTCCCCATATAGTTGTATGGGTTTTGTTTATACCCAAATCGACTTCACTTCAACGCTCCAACTGTACAACCACAGATGATTCTATGTGACCTGTCCTAAGCACCTGGCTTCTGGGTAGAAGATGGGGCATTTAAACAGATAATAATCAACAATTTGATACTGTTGTGTGCACAGCTGATACTCCAGATTGGGCACTCTTCCGAATTGCGGTCCCAAATAGATCCGCAGTGAATAGGTCAAGGGTTAAGGGTTAGGGTTAGTTGTTAACTAAACACTGACCCTAACCCTTACCCCTGACCTATTCACTGCGGATCTATTTGGGACCGCAATTCGGAAGAGTGCCCCAGATTGTGTTCTTGTTGAGTTCAAACCGCTGTAAGCACCAATATGTGTTCTGTTCTCTTGGTGCACATAGGAACACGCAGTCGTGTCACCATAACACCTCTAGCTGCATAATCGAACATTGTTTTTTTTATAGTCTCATTTGGAGAAGTCTCACCTCATACAATGATGATGGCATCCCATGTTGCAGCCTTCACCTAGTCCAGTCTACGACCCAGGAGATATACTATACTGCCCATAACAACCTTGCTAGTTGTCAAATGTTCAAAGTTAAGAAGACAAATGTCAATTTTCAATGAATTACATTCTTTCAAGAGCTTACTAATGTTACGTTTAATATTTCTATTATCTCCGTAGCTACACAAATGCGATTGGACGCCCACGCACACTCGCCCACACGCACACACGCGCACAAATCGTGTATCCAATCATTTGTTCCGCTATCAAACACTTCAATTATCCAAGGTATTGGAAATTCATAATTATTCCAGTTCAACACACTTCCAGCGCTCCCTAAAATATAAAATAACGAATTATCGCAGTCAGGCCGAAAAATGAAATAATATAACTCCAGCTCCCATCTCTCAGCGGACAATCTTGTTAGATTGGACAGATCTTTTTTAGATCCTAGAGAGGCAAAGAGATCGTTCTCTTTTCTGGGTGTAAAATAAACGAACTGTTTCCCTCAGAAGTGGCCCGGTTTTAAACGCTAATTTTAGTGGCGACGCTCGCCCAATTATCGCGGACATGTGCTACAGAGAAGTAAGGCGGAAGGAACACTGCAGAAAGTGAACAGTGTGCTGCGGTTTTGAAGAGATGAACTATGCGAACTGTTGACATCTTTGGAAGGCGGGCGCGGCAGGTTAAATGATAGAATGAGTCACACAACACACAGAAGCAAGAACAACGAAACTAAATTAGTTCATCTTCAGATTATTCTCACTGCACATGGAATCGTTCAGTCCATCAGTACTCAGATCCCGCCCTAGGTGTCTGCCTCAGTGGACTAAGCGTGTAGTAACTGGCTACACCAGTTTTATGTTGGTTGACTACTCTTCTCTGGTCCCTTTCTTTTTTTAGTATATCCTATTTACAGGACATCGCTGTCAACATCGGCATTTTACTGCTGTTGTTGATGTCTTGGCAAGTTTACGTTCAGTAGTATACCATTGCTTTCTGAACTACCGGCTCCCATACTAACACGATTAAAACCCATCGCAACACAGTCTGCTGCCAAATCGGTCGCAGATGTGTTTCGAACTGTAATTATACATTATAGATTACACACCATGTTAATACCGATCATAGTTTCATAACCAAATGAATTATAAACAAGGTTAATATTATGTTAATTATAATATTATATATAACAAGTCGTTATTTATAAAGTATAGATTACACACCATGTTAACACCGATCATAGTTTCATAAACAAATAAACCACAGACCCGGTTAACATCAACCGTTATTTATAAACTATAGGTTACACACCACGTTAACACCGATCGTAGTTTCGTCAACAAATAAATCATAGACACAGTTAACATCAGTCAATATGTATAAACTATACGTCACAGACGCAGTTAACGCCGATCGTGGTTTCGTAAACACTGAATCATAGACAAGGTTAACATAAATCACAGTTTGTAAGGAATAAATCACAGACAAGGTAAGCATGAATCAATCATAGTTTCATAAACAATAAATCACAGACACCACATCAATTAGATGTTCACAAACAGTAAATCACAGACAAGGTTAACATCAGTCGTAGTTTCACAAACAATAAATCACAGACACGGTTAACATCAATCGTAGTTTCATAAACAATAAATCACAGACACGGTTAGTATCAACCATAATTTCACAAACAATATATCTCAGACACGGTTAACATAAATCGTCGTTTCACAAATAATACATCACAGACACGGTTAACATCAATCATATTTTCACAAGCAATAAATCACAGACACAGTTAACATCCATCGTAGTCTCATAAATAGTGAGACACAAACACCGTCAACATCAATAGTAACTTCATAAACAATAAATCGCAGACACGGTTATCATCAATCATAATTTATAAACAATAAATCACAGATTTTGTTAACATCAATTGTAGTCCCATAAACAGTGAGACACAAACACCATCAACATCAGTCGTAGTTTCAATAACAATTAATCACAAATACGGTTAACATCAATCGATGATTTATAAACAATAAATCACATACATGTCTAATAAAATAAATCGTAGTTTCAAACACAATAAATCACAGTCACGGTTAAGATCAATCGTAGTGTCAAACTCCTTCTCTACTTGTGCTGTGATGTTTCAATAATTACACAAGTGTCACCAAGATCACTTTTGCCTGGGTCTTCCGTCCAATGTTTGGTCAACGTGTGTCCGCTGAAATAAGACAAAGTTAACATAAGAGAAGCAGATCCACTGTCTTCTTTTACCAGTAATTTGATATTGACCAAATCGATGAGCACTGCGGGAAGCCTCGAATCTGCGGAGATTTTCAGACGAGAGGAAAGTCAGACACCAGATATGCTGTCAATGCCGGTAATTGCTTCTATAACATTTGTTTGTCCAGACGATGCCGACAGATAGAATAACAATACAACCAATCTCTGCAAAGATAAGAACTAGCATTTCTAACAAGAAAGTGACTCAAGAAACGCGTGATTTCTTTTAAGGTTTAAACGATCCTCATCATCAAGCTTTGGTGGTCATAGTTCGCAATCTCACACGATAACCAGTCTTGGATACGGTTTGCGTTCGAGCCGTTATTATACCACGTGGTCAAGCTATCCAGCTATTTATCTCTTTGTCTTCTCTACACTCTTCTCTCGTCAATTTTGCTAGTTGCCATCAAGTTTTCTGGTATATTTCAAGACTTCAACAAGCAAGATCTTAAATAGCCTTAGCAGAGCTTACTTCTACGTCTACTCTCACTCTAAAAATATAAAGTCCGTGCGTTCTAACTTTCCTTTTCCTGGTCCGCAGAAAGGCATCTGGTAAACTTGGTATATCTTATTGGTAAAGCTTATTTTGGAGTTGTCAACTTATTTATGTGTTACAGCTAGGCTCTCCCATGTCTGAATCTCATTATTCTTCCTTTACATCTAAGCAACCCTTATTGACGTAAGTGTATGGTCATAGTTAACCCTTTCAACGATTGTGTTTTTGTGTGCGCTAGATGTGTTGCGTCTGTCTGTACTATGACAATTCGGCAGTTCATTACACTATGTTTATATGCGTTTTATTATAGCAAACGTAAGCCAGAAAATCAATGTGCCTGGAAACTCTAGGAAAAGTACACTTGACATAAAATTGTAAATAATTCTTTCTTTTTTTTTTTTAAAGAACGTAAAGGATGCATATCCTCGCTAGCATAGATTCGAATCTGCATTGCGGGGAATTTTTTTTACAATAGACCTGAGCTGGCAGGTGAACCAGACTAAAATGGGCACCAGAAAATGTCTGAGGAAGTTGCTAAGGCAGGCGTGATATTGGCCATGTTGGAGTGCGGAGTGGTCTGTAAAAATATCGGTCCAGCAACATGTGACCATTACGACTGAAGGCGTGTAACAGGGTCCGTTACTTTGTTACAAAGAATCCTTGTGCGGGCCCTGAGGCGTTCTGTGTATATGATGTTAAATATAAAAAGACTAAAATGGGCACCAGAAAATGTCTGAGGAAGTTGCTAAGGCAGGCGTGATATTGGCCATGTTGGAGTGCGGAGTGGTCTGTAAAAATATCGGTCCAGCAACATGTGACCATTACGACTGAAGGCGTGTAACAGGGTCCGTTACTTTGTTACAAAGAATCCTTGTGCGGGCCCTGAGGCGTTCTGTGTATATGATGTTAAATATATATTTGTACAGACCATTTGCCACTCGGCGGTTTCTCTGTGGTCAATACCAAGCCGGCCGTTGTACATTACCTGATCTGTCCTGTTACCAATTTTAGGTTGGGCCCAACCCACTCCCCCTATGGAGATTTGAACAAATGACCACCGAACCGACAGGTAAGCCTGCTAGTCACTGTGCTATCACAGTTCCTCCTAAATTAGTTACCCACCTGTAATGTCGTTTACCTTTATTTACTAAACATGACTGACTTCAACAATTTAATAACGTGAACTAGAAGAAAGTAACTGCATATAAAACAATCACAACATCTAGTGATACAATCAGTGTAACAATGAAGTCACCGCGGCCTAGTCTCGAGGGATGTCCTTGGGAAACGACTTTGCTAGCGACGCTAATGTCCCGCCGATCTGCCAGACTAGAACGACAGTAAATTGTTGTTCTGATGCCAGGGAACATTTCCTGGACATTCTGTAATGTAGCAAAGATGTCAGCGCAGTGTGCCGCCCGATGTCTCCACTCAACAATGAGACTGTGGTTGAAAAATATGGCATTCATTGTTTCTGTTGGACAACGAGAATGTAAAGTGTGTCAACAGACGTGTCTACTGGACAACCAGAATGTAACAGGAATAGTGTCTACTCAACAATGAGAATATAACAGGAATAGTGTGTCAACCATCGTGTCTACTCAACAATGAGAATATAACAGGAATAGTGTGTCAACCATCGTGTCTACTCAACAATGAGAATATAACAGGAATAGTGTGTCACCCATCGTTTCTTTCAACAATGAAAATATAACAGGAATAGTGTGTCAAATATCGTGTCTACTCAACAATGAGAATGTAACAGGAATAGTGTGTCAAATATCGTGTCTACTCAACAATGAGAATGTAACAGGAATAGTGTGTAAACCATCGTGTCTAGTCAACAATGAGAATGTAACAGGAATAGTGTGTCAACTATCGTTTCTACTCAACAATAAGAATATAACAGGAATAGTGTGTCAACCAACGTTTTTACTCAACAATGAGAAGTAACATGAATAGTGTGTCAACCATCATTTCTTTCAACAATGGAAATATAACAGGAATAGTGTGTCAAATATCGTGTCTGCTCAACAATGAGAATATAACAGGAATAGTGTGTCAAATATCGTGCCTACTCAACAATGAGAATGTAACAGCAATAGTGTGTCAAATATCGTTTCTAATCAACAATGAGAATGTAACTGGAATAGTGTGTCACCCATCGTTTCTTTCAACAATGGAAATATAACAGGAATAGTGTGTCAAATATCGTGTCTGCTCAACAATGAGAATGTAACAGGAATAGTGTGTCAAATATCGTGTCTACTCAACAATGAGAATGTAACAGGAATAGTGTGTCAACCATCGTTTCTACTCAACAATGAGAATGTAACAGGAATAGTGTGTTAACCATCGTGTCTACTCAACAATGAGAATGTAACAGGAATAGTGTGTTAACCATCGTTTCTACTCAACAATAAGAATATAACAGGAATAGTGTGTCAACCAACGTTTTTACTCAACAATGAGAAGTAACATGAATAGTGTGTCAACCATCATTTCTTTCAACAATGGAAATATAACAGGAATAGTGTGTCAAATATCGTGTCTGCTCAACAATGAGAATGTAACAGGAATAGTGTGTCAAATATCGTGTCTACTCAACAATGAGAATGTAACAGGAATAGTGTGTCAACCATCGTTTCTACTCAACAATGAGAATGTAACAGGAATAGTGTGTTAACCATCGTGTCTACTCAACAATGAGAATGTAACAGGAATAGTGTGTTAACCATCGTTTCTACTCAACAATGAGAATGTAACAGGAATAGTGTGTTAACCATCGTGTCTACTCAACAATGAGAATGTAACTGGAATAGTGTGTAAACCATTATTTCTCTTAACAATGAGAATATAACAGGAATAGTGTGTCAACTATCGTGTCTACTCAATAATGAGAATGTAACAGGAATAATGTGTCAACCAACGTGTCTACTCAAATATGAGAATCTATGAGGAAAAGTTTGTCAACCAACGTTTCTCTCAATCATCATCATCATCATCAAGTGCCGTGCCGGCTGGCGTAGGCGTTCATGGCTCTCCATAGATCTCGGTCTTTGGTTTTCTGGATCAACTCTGCTGCTGATATTCCTCCATGCCACCGTCTCAATCCATCCAGCATCACTTCTCTTGGTCTACCTCTGCCTCTCTTCCCCTCGATCTTTCCAGTTGTTACGATGTTCTCCAATGCCTCTCTTCTCATCACATGACCGAGGAAAGCTGTTTGTCTCTGTCTTATTGTTGTATATAATGTTCTAGTTTCATTAGCCTGTTTCAGGCAGTCGTCGTTAGTTACTCTGGCAGTCCAAGGAATTCGCAACATTCGTCTCAGGAACCACATCTCTGTTGCTTCTAATTTCTTCTTAATTTGTTCATTTACATTCCAAGATTCACTGCCATAAAGCAAAACTGGTTCTACATAGCATTTCAGCACTCTCTTTCTTACATTTAGTGACAGTGACTTATTGCATAAGATACTCTTCATTATATGAAATGCGGCTTTTGCCTGCCCTATTCTGCTCCTAATCTCTGTTGTACATCTTCCATCTGATGTTATAAATGCCCCTAGGTATCTAAACTTATCAACTTGGTTAAGGATTTTCCCTTCTATTTCTATGTCACATTTTGGTGTCACCATTTTCTTTGATATTACCATTGTTACTGTTTTCTTGATATTCAAGTTGAGTCCTTTCCTTGCACTCTCTGTTACTACAACGTCTAATAATTGTTGTAGGTCTGTTGAATTATCCGCCACCAATACTGTGTCATCTGCATAGCGTATATTATTTATATTATAACCTCCAACTAGTATTCCTGGCATCTCTTTGATCTCTCTCATTATTACTTCGCTATACAGGGAGAAAAGATCTGGTGACAAGACACACCCTTGTCGTACTCCTAGCTTTATCTGTTCATAACTACCCTCTTTATTTCCCATTTTAATTGCTGCTACTTGGTTCCAGTAAACATTCTTTATTATTCTTAAATCTTTTCCATCAGTGTTGATATCTTCCAACATTTTAATCAGTTCATCATGTTTTACTTTATCAAATGCCTTAGTATAATCTATGAAGCACAAATATATGTCCCTCTGTTTCTCTATTGACCTTTCTATTAGTGTCCGCAATGTATAAATTGCATTGTTTGTGCCCTTTCCTTCCACAAATCCATACTGTTCTTCACTAATTTCCATTTTTATTTTCTTTTTGGTTCTTCTCATTATGATTCTGAGTAGAAGCTTAGTGATATGGTTTATAAGGTTAATTGTACGAAAATCTTCACAATCAATTGCTCCTGGTCTTTTTGGTATAGCTATAAATACAGATTTCAGCATATCACTGGGTAAATATCCACTGCTGTAAATATCATTCAACATTTTGGTTAATATATCTACTCCAAATTCTCCCAATACTTCTAATTCTTCTATTGTGATTTCATCTGGCCCAGCTGTTTTTCCTTTCTTCATACGTTTCATAGCGTCAGCGACTTCTTCTTTCAGAATAGGTGGACCTTCTAAGTTACTATCTTCTGTTAATTCTGCCCTTTCTCCTTCATATAATTCTCTTATATACTCATTCCACCTCTTCATTATAGCATCTTCCTCTAATATTATCTTTCCTGTTCTTGATTTCAAACACCCTGTATTTATTCTTTTTTTTTTTCCTGTAAGCTCACTGATTTGTCTGTGCATATTTTTTGTATCTTTAATGGAATTTAATTCAATTTTTTTGCATTGCTCGTTTAACCAACTTTCTTTAGCCTTCCCACATTTATCTTTTATTTCTTTATTTATCTTAGCGTATTCTTGTTTGTCATTTTTATACTGTTTTCTTTTGTCCATCAGGTTTAAGATATCTTCATTCATCCATTTTTTCTTAGCTATTTTGCCTCTCTCTGGTAATACTTCTTTGCTAGTTTGATGAATGGAGTCCCTTAACATTTCCCATTGTTCATCTATACTCTGTATTTTAGTTATTGCATTGTACCTATTTTTCACAGTCACTCTGTATTGTTCTTGCATTTCTTTATCTATTTTTAGAACCTCTTTATTAAGTCTCATGTTCTTAACCATTTTTTTCCCTCTTTTTAATCTTACTTTTATTTGTCCACATAGTGGTACATGATCACTATTACAGTCAGCACCAGGCATTGTCTTTACATTAATTAAAGCATTTCTAAATCTTTTATTAATTAGTATGTAGTCAATTTGGTTGCGTATTTTCTTATCAGGGCTTATCCATGTGTACAGTCGTCTTTTATGGTGTTTAAACCATGTGTTTCCAATTATCATATCATTGATATTTGCCCATTCTATTAGCTTTTCCCCTCTTTCATTTCTTGTACCTAAACCATAATTCCCCACTACATCCTCCATTTTTCCCTTTCCTACTTTTGCATTAAAATCACCAAGTATTATCTTTATTTCTTGTGATCCAATTTGAGCCATCGCCATTTCTATTTCGTCGTAAAAGTGTTGTATTTCTTCATCACTACTGCTTGCTGTTGGTGCATATACTTGTATAATATTTATGTCTATTGGTTTGCCTTTGATTTTTACCATAATAACTCTATCTGAAATACACCAGTATCCATTAATTGACTTGGCTGTTTTTTCATCTAATATTATTCCTACCCCTTTCTCATGTGTCTCCCCTCCAGAATAAATGATTGTGTGATTGTCAGCTATAATTTTGCCCGATCCCTTCCATCTCATCTCACTAACGCCTAGTATATTCATTTTCATGCTATCCATCTCTCTTAGAACATTGGTCAACTTTCCTAGCTCATTTAATGTCCTAACATTCCATGTTCCTACTCTAAATTTATTTATTTTAGTTAAGATTTTGCCATCAGTAGCTGGATGACGGTCTGGTGTCACCTGTGGCTCATGACTGTCCCTACCGGACGAGGATGCCCTAAGACAGCCATTAACGTCCTTCACTAACTTTGATTTATGTTTTGCCATGAAGTCTTGAGAAGATAATGTGGTGGTTTCCCCTTGCCTTCCACATTCACATGGTGGTCTTTTTACCTCTATTCTCATTGTTGAGAGAAACGTTGGTTGACAAACTTTTCCTCATACATTCTCATATTTGAGTAGACACGTTGGTTGACACCTCAATAATGAGAATATAACAGGAATAGTGTGTCAACTATCGTGTCTACTCAACAATGTAACAGGAATAGTGTGTCAACTATCGTGTCTATTCAACAATTAGAATATAACAGGAATAGTGTGTCAACCAACGTTTTTACTCAACAATGAGAAGTAACAGGAATAGTGTGTCACCAAACGTGTCTACTCAATAATGAGAATATAACAGGAATAGTGTGTCAACTATCGTGTCTACTCAATAATGAGAATATAACAGGAATAGTGTGTCAACCAACGTGTCTACTCAAATATGAGAATGTATGAGGAAAAGTTTGTCAACCAACGTTTCTCTCAACAATGAGAATATAACAGGAATAGTGTGTCAACCATCGTTTCTACTCAACAATGAGAATGTTGCACGTAATTTACAAAACTCCAACTGCATGTCAGCCCGAGTGACAGACTCAGTCCCGCGCCAGCACTTCTGTCTAGTCCAATATAATATGAAAATCTTTAATGTCGATGTCAGCACAGCACTACGAGAAATAAAGACTGGACACCTATTCCTTCATCCACTCAGGTCTGATGGTCCTAACATCTGACTTAGCCACTGTAGGTTCCTACCGCATGACTTTCTAAATTTTACTTTACGCTGATAATGACAGTAGCGTGGTCAAACTGGGAATCAATGTCAGCTTTCGTCGTTCGCTACGGGAGGGAAAGGCGGGCCACTGTTACTACCGTGCACTAAGGCCTAGTAAATATAATATTCTTATATTCATTAATGTCCAGTTTCCACCAACGCCTTGATCGTCTTCTGGGAAACATACGTTTCATAACTGTCCTTTCTAGCCCAGTACGTGTTTAATGTGGCCAGAACTGTCATTTCTCCCCCATTATATGTTGCATGTAGCCAGAACTGTCATTTCTCCCCCATTATGTGTTGAATGTAGCCAGAACTGTCATTTCTCCCCCATTATGTGTTGAATGTGGCCAGAACTGTCCTTTCTCCCCCATTATGTGTTGAATGTAGCCAGAACTGTCCTTTCTCCCCCATTATGTGTTGAATGTCGCCAGAACTGTCCTTTCTCCCCCATTATATGTTGCATGTAGCCAGAACTGTCATTTCTCCCCCATTATGTGTTGAATGTAGCCAGTACTGTCATTTCTCCCCCATTATGTGTTGAATGTAGCCAGTACTGTCATTTCTCCCCCATTATGTGTTGAATTCAAACATGGCTGCTGTTATTTCAGTATCCTCGTAGCTTGGTTTGGTAAGTGATTACCTTCATTTCACACCGATGCCACTATAGATGCCCTAGTCTCCTCCAAAAGATCATCATCATCACTTTGAATGTCCTGTGACGAACGTCTCTCTCATCACGGTCCGGTCGAAAACATTCTTGATCGTTGGCGATTTCTTTGCCTCAAATATTTTCATGCCCAAGGGTCTTCAGTATTGTATGTCCATCGTCGTGCTGCAACCCCTGCATTTTCTTCCAAAACCCACGCCTTGATCACTGTTCTCTCCAAGCCACCGTGGAGTTTATTATAGCCACCAGAGAAGTACAGTTTCCAATACATAATTCTGTTTATGAGCCAGTTTTGAATTCGATATTCGAATCTTGTAGAATGTCAGTATTTTTCTTCGTCCTCGTACACGATATTCTAACAATTTTGTAACATTAACATTCAAAAGTCCCAGCTGTCTTCTTATTAGTTTACGATATTCTAACAATTCTGTAACATTAACATTCAAAAGTTCCAGTTGCCTTCTTCTTGGTGCATGATATTCTAACACTTCTGTAATATTAACATTTAAAAGTTCCAGCTGTCGTCTTCTTAGTCTACGATATTCTAACAATTCTGTAACATTAACTTTCAAAAGTCCTAGTTTTTTTTTTTTTCTTATTGGTCTACTACATTCTAACAATTCTGTAACATTAATATTCAAGTGTCCCATTTTGCTTCTTCTTGGTCTACTATATTCTAAAAATTCTGTAACAGTAACATTAAAAGTCTTAGTTGTCTTCTTCTTGGTCCACGGTATTCTAACAATTCTGTAATATTAACATTCAAAAGTCCTAGCTTTCTTCTTTTTAGTCATGATATTCTAACAATTCTGTAACATTAACATTCAAAAGTCCCAGTTGTCTTCTTCTTTGTCCACGATATTCTTACAATTCGGTAACATTAACATTCAGAAATCCCAGTGTTTTTTTTTAAATTATTATTGGTCTACAGTATTCTAACAATTCTGTAATATTAACATTCAAATGTCCCAGTTGTCTTCTTCTTGGTCCACGATATTCTAACAATTCTGTAACATTAACATTCAAATGTCCCAGTTGTCTTCTTCTTTGTCCACGATATTCTTACAATTCGGTAACATTAACATTCAGAAATCCCAGTTGCTTTCTTCTTGGTCCTTGATATTCTAACAATTCTGTAACATTAACATTCAAAAGTCCCAGTTGTCTTCTTCTTTATCCACGATATTCTTACAATTCGGTAACATTAACATTCAGAAATCCCAGTGTTTTTTTTTAAATTATTATTGGTCTACAGTATTCTAACAATTCTGTAATATTAACATTCAAAAGTCCCAGTTGTTTTCTTCTTGGTCCACGATAATCTAACAATTCTGTAATATTAACATTCAAAAGTCCTAGCTTTCTTCTTTTTAGTCATGATATTCTAACAATTCTGTAATATTAACATTCAAAAGTCCCAGTTGCTTTCTTCTTGGTCCTTGATATTCTAACAATTCTGTAACATTAACATTCAAAAGTCCCAGTTGTCTTCTTCTTTGTCCACGATATTCTTACAATTCGATAACATTAACATTCAGAAATCCCAGTGTTTTGTTTTTTATTATTATTGGTCTACAATATTCTAACAATTCTGTAATATTAACATTCAAATGTCCCAGTTGTCTTCTTCTAGGTCCATGATATTAACAATTATGTAACATTAACATTCAAATGTCCCAGCTGTCTTCGTCTTGGTCAACGATAATCTAACAATCCTGTAACATTAACATTCAAAAGTCCCAGTTATTTTCTTATTGGTCTACTATATTCTAACAATTCTGTAACATTAATTATTCAAGGGTCCCAGTTTTCTTCTTCTTGGTCTGCCATATTCTAATAATTCTGTAACAATAACATTCAAAAGTCCCTGTTTTCTTCTATGGGTTTGCGAAATTATCCACGAGTCTATTGCCACAGGTATGATGCAAGTTTTCTTAGTTCTTAATTCACCTTGCTTGCTGGTATTATACCATAAGCACCAAACAGGCGCCTGACTTCTCTAGAACAGTTCCCCTGTCTTTGATTACGAATTCAGAATGTTCCAAGAATGCGACATTTTCAATTTCTTCACTTTTGATCGTTTTTCAATTTCTCAACTTTTGATTGTTATTTATTTTTGATTGGCATACAATTTTTTATCTCAGAACATTATTTCTTTTTTAAAGTTCAGAATCATATTTTGATTCTCCCTAAGTCTCTTGGGAGACATGACGAAGCCTAAATAGAGAGGAGAGACTCATCGCCGGTCACGTCACCCACATGCTATAAATATCTGTGTCTGGGTAGGTTTTCTCATTTTGAAATGTAGGCATTTCAGCAGTTTACATGGCTTGCTGCTTTCTATGTCTAGCTATGCAGGAGTATTTCACGTGCTCGTCGTGCATCCGTGTAATCCTGGATTTTCCGCTTTGCCGACGAAAGCTACACGTCCTGTCCATTCTAGACCCCAGGATTGGGGAAGGAGAGTAGACCATTCTATTTTTTTTTTATCTGTCGCCGTTCCAACTTTACGACAAAGGGTCACCCCCAAAATGATCCGTTCCTGTGCCAGTGAATATCATACAAAATTCTCCTCACTACGCCATGTGAAAAGTGGAACAACCAGCAGTACCAACAACCCAATAGCACGCACATGCAAGTACATGCATACAGCCTCTGCCAGAATGCCAACACAAGTTCACCACGAAAATTACAGTTCATCGTCGATGGAATCGGCAGTCACTATAAAACCAGCAGCTTCATACATATTACTGCATAATGCAAAACTAGCTAGTTCAGCCACCAGCCGCCGCCATTTCTGAACATACAGTTCCAAATGCAAACCGCGGACTGATGTAAAAGCACTCCAGAAGAATTCCACAGCTCACAGTGTCGCTCCAAGCACTTAACTCAGTAGCTGAGCGACGAAACCACGTACTACCAGTCCAACGTGAACAAAATGCGTAAGCAAGCAGTAACCAGAAGCAAATACACCACAGAGGCCTTTACAGCTCAACCGCTTATCCGCCACATTGGACCGATATATCAATCTGTACAGTGCACAAAGTCAGTCCTACCACGCCTGCTCAAGTTAGAGACGGGCGTCGCACCTCTAAGACTTTCATTACCCTCACCCTCAAATTTTAGTTAAGGATTGTCGTGATATTCCAGATTAGTTCCTACATCAACCGCATGCACGAACATTTTAGGTTTCTAATAGACGCGCGCGCGCGTGTGTGTGTGTGTGTGTGTGTGTGTGTGTGTGTGTGTGTGTGTGTGTGTGTGTGTGTGTCGGGGGGATGTCGGTGGGTAGTTCGACGTCGGTGTATGGGTGAGGATGGGTGTGTGTGGGTGAGTGTTTGAGCATGGTTGTATTGTGAGTGTGTGTGCGTTTGCGTTTACTGGTTGGATTGCTGTAGAAAACAACGACTGCGACGGCACTCAATTACAAGTCTAGTCAGTAAATCTTCCGCACTCCTTGATTAGCAATGGGCATATGGTGCTAGACCCATATTTGTATAGACCAACCGGCACTGGGTGGCTGGTGCGGTCAGTATCACGCCGGTCGTCTTTACTGGAAAGATCGAGGGGAAGAGAGACAGAGGCAGATCAAGGGAAATAATTCTGGATGGATTGCGACGGTGGCATGGAGAATAATCAACGGTAGAGTTGATCCAGAAAACCAAAGACCGAGATCTGTGGGAAGTCATGAACGCCTACGCCAGCTGGCATGGCACTGGATGATGATGATGATGATGATGATGATGATGATGATGATGATGATGACGATCTCTTCTCAGCCATGTCACGTGGTCAAGCCATTCAGGTATTTACTTCCCTGTCTTCCCCTTGTTCTCTCCCCCTCGGTCTTTCCAGTTGTCACCAAGTTCTCTAATTTCATTTATTTCTTCTCATAACATGTCCAAAACACACAAAAATTGACTACGTCTAACTTCTCTAATCAGTTTACGATATTCATTTGTTTCTTGTAGGACTTGGTCGTTAGTTTTTCTGTCTGTCCATGGTATTCTTTGCATACTCCTCCGAAATCACATTTCCTCAGCTATCAGATGTTTTTCAGCTTGACAGCTCAATGTCCACGCTTCACGTCCATACAAAAGCACAGGCTCTATGTAGCACCTCAACACTCTGGATGCTCAGGTGAATTTTACAAATCTACCTAGTTGTGGATGCTAACCCATGGCTTAGCCACTACGTACTCGATTACAACGGGAAGTGAAATGATCTAGCTTTCCACAAACGACACAAGAAAGTAAAATATGAAGTACTCATTTTCACGCTATCGTGCCTATCAGATATACGGTCATCATTATCATCATCAAGTGGCATGCAAGATGGCGTAGGCGTTCTTATCTCTGCACATGTATTGGTATTACCTCTGCTGCTGATATGCCTCCATGCCACCATGTCAATTTATCCAGCATAATTTCTCCTGGTCGGCCTCTGCCTCTCTTCCCCTCAATCATTCCAGACGGCAAGGTGTTCTCCAATACTTCTCTTCACATCACATGACCAAAGAAAGCTGTTTGTCTCTTCCTTATTGTTGTATATGATGTTCTAATTTCATTAGTCTATTTCAGGCAATCGTCGATAGTTAATCTGGCAGTCCAAGGAATTCGCAACATTCAGATCTATGGTTCTAACCCTAAAATTGTAGACCAAAGGGTACTGGATGGGTGATGTGGTCACTATCACACAGACCGAACCCACGGCTCCATACCTTCAACCCCACTGGATGAAATGAATGGTCATCATCATTCTTGATGGACAAACAACACCACCATCACACAGACCGCCTTTACTTGTTAAAACATTCCTGGCCGCTATTTTAGGCTGGGAAAGCTTGAGAAACGAGGTCAATGAATAAAGAAATTGCCGCCTCGAATGTTGATTCGAATGAATGTCTGCCTAGTTGTCTGGCAAGTATGCTAGCCACTTGGTTACCGCGACAAAACAAACAGAAGATAAACTAATAAACTGTAATCTCATCTCACCTCATCTCATCATATTCCTCTTGTACCTTACGTTGTCCAGGGGAAGTATAAACAGCGGGAGAGTGCCCGCTTATGGGCTTCATGTATCGATATTCCCATGGGCTATGTTATTCCCTGCGTCCATCGTTTACGTGGTCGGCCTCTTCCTCTGCTTCTCTCTGGTCTGTATATCATTGCTTCTTGTGGTATACTGTTAGCTGGTAACCTAATTGCATGGCCAAACCATTTGACTTGCTGCGTTATAATAAAATCTAGTGCAGCTATAACCCCCACTTTAGTGCTGATTTCTTCATTTCTGATCTTATCTCTTCTTGATACGTTGAGTATTCTTCACAGGAATCTCATTCCTGTTTTTCTGATTGTTCTTTCTCTTTTTCTATCATTGTCCAGGTTTGGCATTGGTAACATAGAGTTGGTAGGAAGATTGTGTTATAAAGTACTTTCTTAGTAGTTATTGATACATGTATGTTCTAAACTATAATAAACTCGGCGAAAGACCATGTCTTAAAGTGATATTTGAGACAACTCCCTGTAGAAATCAATGTCCCCAAGGGTAACACGTCAGCTGTCTGTTGGTCGCTGGCGGAATCATGGACACGTAGAGTTCCTGTACTGGAAGGTGAAGAGTTACGACCTATGACACACTGATGGAAATGAGTAGATTGGAAGACGTACTCCAGAGATCTGAGGCTTGGGGAGATAATGTAAACTGTTGAAGTATTATAGGAATAAGAGAATTATAAAAGTAATATTCCTGAGAATATAATGAGAAATATGTGGAAATTGTACAAGTGGTTTTTTAATTGTTTACGTTATGTTCATTAAAAAGAGTTGTATTTTTAAGGAGATATAAATAAATATATTTTAGATTATTGCCGCTAAGGGTGAAAGCAACAAAGTATGCAGACAAAGTACGAGATGTATATGCGTGCTAGTGTGTGTGTGTGTGTGTGTGTGTGTGTGTGTGTGTGTGTGTGTGTGTGTGTGTGTGTGCGCGCGCGCGCGCGAGCACAAAAAACAAAGATAATAAAGTTCCATATAAAAACTGGTTGCAGTTATAAAAAAACTACAATTCTGTAAGAACAATCAAGGTCCCGTTTACACGCCTAGGGAAATATGGGATACACGGTGCTAGCCCCATAATTTAGGACCAACCGGCACTAGGTGGCTGATGTCGTGACCATCATGTCGGTCGCTTTGACTTCTCGGGATATTACCTGGTACCAATTGTAATTTGGGTCGTCCTTGGAGCCCAGGTCCATGTAAAGCAATTGTAAGGTGGGTCGCCGTGGTAGCCCAGGTCCATGTACACCAATTGTAAGGTGGGTGATGTCGTGACCATCATGTCGGTCGCTTTGACTTCTCGGGATATTACCTGGTACCAATTGTAATTTGGGTCGTCCTTGGAGCCCAGGTCCATGTAAAGCAATTGTAAGGTGGGTCGCCATAGTAGCCCAGGTCCATGTACAGCAATTGTAAGTTGGGTCGCCGTGGTAGCCCAGGTCCATGTACACCAATTGTAAGGTGGGTCGCCCTGGTAGCCCAGGTCCATGTACAGCAATTGTAAGGTGGGTCGCCCTGGTAGCCCAGGTCCATGAACACCAATTGTAAGGTGGGTCGCCGTGGTAGCCCAGGTCCATGTACAGCAATTGTAAGATGGGTCGCCCTGGTAGCCCAGGTCCATGAACACCAATTGTAAGGTGGGTCGCCGTGGTAGCCCAGGTCCATGTAAAGCAATTGTAAGGTGGGTCGCCATAGTAGCCCAGGTCCATGTACAGCAATTGTAAGTTGGGTCGCCCTGGTAGCCCAGGTCCATGTACACCAATTGTAAGGTGGGTCGCCCTGGTAGCCCAGGTCCATGTACAGCAATTGTAAGGTGGGTCGCCCTGGTAGCCCAGGTCCATGAACACCAATTGTAAGGTGGGTCGCCGTGGTAGCCCAGGTCCATGTACAGCAATTGTAAGATGGGTCGCCCTGGTAGCCCAGGTCCATGTACAGCAATTGTAAGGTGGGTCGCCGTGGTAGCCCAGGTCCATGTACAGCAATTGTAAGGTGGGTCGCCGTGGTAGCCCAGGCCCTTAACTCCACTATTTCAGAAGTTGCACCATCAAAATTGATTATACCCTTCATGCCTGTGTGGAACGATTGGTGGGCAGCCAATCTCCTTCAGTGCCTTGAGCAGACCCTCACGACTGACCAAATGAAATGCCTCTGTGAGGTCGATGAAGGCAATAAACAATGGCTGATTCTGTTCACGGCATTTTTCTTGCTTTTGTCGTAACGAGGATATCATATCAATGGTAGACGGGTTCTGTCGAAAGCCACACTGTGATTCAGGGTAGACTTGATCTCCCAGGACTTGAAGTCTGCGCAGAACAATTCTGGCAAATACTTTTCCAACAATACACAGAAGTGAGATACCCCTATAGTTGTTGCAGTCGCTCCGATCGCCCTTGTTCTTGTACAGTGTTATGATGCTTGAATCTTTGAAATCCTGTGGGACTTGTCCTTCTCGCCAGCATAGCTCTATTAGTTAGTGGATTTGTAGAGTGAGTGTGTCTTACCCACTCCTGATAACCTCTATTGGAATCCCATCCTTACCTGCAGCCTTGCCAGATGCAAGTTCATTTATAGCACACTTAACTTCTGTTACGGTGGGAAGTGTGTCCAGGTGGTCAAGAGTTGGTAGAGCCTCTATGGCGTTGAGGGCATCATCCGCTAGTTTGGTCTCACTTGAGTAAAGCTCCAAATAGTGCTCTACCCATCTGTCCATCTGCTGTTTCTTATCAGTGATGATTTCTCCAGTCAAGGTTTTCAATGGTGCACTTCTTTTGATCATTGGACCACAGGCTTTCTTTATTCCTTCATACATGCTTCTGATGTTTCCCTTATCACTTGCGATTTGAATCGACTCTCATAACTTGATTCAATAATCATTTGCACACTGCCTGACAGCCTTTTGCACATCCTTCCTAGCTTGCTTTAGCTCACTCAGAGTGTTACGCGTTGGTCTTTCCTTGTTTCTTAAGAGAGCTATCTTCTTCTTATCATTCAAGGACTGCAGAGTCTCGCTGTTTGCCGCAAACCAGTCCTGCCTCTTATGATCCACAGTGCCATAAAGCCCTACGGCAGTTTTATAAAGAGTTTCCTTAAGTTGACTCCACTTTTCACTTACTGTACAATTTTCTGGTGCATCAGTGAAAGCGTCTTCAAGTTGCTGTTGAAACTGAAAGCACTTTTCAGGATCGTGAGTGTTAATAATATTAATCCTGGGGCTAGATGTGTGTTTAGCTATGTAGATTCTCTTTGTTCTCAGTCTAACCTTGCAACAACCAAAGAATGATCCGAATCACAGTCAGCACTGTGGTAACTTCGAGTCAATGATATATGGTTCAGACGTTGTCTCCGTGTGATGATGAAGTCCAGCTGGTGCCAATGGCCGGATCTTGTATGTTTCCTTGTGACCTTATGAAGGTCTTTTGTTTTAAAAAAGGAATTTGTAATACATAGGTCATTTCTGGTGCAATACTCCAGCAGCCTTTGCCCATTTTCATTCATGCGACCGATATTGTATTTTCCAATTCACACTGGCCATGAACTCGAATCCTTGCCCACACGAGCATTGAAATCACCGAGCATATAAATGTAGTCATATTTTGGAATTGCCTTGATCACGGAGTCTAACTCCTCATAGACCGAATCCTTCACATCATCAGAGGAATCGAGTGTCGGTGCATATGCAGTAATAATGATGGCAAAACTACAAGAGGTTGCCAAGTGCAGGGATAATAGTCTTTCATTTCCTCCTGCTGGAATTTCACCCATTCCCAGTAGCGAATTCCTCACTGCAAAGCCCACACCGTGTTGCCTTTTTTCTGTCTGCCCTTTACCCTTCCAAAAAAGGTGTAATTGTTTTCCCTGAGTGAAACTTCCTCAGCGAGGCGAGTCTCCTGCAGGCCCGCAATATCAATGTTAAGACGATTGAGTTCGGCATCAATCACAGCCGTTTTTCTCACATCGTCAACATTGGCCAAGTCAGTGGAATATCCTGGACACATGGTTCTCACGTTCCAGGTTGCAAGCCGTAGCTTGAGGTTCCTATTTTTCTTTTTATTAGTACCTGGTGCATTGGTTTTACATCCTGTAATTCAAAAATTGTCCTAGCCCCAAGCACCCACAGAAGCAGGCAGGCTGTGGCGGATCGGCACCCAATTGGCCGGGGGCCTTCCAGCTTGAGGCGGGCGGTAGCTGATCAGTGACACCTGTAGGTGTCTCCCACCGTCAGGCAACGTGTAGCGCCCCATGTCTACGCCAACTGTCAGGTGACTTATAACCCGTAACAGTTGCCTCTCGCTTTGATTCCGAGACCGGTTAAGACCAGGAATGGAGTTATTGCCTCTCCATAGCACACAGCCTGGGCTAAAATATAGAGATCATGTATTGCCCATGCAGCTTGATCCCTCTCTCGATCTGCCTAGTTCACCCCAGAGGAAAGGTCACACCTCTACATCTGGAACAAGACAAGCTGCAGAAGCTTCCGGATCATCAAAGCAATGCTCTAACTGTCCGCCTGTCGGAGCTTCGATCCTAGACCAGCCGCCAACCAAGGCTTAGGGCCTGGTCTGCCCTGCCATGACATTTTTCTTTAGGTTGCATTTCCTCGCACCAGGGTAAGGCTTGTACCCTCTCAATTGCGCTCTTCTGCCCGAAGCCGTTGGCACAATGTGGAGTGTCGGGTTTGGTAAGCACAGCCCAACGTTCGGCGCTAACAGAAAGCAGGTAGTACCGTCTACTGTTATACGGTAGCTCAGTCATATCTAAGACCTGACACCATATCATAATAGAAGAATTAGAAGTACTGGAAGAATTTGGAGTAGGTCATCATCATCATCATCATCATCATCATCATCATCATCTTCCACTTCTGCCGTCAAGCGTCGTATGGAGGAATAATTTGCGTTCCAGCGCCCGGTGGGCGGCACTGGATAGTGTCATTCCGTGTGGTTGTACAATGTCTTTGATGTCGTCAATCCATTTTCTTCTTGGAAGTCCTCGTGGTCTCGTTGCAGATGATCTTTGATGGAAGGCCAGTGATGGTAGTTGCTGGTGTTGCATTCTAACGACATGGCCAAACCACTTGATCTTCTGTCTTTCAATAAATGTGGCACAAGGTGTTGATCCCACAGTCTGTCTGATAATAGCATTTCTTACTCGGTCTCGGATTGTTACGTTGGCAGCTCTCCTCAGGCATAAATGTAAATTCGTGAACAACAGTATGGATTTGTGGAAAGAAAGGGCACAAACAATGCAATATATACATTACGAACACTAATAGAAAGATCAATAGAGACACAGAAAGACATATATTTGTGCTTCGTGGCTTATACCAAGGCATTTGATAAAGTAAAACATGATGAAATAATTAAAATGTTGGAAGATATCAACGTTGATGGGGAAAGATCTTAGTATAATAAAAATATTTACTGAAGCCAAGTAGCAGCAATTAACATTGGATATAAAGAGGGCAACTGTGAACAATTAAAGCCAGGAGTATGACAGGGATGTGTTTTTTCACCGGATCTTTTATCCCTCTATAGTGAAGTATGGCAGAGGGGTTACAACACTTTCTCCGTAATCCCGTTTACCACGCAGAGTCTCGTAGCGGGCGAGAGCTGGAAGCGGTTCTACCCCCGCTGGTGACTTGCGGGATAACTGAGCCGGCCGCTCAGAAAGCAATGGCAAACTACTGAGCGTAATCTTGCCAAGAAATCAACAGACATCTGAAAGATGCTGCTGTTGACAGCGATGTCCTGTAAAGGATATGCGAAGTAGTAATGAGAGCGAGAGAGAGAGAGATCACCGAGACGTCGGGATTACTAATCGGAGGTTAAAATATATACAATATATGCTATGCAGATGACACGGTATTTGTGGCGGATAATGTAAAAGATCTACAATTCTTGTACATTGTAGTAAAGGAGAGTGCAAAGAAAGGACTATCCTTGAATATCAAGAAAACAGTACCAATGTTGATATCAAAGAAAATGTGATACCAAAATGTAAAATGGAAATAGAAGGGAAAATTCTTAACCAAGTGGATAATTTTAAATACCTAGGGGCATTTATAATATCAGACGAAAGGTGTACAGCAGAGATTAAGAGCAGAATAGAGCAAACAAAAGCTGAATTTCAGAAAGTGAAAAGTATCTTATGCAATAAGTCATTATCATTGAATGTAAGAAAGAGAGTGCTGAAGTGTTACATTGAACCTGTTTTGCGGTATGGCAGTGATTCTTGTAATGTAAATGAACAAATTAGGAAGAACACGGAAGCAACAGAGATGTGTTGTATTTTTACTAGAATTTAATTCAGTTTTCTTATACTGCTCGTTTAAGTAACTTTCTTTTGTCCTCACTCATTTATCTTGTATTTCTTTATTTATCTTATCATAGTCTTGTTTGCTATTTTAACTCTGATTTTTTTTTTCATCAGCTTTAAGATTTCTTCATCATCCATTTTTTTCTTAGCTTTTTTTCTTCTCTCCGGTAATATTTCTTTGCTTGTTGATGAATTGAGTTCCCATTCTCTTCCATCTCATCTTATTTATGCCTGAGATATTCATTTTCATGCCTTCCATGTCTCTTATAACAGTGTTCAACTTTCTCAACTCAACTAGTGTCCTAACATTCAGCGTTCCTACTCTAAATGTATTCATTTTAGTTTTGGTTTTGCCATCAGTAGCTGGATGACGGTCTGGTTTCACCTATGGCAAATGACTGTCCCTACCGGACGAAGATGTCATAAGACAGTAATTAATGTCGTTCACTGCCTCTAAAATGTGGATACTAATGAAATCTTTAGAAGGTAATATAGCTGTTTCCCCTTGCTTTCCGCATCCACACAGGGGTCTTTTATCTCTGCCTTTGACAGCCATTTCCGACTGTGAAGATAAGTGAGTGTCCTGCTCTACTCTGCTCAGATGCAGAGTTGTCCATTTATCCCGATGGATACAAGGTCCCGAGTACTGCGTTTGCCACACCGTGGTGTTTCCAATCCTCTATCACTGGGAGGTACAGTTGAGATTTTCCCTTCTTAAAGTTATGGTCTATGCTTGCCAAAACTCTCCAGTACTTTTATCAGACTTAGGAGTCCATGTAAATTGTTTTTAAAATTCCCCTAACGGGTCCTTTAATCATGAAAGCGTATGCTGTAGGTGATAATCTTGTTCTGTCGAAATGAACGCCACTTTGTCTGATTTGATGTGTACTGAGATGTAAAAGAGAAGTATGGCATGGCATTGGGTATACCTGTACCATGGCGTGGCACTGGGTATATT
The DNA here is from genome assembly GCA_014155875.1 of Cepaea nemoralis. NCBI lineage: Eukaryota > Metazoa > Mollusca > Gastropoda > Stylommatophora > Helicidae > Cepaea > Cepaea nemoralis. The sequence continues at coordinate 1,015,610 of JACEFZ010011317.1, read as the reverse complement.
TGTACCATGGCATTGGGTATACCTGTACCATGGCATTGGGTATACCTGTTTCATGGCATTGGGTATATCTGTACCATAGCATTGGGTATACCTGTACCATGGCATGGCACTTGGTATATCAGTGCAAGTAAAGGGACTTTTTATACACGTTAAGACATTTCCGGCTTATGGTGCTAAACCCTTAGTTGTAAAGACCTATCGGCACTCAAAGAGCGATTTGGTCAGTGCTACATCTGTCGCCTTTACTTCCCAATACATTTCCTGATACAAATTATTAGCTGGACTGACCTAAGAGCCGAAGTCACTTTTAAATGTCCAACTTGATGCGGATTCGAACCTATGATCTTCGGGTCGGCAGGCGAGAGTCAAGCCACTACGCTACCGGGGCTCCCTACCTTGATGTCTGCGAAGAGTTAAAAACGAAGCAGCGTGACATAGGAGTGGGTATATATTAAAACGGATTAATTACAGCAACATGGAATGCCACGTATGAAATATGTCACGTGTCTACCTTTCTTCTATCCCAACAAACCATAACCGTGTGAGGCGCAACAATCAATCAAGTGGAAAGAGACTGAGCCATATGGGATAAAAACCCGGTGCAATGAAGTCGACCCTGTTGACTTTTAAGCGACTTTGTAATCAATCAAGTGTCATCTCCACAATAAGCGTTGACTGCAGTGGATGTCCAACACTTTTCTATCTCTCACCTTGACTGTACATTCTGTCAGACTGCTGTTCGTCCATCTCTTGATGTAATCTTCCCACTTGAATCGTTGTCTATTTCTTGCTCGCTTGTCTTCAACCTTACCCTCCGGTATGGCTTTTATAAGAGTCTTATACTGTGTGCGATACCCAACAAAATCGTTCAACATGTCTCTCACCTTGATTATATATTCCGTCAGACTGCTGTTCGTCCCTCTCTAAATGTAATCTTCCCACTTGTATCGGTGTCTCCCTCTTGCTCGCTTGCCTTCAACCTCACCCTCCAGTATGATTTTCATACGCGTGTTATACTGTGTGTGGCACTCAACAAAACCGTTCAATTCTCAACATTGTAACCAGAGGTTTAGCCGGAGTGATGGCATCCCCGCCCGAGAAAACTGCGTGGAGACAGGAGCAACGGTCCAGAGTGAATTACTTGCGGCGACGGCGTCGAAATACGGTTGAAAAATAACGAATATCGTCTTCACTCCAAAGAGGGGACGGGAAGAACAAGAGGAGGGGGTCCCTTTGTAAAGGGGACATTTCCGAAAAGTTAATGAGCTTGCGTTTGGTGTTGGCGAATGCCACGGGGTGTTGGAGTTCGAGGAATGAGTGAGACAAATTGAATGTGAAAAGGAGAGGCTTCAATAAAAGGGAATAGAGAGGGTACAAATTGTAACCGCTTGCTCAACGAGAAAATCAGAAAGTTTGCTAGAATTTCACACTAACACTAGTTTGGGGTTTTATTAAAAAACTGGGCCACTGACCTAAAGGATGCAACTGGTTTTTATTTACTCTCGTTACCTTGGCCGATGTTAACTTGACATTTATCAGTCATGTTAATTTGTTGTTATGTAAACTGGCGAGTTGTTTAAGACATTGGCTGTGGTCATTATTCTGAATGGTCAGTTACTGTATCATGAGTCGGTGGTTAAGTATATGTTTCACTGGAATAGTATTTACTTCAATCTAGGACACATTGTCTGGACAACGAGTTGATGACGTCCCATTTCCAAACAGCATTACTAAGTATAATTAAAGCGCACACGAAAGAAACCTACTGTAATTATAACCGTACGTGAAAACAGAAATTGAAGAAAATATTGGCTTCGGGTCAGAGAGACCTGTAACAACCCAGGAGACTACAGTTTGTCATGTGTTTGCTGTAACTACTTTCTACTACAGGTCAGGCAATCTGTGGGGATCTTGTTTTTCTGTTGATATATCGACATTATTGTATTGGTGTTGCTGATGACTCGTCACCAGCTTTGATGTTGGACTTTGTTTCAGGGTGACACGTTTGAAAAACCCTGATAACAGTAAGTATATTTTATTGTCAATTGTTGTAATAGACAGAAAAGTAGATTTTATTGTCAAATGTTGGAAGTGACAAAATATCATCATTTTCAAAATCGTGTGCCGTGCCGATTAGCGTTTATGGTAAAGGTTCGCCATCTAACGCACTAACATGAACCTAAGACAGGCCTGTTATTTTGCTAATTACACCATATGATCATGCAATTCTTCATTTTCCTTACCCCCCCCCCCCCCCAATCTATTTTGTCAATTATTACTTAATTCTCATGTGTGTTTCTTCATAACATGTCTGTCATTTTGTTTCATCTACTACATATAGTGCCTGCTACGTGGCTAAGGTGTTACGGACGTGGTTCGAGATCCCGCATACCCGCGTTAGAAACACAGCTGTCCGTGATTTGGCAGCAGACCGCGTTGCACTGGTTTTTAGGAATTGGTATGGATGTCAGTCGTTCAGAAAGCAATGGCAAACTACTGAACGTAAACGTGCCAAGAGATCACAACAGCAAAAAAATGTTGGTGTTTACTGCAACGTCCTGTAAAGGATATGCAACTAACTTTTTAACTGCCTATAGTACCTTGTGGTGTAAAACATAGTGTGGAAAGGGGGAGGAGAGGGGGTCTTGAGTCTGAAGAATTAAGGCCGCCTGGCTACTGCAGTCGCTTCAAACTATGCAGATTAGGGTTTTCTTTTTTTCCCAACAGAAAAATATCGCACTCCTTATCGAGGATTCGAACCGGGTCTCGGCCAGTCGCTCCTCCATAACATAAGTAAATTCAAGAAAAGTACCCTTTTAGAGCCTTACGCGCGTTCAGTATATGATGCTAGACCTCTATTTGTGTAGACAAATAGGCATTCGGTCGGGTGATGTAGTCGGATCGCACCCGCTGCCTTTACACCCCAACTTGGGTCTTGGGAGCGCAGGTCAATTGTTAAACTCCGCCCAGATGCGGAATCAAACCCATGACTATCAGGGTGACAGGCCATCATCTAGCCCTGATATCGACAACCAACGTAATGCATGCCAAAAGTGCCACGTGCAGGGACTTTCAACAGTCCGCTGAGTGAATTGAGAGATTGTATATGATCTAAATAAACATTGTAATGTAACTGTTAATTAAATAGAAAGATCGAATCATGAGCTAAGCCGATAAGCGTGGGCGCTCATGTTTCAGCATCTCATCCTAGTCGTGGGTCAACGGTGTGGACTTGTCTCGACTATGTCATGTGGCGAAGCCATCCTAGATATTTACTTCTCTGCCTTTACCGTGTTCTTTTCCCCAGATCTTGTCATTTGTCACAAAGTGCTCTAGTTTATTCCTTCTCATAACGTACCCAAAAAATGTGACTGTCTTATCTAATTTCTCTAATCAGTTTCAGGTTTTCATTTTGTTTATTCTAAGATAAGTTCATTGGTGTTTCTGTCGTGTTCATGGTTTCTTTGCAATTTCCTCAAAGACCACATTTCCACTGTCATTAGATGATTTTTCAGCTTGTCTGCTCATTGTCCATTTGAGATCCATATCAAAGTAAAGGTTCTATAAAGCGCCTTAGCACTCTTTTTCTCGTTGCAATCTGTATTGGTCAGTATGTTTTCCATCTTGCAAAAGGCAACCCTTGTCATAGCGATTCTTGTTCTACTCTCCTCAAGGCACATCCCATCAGATGTTATTTTAACTATACACGTGCTTGCATCCCGTAGAACTTAATATTGTTAGAGACAAGAGGAGACAAGGGAGTGCACTCTAATGCAAACTGAGTGACTGTGAAGCACCAATGAATGACCATGACGAAGTTCTATTTCCTTCTATTCAACGTCTCTCTCCCGACCATCCCCACCTCCACCTCTACAGTTTTTAGTTAGTTGCATATCCTTTCCAGGACGTATCTTTCAACCTCATCATTTGTTGGCTGTTTGTGATTTCGTGGCAATTTTACGTTCAGTAGTTTGCCACTGTTTTCAGAAAGACCGGCACTCATATCATTGTATGAAAATACCAACGCAAGGCGGTCTGCTGCCAAATCCGTAGACCGTAGCTAAAATGCTGAGGTTTTTATTAAAAATTAATCATCATCATGTACCATGCCAATAAGCGTGGGTGGTCATGTTTCGCCATCTCACACGATCACCAGAATCGTGGATCAGCTCTGTGTTCTTGTCTCGACCATGTCACGTGGCCAGGCCATAGATATTTACTTCTCTGCCTCCCCCTTGTTCCGCCCACCTCAATCTTGCCATTTCTCACCAATTTCTCTAGTTTATGTCACCTTATAACAAATTAAGGCATAGTTTTACGTTAAGATTACTTAAAAACGAAACACACTTGATATACGCTGGTTTCAAGACGTTTGGACAAACGTATATAGATTAGACCAAGGTGGGTTTAGGCTGGCTCGTGGAGTGACTTTGGCTCTGTAAGTATTTGACATCATTATCCATCTGTAGCTCTGTAAGTATTCGACATCATTGTCCATCTGTAGCTCTGTAAGTATTTGACATCATTGTCCATCTGTAGCCTTATACTTATTTGACATAACTGTTCATCTGTAGCTCTAAAGGTATTTGACAGCACTGTCCATCTGTAGCTCTGTAAGTAATTAACATCATCTGTGGTTTTGTGCCGGCTTCCTGGCCTAGAGGTTAGCGACTTTTCTCCGTAATCTCGTATACTCTCGTAAGTAACGTGACGACGGTGAGAATCAACAGTAATTCGAATCGCGTCGGTAACTTACGGGGTATGTGAGCCGGCCGCTCAGAAAGCAATGGCAAACTACTGAGCGTAATCTTGCTAAGAAATCAACAATCAGCTGAAAGATGCTGATGTTGACAGCGATGTCCTGTAAAGGATATGTAAACATCTTTTTTGGCTTTGTAAGTTGTTGCCTATATAGTAGTGCTGGCGAGTATTAGAACTGTAGTACAAAAGAGTATAAGTATTATAATACAAGTCAGTAAATTATTGTGGTACAATGGAGTATAAGTATTATAGTGTCACTGAATATAATTTTGTAGTACAAGCCAGTATAATTATAACTGCACAAGTAAGTATGTGTATAGTAAGTAGTACACGCGAGTGTTAGTACTGTAGTATAGGCTTGTGTACGTATTGTAGTACAAGCGAGTATAAGTATTGTAGCACAAGCGAGTATTGTAGTGGTACTAACGGATAGAGGTACATTAATTCATTCAGTAGCATGTCCTTAGCAGAACCTCGCTCCCATAACAAACTTCCGGAAAATCTCTCGATCATAAGCGGTGGAGAGATAATATACATACAGACCTACAAGCACTTGGAATCAACGACTGGCAAGAGAAGGTCCACCAGAGAGACGAATGGAGACAGATTGTATTTGCAGCAAAGAACCTCAATGGCTCGGAATGCTGAAGAAGAAGAAGAAGATAAGCAACATGTCCCGCGTCCGATACATCCATCTGGTGATCATCCGCCACATCCAGCACCCATCTTATCTCTGGCCTTCCTCTTCCTCTCTTCCCATGCATATACCCCTCCATAATTGTTTTCTCAAAACTTCGTGACGTTTCAAGTGACCAAAATATTTAAAGTCTCTTTGTTTTATCGTCTTTAATGGCCAACCTTCTTCAATATTCAGCTCTTTAAGTATGGATGCATTTGATCTTTTCTTATCCAAGATATTCTTAGAACTCGTCTATAACATTTATATTCAAAGGCATGTATACGCTGTTCAGCTTGTTTAGTAAGTGTCCGGGTTTCACAGGCGTATATTGCAATGGGAAAGATTCATGCTCTTAAAAATCTAATGTTTGTAGTTCTATATGTCCCGCTCCACAATTTATTCAGTTGTTTTAGTCTATGAAGAGCATAGAACGGTGAACGATGGCAGAATAGAGGTACAAGCGAGTTTAATTACAAGCTTGTGGTACGAACAAAGGCATATTCACATCGACATACTGGTCAAATGTTAGAATATAGAATGGCCATGGGTAACAGTTGATTGATTGATTGTTTGATTTAGGAATCGACATCACAGCATTCGGGGCATTCCCATAAGTGCTCCGTCCCCATCCTCAGCAGCCAGCGAAGAGTTCCAACACTAATAGAACCAGTAGCAATCTGATTGTAAGTCCGTCTCGCCTTTCCTCTGAGCGTTGAGCGTCGGCCAGATCCCTTCGTCACTCCTCGTTGTCTCATTCTTGCCAGACCATGGTAATCCATTTGCTCCTCCGAGGTGTGCACGTGCTCCCACAAGGCCGCAACCACGTCTGCCTTTTCATGTATCAATACTCCACCAAGTTCTGCAGAGCCAGCCAATCTGTCCGCCTGTTCATTTCCCAGCACACCGGCATGCCCTGGAGAAAAGATCCAGGCGATGCTTGTCACCCGTGACCTCCGAAGCGAAGCAAGCCACTCCGCACGAAGTCTGCCCGTCCTCACCCTCGTCAGCATGCTTTCTGAGTCAGTTACAATCACGATGTGTGTGTGTGTGTGTGTGTGTGTGTGTGTGTGTGTGTGTGTGTGTGTGTGTGTGTGTGTGTCGTATTCTCCATCCAGCGGAGAGCCGCAGTGACTGCCTCCACTTCCATTCTTAAGCTGGATGTTGTGGTATCATATGCCAGGCTCTCCTGCCCCAAACATCGACCATTAGCTTTGGCTATGAACCCCCAGCCACTTCTCTCACCTCTTGACACCGAACCATCTGTGTAGATAATCACATCACTCGAGTGAGCATTGTCCTGTATTAGATGCTGGATTTCCACTTCCGTGGCCCCTGCTGGCCATTCCCTGCACTCCCGGCTTAATGTGATTATAACTCTGCACAAGTCTGACTGCTCCGCTGGCACTCTGACCCACTCCTCTCCACGCCTAATGTTCTCCAAGGGGCACACCTGTCTGATCGTATCCTCCGCCTGAGCCATCCATGATTTCCCTTTTATCAGTCGCTGACCCTTAACTGCGTCCAGCGCCTCATGCAGTGGGTGGTCTGTGTCTGCAGCTACTCTGAGGTATGCCTTCGCCTGCATCACCTTGAGCCTACCAGCAACAGTCGGCAGACCAAGGATATAACGCATACACACTACTGGGGTGTCTCTAGTGCATCCCAGAATGACCCGCATAGCTTCGTTCTGTATGTGCTCTAACTTCACCAGCTGACAGTGAGCAGACCTAATCCATAATCAATTACTGAGAGGATCAAGTGCTGGTATAGTGTTGTCATCATCTTACTCTTATCTAAATAACGGTTCGGGTTCATACAGGCAACAATACACTGTTCGCTAGGATATAGAACATTTATTGTATAAAGTGTACAGTTGGCGCAGTGGGTAAACAGACCCGCGCTCTCTTATATTACATATCACAGATAGTTAAACATCAAACATATAGTTGTCATACAACAATCTAGCACACTATCTAGCCTAAGTATATCTATGAATATCTATGAGTCCCTCTCAGGCAGGCCTTGTTGTCTCTCTCCAGTCCGTTTGTCCTCTGCCGGTCTCCGCGTGTCCTAACTCGACACGGGCGGTAACTCTGTCCGAGTTCCTCGTGGACCCCGCATTAGGCGGGCCACATCAGTGTCCACGGAATCATGGACTTGGTGACCAGCTCTTTCGAGAAGGTTCTAGATTACTCGGGTCCTGCGCGACTCAAGTGGTATCCCTTGGGCTGGAGTTGCAGCCCTCTACTATATATGAAAGTGAGGCGGTGACAGGATCCCCCCTCCCCCCTGACATGATTTGTTGTTGGGTAATTAGATCCGTTCTAATTCTGTCACCGAATCACATAAAGTTGGTGTTTGTAGTTTGGTGGATAGTAACCTGGTAACCTACCTACTAGCACTAAAAACTCATGTATTCTACCATACAACACTTCTCTGATTTGGTGCAGAGATCCCTGTCTCTCGTGTGCTTAAATATGCTTATCAGACCGAAGTTACGTGGCGTTTTAGTAGTTGTATTTACAACTCGCCCTTCTCATAGTACCCGAAATGGTACCCAGACAAATAACCCCTATATAAAAGAGGGTTAACAAGACCGAAGTCTTGGCTAAATAAGTACACCTTCAAATCTTGATCTGTGTGTGTATTTCTATACACTTTTACTCCCGTATGTTATATAATGCTAAATATGTAGTTACCTTGTTCTTTTATCCCCCTCAGACTACATGTGTACCTTGTTGGCTTGTTAGTGTGTTAACTAATAAGTTGATGTTTCTAATAAAGTGACTATTTTAAATTGATAGTGTTGAGTTTTGAGGTTTGTGTAACGTGCGTGCTGAATGTGTGGTGTAATTCCAAGCGTCACGAGTTGGGATAACCTCAATCATGTAATACTGCACTGTGTGCAATACCTGACTAGGCATTCCAAGTAGTGGTGCTTAGATGTATCCTAACTGCTAAACTAAGTATATTACAATAACTACTAAATTAAACTCACTACTAAACTAAGTTCTACACATGTATTGACAAATTAGACAAGTCATGCACTTTTACATGGAAGACGCAGACAAATTACAATGAATACGTTTTGCGTACAATTTGTCCGCCAAGTGTATCGTTCTCTCATTTAATCCTTTCACGCAGTCATTCACTCATCTGTCATTCAAAATAGTAATTGGCTAAAATATATATTTAAAGTTGAGGTAAGCGTTATTGCCCTTAGAAAAAATGGGCTAGGCGATATTTGCCCTTTAAGAAAATACGTACTTTTTGTACGATGAATGAAAAATAGGTTATAATTTAACTAGAGACACTTGTATAGGACGGTTATTTAGCCTATGAATGGTACCGTCTGTAATATTAAAGTAGAATATGTACAAGTTACAGGTTAACACAATTTATATACATCATTAATGGAAATATAATACATATTTAATAATAAACTAATTAATTACATAACTCCAACGATGATGTGCGCGTTGACGTCCCTTCGTTCGTGTGTTATGCCATGAATGTTAAAGTTAGTATGGCTGTCTCTTGAGTGTTGTCGTCGATGTTGTTCTGTTTCGGCTGTTTGCAAAGTTTTGTAGCAACAGCAAGTATGGATTGCTCTCAATGTCCCGTATGAAATACTACAGTGTTCAGAGATAGTTCACTGGTTGATACTATTGGTTGAAATAAACACAGTTACTGTTTCTTGCTGGAATCGTTCTAGAGCTTAGGCATTTGATGGTATAGTTCTTACAATATAGCTCTTCACGTATGTTTATGGGTGTCGTAATTCACCTAATCACTGAGAGTACTCTAGCAGGTGTAGAGTCACACTGTTATATGTAACGGACTAAAAGTATCACAGTTTATAGTGTGGCTACTGGCCAATGTGATCAGAGTCATTCTACTGGCGCATTTGTCTGCCGTGATAAAAGGTCAGCCACTATGTTATCGGTGCCCTTGATATGGCGAATTTCGAAGTCAAAGTCCTGAAGTAGAAGACACCATCTTTGTAACCTGTTGTTTTTGGGCGACCCATGGTTAAGGACTAATAACGGCGAACTGTCTGTGAGGACCACAAAGTGGCTTCCCTAAGAGGAACTTAGATAATCTCAATATACAGAACAAAAGGCTCAAACACTCCAATTCTAACTGTGGCATAACGAGTCTCAGCCTTCTTCAGTTTGCGGCTTACGTAGAGGATCGGGTGTCGAACGCCATCCACTTCCTGCATTAAACATCCTCCTATTGCGATAGCGCTCGCATCTGTGGTCAAAATAAAGGGTAAATTTATGTTGGGTAATCGTAAGACTGGTGGATTAGAAAAAATATGTTTCAACCTACACATTGCATCATCTAAGCTGGTACTTTTACAAATTTTTGATGGATGATCTTTAGTTAACATATCAGAAAAGACTGAGGTGAGTTCTGCCCAATGTGGAATGAATTTAGAATAATAGTTAATCAGACCTAGTAAACTTCTAATCTGCTTCTTTGTGGTAGGCACTTCTAGATTAAGGATCTTGGAAACAATTTTATCATCAGTCAACAATTTTCCTTCAGAAATTCTATGACCAAGGAAGTCTATTTGTGTATAGCCTATTTCAACCTTGGAAGGTTTGATAGTAAGTCCAAAAAGAGAGATTTGGTTGAAGACTTGTTTTAGGGTGAGTAAGTGAGAAGTCATATCAGAAGAATGGACGCATATATCATCAATATAAGCAACTACATCATTAATTCCGTGTAATAACAATCTTGTTAGTCTCACAAATGTGGCCGGTGCGTTCTTTAGGCCAAAAGGAAGATATAGCCATTCGTATAAACCGAGAGGTGTTGCGAATGCTGTTATATGTCTACAAGAAGGGTGTAGTAGGAACTTGCCAATATCCTTTTGCTAAATCTGTCTTAGAAAATAAGGATGATTGAGCCATATCTAAAATAAGATCTTCACAACTGTTCATAGGCTCTGCATCCGTTGTTGTTCTGGTATTTAATATTCTATAGTCGATGCACAAGCGGATTGTCTGGTCTTTCTTTTTCACCAAGACAATCGGTGAAGAATATTGAGACATAGATTTTTGAATAATGCCATTCTTCTCTAAATCTAAAATTTCTTTATCTAAATTAGATCTGTAATGGAGAGGAATAGAATATGGTCTACATTTGACCGGTCTCAGATCTGTTAGCACAATTGAATGTGTTATTCTATCAGTGCGTCCAGGTTTGTTGGAAAAGATCGTCTTATAGTCGTCTAGGAGCGTCAAAATGTCCTGTCGCTGTTGTTGTGTCAAAGTGTCAGAGATATGTATGTCCTTTATACTTCCGTCGTCAGTCATAATTGGCACAGGGATTTCAGTATTGTCCATGTCTGTCTGATTTATCACAGATGCTACAGTTTGTAAATTGTCTTCAATGTCATTGTCGTCGTCGTCGAGATCGATCGTCAATATGTCGTCAAATTTGTCGTCATTGTCAATATCACAGATTGTCGGTAATGTCCATATGTCTTCGTCGTTTTCGTCGTCGTAAGCGTGTGTCGTTAACGATGCTTCGTTTGTCGAGGTGTCATTCCGTTGGGAAATTGTCGTTTCGTCTCCGTCAACAGTTTGTTGCGTCTGTTCATTTGTCTCATTGTCCTGTCTAGCATAGTATGGTTTCAACATATTTACATGTAATAATTTCACTTTTCCATTTACAGAGAATGTAGTAGGGTTATTCCCCTTGACCAGTTTATGACATATATCACAAGATGTACAAAATGTTTTAATGTCTTGGTCGAACTTTGGCCAATAAAACTGGGTCAGGACAATTGCCCTGGTCATTTCGTATCCCATATGACCTCCAAAAGGGGAGTCATGGGCTAATTTTAGCACTTTGTCTCGATGTGCTTGTGGTAACACTACTTGCTGTGTCGTGGTCTGGTTTGTTGTGTAAAATCTAGTTAAGATGTTATTCTGTAGCCTAAATGTCCACGATGCGTTCTTAGTGACTTTTGGTTTAAGTCCTACTAATTTAAAGTATGGTGCAAGTGTTGTATCTGCTTTCTGTTCATTACCAAAAGTGATGTTAGTTGAGTTTGGCGCTACTATTTCTAATGATTCCTGCAGTTGGTCGGTGTTGGTTTTGTGGGTTGTCTGTCGTGTTATTGCGTTTGTGTGTTGTGTGTTTTGTTGCACATTTACAGGTTCGGTACTTGGTAGTTTGGTAGCATCCTCAATTCGAGGTTTTAATTCGGTCGTATCGTTTCTAGATTCGACCGCCCCTGCATTGTACACCTTGGTGAATTCTTTCTGAATTACCTCAGTGGTTGTCTCCCTTGGTATTTTGGCAGCTTGAGACAAGCAAGAATGGTGTTTCTCTTTTCTGTCGCTATTCGTGTGGTGGATACCGTGTTTTTGCTCCCCCCTTTTGATTTCTCTTTCAGAGCATGGATGTATGTTGGGTAAATTACCAAGTATAATATCCGCGACTGGATTTTCAAGGATAGCACACAATACTCGCCCAGATATGAACGGTGTTTGAATTTCGACCAAAGCAAGGGGGTATTTCTCTATCGTACCTGAGAATGTGCGACACGTCACATGTTTGTCTGTGTAGTCTTTAGCGTCTATTAATGTTTTCCTAACCCCACAGAGCGTTGCGCCGGAATCACGAATTAACGTGCACTTTTTGTTGTTAACAAACCCTGTATAAAAAACTAGCTTGCCTGTAGATGACAAAGCAGCGTTTGCTGTTTCATTTGCAATAGGTACCGTGTGGCCACATAATAATGTTGTGTCCAGTTGGAACTTCGTACAGGTGTTGCACTTACTGTCTGTTATGGTGTTTATGATGTGTACAGCATTCCCAAGCTCGCTTTCATTCGTCGTGTTGATTGTCACATTCATTCAGTGACTCAAGCTCTTCGTCAGACGACGTTTCTACTAATGCAGCATTGGCCTGTTTCAATAACTTTCGGCCTTCACAATTCCTTATTATAGTGACCCCAGCTATTGCAGAAATAACATTTAATTGCTCTAGTGGTAAGCCATGCGTTTAGCTGTTTGCTTCTCCACCATCTTTTTAAGGTGTTGAGGGTAGGTGGGTGCTTTGTCGCACATCCCGTAACTGTCGTGATGAAATTGCAATATTGGCATTTTACTACTTTACCGACATTGGATCGTGGTTTAAATCTACTCTCTGTTTGTTTGGAGTATTTGGTGTTCACTACTGCAGCTGCTGTATCATTGTGACTTATGTTGAGCTGAAAAATATCCCTATTTGCTGTGAAAAATGCATTCCCCTTTGCCTCTATTTCCTGAATGCTCTTACAGTCCATTTGTTTTAAGAACTTGGCAAAAGGTGTGGGGATGGTGCTAACTATTTTATCTATTATAATAAGCTCCTTAAGTTTATCATGGCTATTGTTGGTTTTAGCCGAGTTAATCCATTTTGTGCATATGTCTTGGACTGTACTGACATAATCTATAAAGGTTTGGTTTGGTTGTGGAGATAATTTGGCAAATTGTTGTTGGTAACCTGCAGTGTCTAAAGAAAAATGTTGGAGAATGCGTTGTTTTAGGTACTCATAGTCTTTTCGCATTTCCTGTGGTATTGTCTCTATTACTTTTAGTGGTTCAAGAGCTAAGTTTCTCATTAGGATAAATGCCCAATCTGATTTAATGATTTTATGATGAGACATGAGACATTCAAAATTTTCTAAGTAGGCGGAGATGGAATCTCCAGAACAGAAAGCCTTCACGAGACCTTTATATTTATTATATTTTTGTTCTTCTTCTTTGCTTCTTAACTTATTTATTGATATTTCTGTGTTGGACTCTATTTCCATCTGTTTTAGTTTAATCTGTGTCTCGGCATTCAATTGGGCCTGTTTGGCGGCGGCCTCAAGCTCCATCTGTTTTTCCTGAGCCTGCAATTGTATTTTCTTCTCTTCAATTTGCAATTGCATTTTCTTTTCATCTGCTTGCATTTGCATTTGCAATTTCTTCTCTTCGGCCTCCATTTGCAATTTCTTTTCATCGGCCTCCATTTGTAATTTCTTTTCATCTGCTTGCATTTGCATTTGCAATTTCTTTTCTTCGGTTTCCATTTGCAGTTTCCTTTCCTCTCGTTCTATCGCTCTTTCTTCACGGGCAATGTTTTCTGCGTGCGTTTTCTGTGCCCATTCTGACAGTTTCTCTTCTTTATAACCTAACTTTATTCCTTGCTCAATGCATTTATCTAAACTAGACATTTTGTAATTTTCTTGTTTGTACAATGTATAGAGTTAAATCCCTTAGAAAAATATGTTGTGTGGTCGAAAATTTGGTTAACTCCCCTAATTATTAATGTGTAAATCAAAATGCAAGGTTATGTTGGTGACAAGGTCATGAATATGCAAAGAAATCAATATGATACAAAATAATACATTGATGAAACATGAGAAGTACAGCTTAGAAGTACAATGAGTATGAGGTGAAACTTAGCTTTTAATTCAAGAACTCCTCGATGTTGTCTTGTACTCTCGTCACTGTTGGAAAGGTTTCATCGGTTGGACGTGGCACTTGTTGCGGAACAATCTGCTCGTGGAGCGAGAAAACATTAGTCACTGTCACAAAAAAAAAATGTCAAAATAGTAACATGTCAAAAAAAAAAATTGTTTACAGAATCAAAATAATGAGGCACTGTGGAGGCAATGGTGAGACATTGCCGAGGGACTCAGATTACTTCTATTTTATCGCTAGATAGCTACTAGTTTTATGTAAACTTGTAACGTTAACAATTTCTTTGATTTAAACAAATCAATGTGTTACCAAAAATCAATGTTTTACCAAAAATCAATGTGATATGATTAAATAATTAATTTTACATGGCATTTAACAGGTTTTTAAGAAAACATTCTATGCCACAACCGGAAAACTAGCCCCCAAAAAGCCTGTCATCATCTTACTCTTATCTAAATAACGGTTCGGGTTCATACAGGCAACAATACACTGTTCGCTAGGATATAGAACATTTGTGCTTAAGTGGCATATTAGGCCACGAGAGAAATGTTATTTTCTGTGGTGACTTCAACGCTAAAGGCAGATCATGGGGAAACACTTCCTCCAATACACAAGGGGAGGAGCTCGAGACTGCACTGGAAACCATCGACCTGGTTTGTATCAACAGTGGCTGTGTCACCAGGACAGCAAGCCGTCCTGGCGATGAGGACAGTGCTATTGATCTGGCGCTAGTTTCACCTTCACTCACTACAGTGTGTAGATGGGGTGTCCTAGGACACCATGGCAGCGACCACCACCCATGCAGCATATTGGTGGAGAAAGGCAGAACCAGGCAGCACAAGCTAAAGGTAAAGACGTTCCAGTATGACAGTACAGGGCAAGATGTGGTGAGTAAAATAAGACGTGACAAGCGCAGAACGTTTCAGGGCAGGAAGAAAAGGAAAAAAAGCTGGGAGCAGCCACCGTGGTGGAGTTTCGAGGTGGAGAAGGCTTGGGTGGATAAGCGTAGTGCTGTAAGGAGATGGCAAAATGCCAAGAAGAACAGAGCTGGTCATCCTAGTTCCTGCTTGCACTTAGAAAGAGAGATGCACACAAAAGTAAGCTATTTCAAAAAACTGGTCACGGTGGTTAAAAGCGAAAAATGGGCAGAGGTGTGTCAAAGAGTAAGCACAGACAAGTCACTGAAATTGTTCTGGCGACTACATAAAAGCATGAGTGGTGTAGTCAAGAATAAGAGCATTTCTGACTTCCAAGGTGCTGACCTCATCTGGCAGAGGACTGACGAGGACAAGGGCAAAGCCCTCTTTGAACGCTACCTTGAGCAGAGCAACCAGACAGACATGGGAGGCCGGAATCTGGCCAAGGAGGTCACCTCAGACAGATGCAAGGCCCAGGACACTTCGGATGAAGACACAGTGACAGTGAAAGAAATCAAGGCTGTGCTTCGACGATCAAAAAACAGTGCTCCAGGTCCTGATGGCATAAGATACGACGACATAAATAGGTGTACCGACAATGAGCTAGAGAAACTAGCAGACATGTACAACAACAGTATAGGGAGTGCTAGCATCAAGGAGGAATGGTTACACAGCTATCTGATTCCCTTGCCGAAGCCTGACAAAGACCACAAGAAAATTCAGGGATATCGAATTATAACCATGCAGAATACAATAGGCAAGCTGCTGGAGAAGGTAATTGCCAGGAAAATATCAAGCCAACTAGAGAGGCAAGGTGTTTTCCCACCTACCCTGGGTGGGTACCGTCCAAAAAGAGAAACCTGGACCAATGCAGCAGTCTTTGCCCACGATGTCTATGAAGGTTTCCACTCAGGCACTGAAACCGTTGCTTGCAGCGATTGATCTTGAGGACGCATACAACAGAGTACCACTGGATTTTTTAATGTTTCAGCTTCTTGAACTAAACGTAAGTCCATTCCTCCTTAGTTGGATCGCTGCAGCTCTCTTCCAACGGAAAGTAGTTTTTAGATGTGGCAGTTGGACTTCGGAACCAACAACAATATATCCTGGCCTACCACAGGGATCACCATTATCTCCGGTACTGTTCAACGCCCTACACAGTGAGAATCACCAGTGAGCAGATCACTGGACCTGGCAGGACATTGTCATATGCCGATGATGTTTTAGTGTATCGTCAGGGTAAGGATAGAGAGGAGGTTGCTGTGGAACTACAAACCGAACTCAATCGCATAAGTACTTGGTGTGATGAAGCTGGGGCAATGGTCAACCCAACTAAGGCAACAGTGACCTGGTTCTCGTTGAATAATCATATTGTCAACAATCCAACACCAACTGTAATGCTGTGTTCAGAGACGGTGGAAAGAACGCAGGCAATGAATTACCTGGGGATACGGTTTGATCGAAGCCTTGCTTATAATGTGCACATAGACCAGGTGATAACAAAGGCCAAGCGGGGTTTGGCAGCGATGCGGGTGATGGCGGCAGTAAACTGTGAGCAGCGCCATCTATGTCTTCTGTACGAGGGGCTGGTCATGTCTGTTTTGGAGTATGCAATGGCAATCCTGACTGTCAGCCATAAGCAGATAGAAAGGATGGAAAGGATACAGAATGAAGCTATGCGCATTATTCTTGGATGTACAAGAGATACAGCATGCAGGGCGATGCGCTACCTTCTTGATTTTCCAACCATTGAAAGAGAGAATGCAAGTTTGCAGGGCACGTGCCTACCTCAGAATTAACGCAAACACACAGCATCCACTGCATAGTGAAATTAGGAAGGTGAAGGGCAGCAGGTTAAAAAGAGGACGGTCGTGGATGGGTCAAGCCGAGGACATTCTTCAACAGGTGTGTTCACTTGAGGACTTAGAACCTGGCGAGGAGTGGGTGCAAGTGCCAACAGACTTCTGCACATCCTTTTCAGTTTGCATCCAACTAGATAGAAAATGCAGACAAGAAAATCCGGCTGCTGTTGAGGCTGAAGTACAAGCGTTGATTTTCGAGAATTCGCTAGACAGTGACGCGGTCATCTACACAGATGGGTCGGTCGTCCGACATGTGAGAAGCTCATGGGCCTTTACAGCTCGGGCCGGAGGGAGAATTGTGAAGGAGGACTCTGGTGCTTTCACTGAAACCACAAGTAGCCTGACCATGGAAGTCATGGCAGTAAGTAAAGCAATAACATGGCTCGAGACACAGACATTCACTAGGGCTTGTTTCCTTAGCGACTCAATGAACATGATCAAGAGGATAGAGGAGGGGTCGATTCGAAGAGAATGGTTGCTGCCTCTGAAGCGGTCTCGGCTGGCAAAGATTAGTTTCATCTTCGTGCCAGGGCATGCGGGAGTACAAGGAAATGAGCGGGCTGACAAGCTCGCAGGTGAGGCTACTGTTGAGGGCGGACGCGCCATGGACCAGGCTGACATTCTGAATGCTCTACGAGAAGTGAGACTTTTGCAAGAACCAAGTGATGACTGTGAATCTACAACAATGGCCAGACTGCGAGAGCAGCAAATTAAAAGAGGGGTGGCCAAACAAGAACACTACGCAGGAAGCCAAAGAAGATTGATAAACCAACACAGAACTGGCGTCGTTAGCCGCTACACGCTGCGGGATTTGCTGAGGAGGGGATCCGAGCACTTATGGACTGAATGGTCCGATGTGCAACGAGGATGATCTGTCGACTAACTAACTAACTATATAGAACATTTATTGTATAAAGTGTACAGTTGGCGCAGTGGGTAAACAGACCCGCGCTCTCTTATATTACATATCACAGATAGTTAAACATCAAACATATAGTTGTCATACAACAATCTAGCACACTATCTAGCCTAAGTATATCTATGAATATCTATGAGTCCCTCTCAGGCAGGCCTTGTTGTCTCTCTCAAGTCCGTTTGTCCTCTGCCGGTCTCCGCGTGTCCTAACTCGACACGGGCGGTAACTCTGTCCGAGTTCCTCGTGGACCCCGCATTAGGCGGGCCACATCAGTGTCCACGGAATCATGGACTTGGTGACCAGCTCTTTCGAGAAGGTTCTAGATTACTCGGGTCCTGCGCGACTCAGTGGTATCCCTTGGGCTGGAGTTGCAGCCCTCTACTATATATGAAAGTGAGGCGGTGACAAGTGTGAAAAGCATTCTCTGCTCTATGTCCATTGCAGCCATAGTTTTAAGTGCATTGAGTCCCTTTTGAGATCTTGTCACGACCGTCTCCACATGATCCTTGAAGGATAGGCTCCTGTCAAATGTGATCCCCAGATACTTCAGTTTGTTCTCTCTGCTGACATTTCTACCATCTATCGCGAGGCTTGGGACATCAGCTCTTACAATCCTGTTGTCCAGAGAGCACCACCAAACATCCGCCTTTTCCGGGTGGATGACAGCACTCATTTCTGTGCACCAGTCAATAACTTTATCTACTGTCGCCTGTAACTCCTGAGCTGTTTGCTCCCTATCTCTCCCCTGCCTATATGCAAGAATATCATCTGCAAATGTTAGTATTCTTCCAACCCCTGGAGCTTCTAGGTTTGCAGGAATCTTGCTCGTATACACATTAAAGAGCACCGGTGAGACTGCAGATCCCTGTGGCAGTCCCGGGGTTAACATATGAGCTCTGAGGTCCATGCGCCCAGACGGAGAGCAACCCGGCGAGAGTGCAGGACGAGGAGTGCATGGATAACAGTCATTAAACTCAACACGCATCCAATGGCAACATGAGCTTGAAACGTTAACAGATAGTCGGCGTAAACATTCCGACTTCCAGTTTAATACAATATATATATAATGAGGTGATTTGTAGGTTATGTCGTCATACTATGTTTGCCTGTCTACCGTTAATAGATAATTTCAGTCGCGCATCGAAATAGCATATCAAACATGGCTGCCAAGAATTGGAACAACAGGTTCCATCGTGATGCCCAAAGATATATCAGCCGTTATTTGTGCATTAATACTGGTGTGGCAACTATGGGCCAAATGACATCTACATCTACTGCCGTAGAAATGAAGTGCTAAAAACACAATCTTTAATAAATCATCTCTATTAGTTAGGAATCACATTTCCGTTGCTTCTAAGCTCTTCCTTATGAACAAATTAGGAAGAGCTGAGAAGCAACGGAAATTAGGTTCCTGGGACGATTATTGCAAATACCTTGGAGTGCCAAAGTAGCACACAACGATTACTCGAAAGGGGCTAATGTATCTAGACAATTATATACAACTATAAGAAGAAAAACCAAAGCAATCTTTGATAATGTGATGCATCGCATAGAGAGGCAATGGATAACATCGTGAAACATCGTTTTTCTGAAAGAAAAAAAAAATAACAGAAAATAGGCAGAGCCAGATCAAGATAAACTATACTGGTTTGACTGAGACGGTGCATGGAGGAATATCATCAGTAGATTCGATCTTCACCACCAAGGACCTTGATCAGTTGAGAGACATGAACGCCTACGCCAGTTGACAGAGCACATGATGATGGTGGTGATATATTTTTAGAGTTCCGGCTCTTACTCTTTTTTTTTTTTTTTTTGCCTCCCTTTGAAAAGATAGTCAAGCAAATATGACGAGTTACCGGGGCTAAGAACTGAATTTTCTTTAATCCATAACCATGTGACATAATAACTCTAAAAATAGTCGCCAAAAAAGTTCTACCTCTTCTTATGTCTAAATGATTAGTATTACTATTTTTCATTTGGTTAAATATTCTAAAATTGCGTTGTGTAACGATTAGGACGTTAAGCTAATAGTGGCATGAACAGGGTAGGACAGAGGTTCGATACTTGTTCTCGCCTTTCGCTGTATGGTCCTAACACTTCACATGACCACAACAGATTCCTGCTACGTTGAATTTTTTCCAATCTTCTACAGAATGCTATGTTTATAATATATTGATAATGAAATAGGTCCATATCAGCCTATAAAGAGAGGTGTGAGAAAGGGTGTGTGTAATGTCTCCAGACCTTTTTTCCCTGTACGGTGAAAATATTTTTCAGAAATGTAGAAGATATGAAAGGAATCATCATGTGGAGACGTAATATCAATAACATTAGATATGCGGATGATACAGTATTGATTGCAGACAATGAGCAGGATCTGCAACATTTAGTAGATGCGGTTGTTGCACACAGTGAACAACTAGGGTTAGAATTAAATTGTAAGAAGACACAGATTATGGTCAGTCACTAGGAAGAAGGAAATACCACAATGTAATATACAAGTAAATGGGAATATTCTTAAACAAGTGAATCGGTACAATTATCTCGGAACAGTCATAACATCTGATGGGAGATGCCTTGAAGAGATTAGAACAAGAATCGCCATGGCGAAGGTAGCCTTTTGCAAGATGGAAAACATACTGACCAATAAAAGATGTCATTTGCAACGAGAAAAAGAGTGTTGATGTGCTACATAGAACCTGTACTTTTGTATGGATGTGAAGCGTGGACAATAAGCAGACAAGCTGAAAACATCTGATGGCTGTGGAAATGTGGTTTCTGGGGAAATCGCAAAAAATACCATGGAGAGACAGAAAAACCAATGACCAAGTCCTACAAGAAACAAATGAAAATCGTTAACTGTTTAGAGAAATTAGACGTAGACAGTCTAAATTTGTTGGTCACGTTATCAGAAAAAATAAATTGGAGAGCTTGGTGACAACTGGCAACATCGAGGGGAAGAGAACAACGGAAAGCAGAAGAGTAAATACCTGTATGGCTTGGCCACGTGGCATGGTCGAGACAAGAACATTGAGCTGATCCACAACTCTGGTGTTCTAGTGAGATGGCGAAACATGACTGCCCACGCTTATCAGCATGGCACATGATGATGATGATGATGATGATGATGATGATGATGATGATGATGATGATGATGATGATGATGATGATGATGATGATGATGATGATGATGATGATGATGATGTTCATAATAAAGTGAAAATGTCACACGCATATCGAATAATAGACTTACAGTAGATGAGTCCTTTTGAAAACTATTGCAAGGACCATTTACGAGAGCCATTTGGCAAAAATAACGTAAGTATGCTTATTTAGAATGTCATGGACCTAACTTTAGGCCGTTGCTTAATCTCGCTTCTGCTTGTCATTCTGTTAGCAAGTTCGATCCATGGCTGGCATTCACTCATTGCGATGCGTTTGTGCTCCGTGTTTGAATACCTAAAGTTCTTTGCGCCATGAGGTGCTCTCTTCTAGACACTTTACCTTCCTGACTTTGACTACTTGTCCATGTTTACAAATTACCCGTTCTCCCCGACTCACACACCGACGTCACAAGTCTGAATGAAGTACATAAAGATCCACGCTGATTTCCATCATTTATTCCCCGCCTTCACATTTACTATTAATCTTCATTTGGATTTATCCGCACAATTGTTCTTACCTAACATAAACACCAGAACTATTACTCGCACTTAAAAAGCTATAATACATAAGGCACTAGACCAGTGGTTCTCAACCTTTTTTTTTCGCCCGTGCCCACTTTCACCATATTTTCAGAACGTCATTCCCACCACCCCATTTTCATATTTCTTACCTAAAAATTTGGCCCGTGCCCCCCTTCACCATATTTTCAGAACGTCATTCCCCCCTTTCATATTTCCTACCTAAAAATCCCGCCCCTGCCCCTATACAGTATACGTAATAATGGAAGCTAAATTTAATAGCACATGCTAAAACAAGTCTAGACGTGATTTGTGGGTCTACTTACTTTATAAAATTAATTTTAGAAGGGAGAGACGTACAGAACCGTACAGTATGAAGAAAAAACAATATCAAGTAATCGGTTCTTGTATTAACGCGATCTGAAATCATCTTAATTCCCCCCCCCCCCTGGAAACCCTAAAATTCCACCGGTTGAGAACCACTGCACTAGACAGATACCATTCTCGCACTTGTCAAACACGTCCGACCTGGATCGTGTCTTAACCTGTACTCCCAGTTCACACCTGATAGTTCTCTCTCCCTGACACTCACAAACCGTGTTTCACGTACTAACAAACACTCGTGCAGGTATGACTTCCACTCATACCAAACCCGCACCCTGACATAGAATAATATAAATCAAGATACTAATTGCTAGATTACAATAAGAAAAAGAGGGGGTGATGATGATGATGATGATGATGATGATGATTATGATGATATGATGATGATGATGATGAAAAAGAGGAGGAGGAAAGTGGAGCCGGAAGAGGAGGAGGTCATGAACACGTTAAATTGATTTTTTTTTCCGCGTCTCCATCCTGTTTCAGGATATTGCGGTCAACACCAGCATCTTTCAGCTGTATGTTGATTCCTAGGCTAGATTACGCTCATCAGTACGCCACGACTTTCTGAGCGACAAACTCCATACTCTCATAAGTCACTAGCGTGACTTGAACCACTTCTAATTCTCGTCCGCTCACGTCGACCACGAGAGTATTCGGGATTAGCGGAGAAAGCTGCTAACCCCTCGGCCAGGCAGCCGGCAAATTGATAGTTTGTATATTGCAAATAGCTGCCGTTCTATATTTCATCACTTATATGCACTGCTGTCCTCAGGCGCCATGTTACTGGCTGCTCACATCGGCATCTTTCTGACTGTGACACTGACCCACCCCAGCTCAATCCTTGTTGAAAGCTACTACGAGGATCAGTGCATCAAATGCTGCAGAGGCTTGCGTAACCAGCAAGGTGCCTCTGGAGTCCCAAGTTCCAACGGAGAGAGGGAACACTTTGGGCACACAACATTAAAGGGAGAAAAGGGTGAAAGAGGAGAGATGGGACTCAGAGGATTGCCGGGTATGTAGTTGTGTGTTTATGAATGTTGTTTTGTTCCGTGTCAATTCCTTAAACAAAGATAAAACTGTTTTCTTTTCTTTGTATGTGTGTGTGTGTGTGTGTGTGTGTGTGTGTGTGTGTGTGTGTGTGTGTGTGTGTGTGTGAGTGTGTGTGTGTGAGTGTGTGTGTGTGTCAATATTTAATAGCGCGAATTAGGTTAGTATCTTGACGTCAGACAATTTGAATATAGTATTGTCAGCTGCCATCTGTCCTTTAATTTTAGCCCACACAAGTTCTATAAGGTTAAAGTGAGCATGGTACGGCGGAAGTCTCAAGCACCCATGACGATACTCTTTTATCAACTTGTCGATTTGATATTTCCTGCTTTTTGGCGTCTGTTTTACAAGGGACAATAATTATAGCTAGAAATACGTTTCTGGAAATGGTATGTTTTCCATTCGGAGCCATAACTTTATTGCTCCCTTTGTGCTCAATGCTGTAGGTATTTTGTCTTCTTGGGCAACAGCATTGATATCATGCATTGTCCATAATTGGACACGGCGGTCTATCTAGGGATGGAAGCACTGTATTCTCGAGCCAATCTCTAAATACATTACCATTCATCTTATTATGATAATCCCTATTGTCTGTGTGCTTTGATACGAACACGAGCCCAGCATTCTGTTGTAAGCCATTATGCGTATTACCAGCATGGGCCATGACCAAATGATGTCCTATACTACTGGGCACACATCGCTTTATCTTTTCATCCACTGACTGCCATTCCTTATTACTTGTGTGGTGCGCATTGATCTACGTTTCATCCAAATACACTATGCTATAATTTTCTTTGCGCATTTCCCTTATTTCACGTAGGTTATGGTGGCGTTCTGGCTGAATGTCCGCGGATTCGAAGTTTTAAACTTCACTTGGGCTGCCATGTCGACCCCACTTAAAATGGGTCACAGGAAATGCCTTGGGAAGTAAAGACGGCCCGTGTGGTACTGATCACATGACCCACCCAGTGATGATTGGTCTATAAACAATATAGGACTTGCACCATATGCCCAATCCGCGCTAAGGTGAATAAAAGGGTTCATGACATTTCTACCATATGTCCACTATGGCTCAAAGTGTGTACAAATGGGCTCTCATTTAACTTATTATGTATTGTATGCTTTATTTGATACGGGCATTACGATCTTGAGTGACAAATAAAAATATTATAGAAGAACTCTGGACACATGCAATAAGGAGCAGAAGATACATCCTTGTGCGCTCGAGCTCAGGCGCCTCTATGATTACTATCTCATTTGGACCTGCCGTCCGTCGTGAACTCTGTTAAAGTTGTCAGGGAAAGGGTTGAAAGAAAACATTTAAGAAGGCGGCACATAAAGTCTTCAAGCGAAAACATCAAAGAATAAACCGGCCCCTCATTCCGGCGTGTAAAAGCAGTACACAGAAATTCAATGAGTGTCGATCAATATCTGCAGGTATGCGGTTTTCTGAGAATAAACAACAATAAGCTGATGTAAGTTTGATTATCATATGATACGGTGAACTGCCCTGTCCATTTCCTCTCGGTCTCTCCCGTCCTATAAACACCAGAAAAAATTTCATACATTTCATACGATCAGTTGCCTATAGTCTGTTTACTTTTTTTCTGCCCCAATATAAAATTCCATATCTCAGTAACCAACTGAGGGAAAATTATTAGATTTAGTATATAACCTTATCATTATGTCCACCCAACAAAAACATTTTTTGTTCTGGAGATTGTACAGCAGATTTCAATGTTTGTTTATATGCGGTATATAATTTACGGGTCAGAGATTAAGTCCATAATTATTAAAGTATTACACCTTCACCAAGACACATCCGCACTTTTTTTTAATTGTCTCATGGTTTCCGATTTGGCACAAACTGCGCTCAGTTAAATGGGATTATTCATAGGTGTCGTCAGTGTGGGTTCTTTCATGAAACGTGATTATATAAATAAATATATAAATAAATCTTACCATTAATATAATATTAATCTTATATATAAATTGCGATCTCCGTCTGTCTGTCTGTCTGTCTGTCTGTCTGTATGTCCGTATGTCCTTTGTGCGCTCGCGAACGGCCCATCCGATTGAGATGAAATTTTCTACACGTCTTCCTTTCATTCCAGTGCAGCCCACTGTCATATTTTTTTAGTGTGAAATCGGCTGCTTACCCAATATTATTTCATTTTTCACTTTTCA
This sequence comes from Cepaea nemoralis, assembly GCA_014155875.1. Classification (NCBI taxonomy): domain Eukaryota; kingdom Metazoa; phylum Mollusca; class Gastropoda; order Stylommatophora; family Helicidae; genus Cepaea; species Cepaea nemoralis. The sequence continues at coordinate 990,694 of JACEFZ010011317.1, read as the reverse complement.
TTATAATTTAATATATCTCAGGGGACGTAACTCTGTAAAAGTTATTTCAAGGGGCATAACTTTTCTGTATAACTTATAGTCATATTGTGGCATCGTTTTCAAAGATTTATAAACTCTTTGTCCATAGTTATGTACCGGCATATGAGTTATAATAAATAATGATACAATCTGTAAGGCATTTTCAAAGTTTTCATAAAAATAATGCACAATGCATAACATTGTAACTCATCTTTTTATGCTTAAGAAGTTACTGTAGTCATGCAGGTGATTAGAAAGAGTTTTCATTAAAAATAATGGATGGTGTGTGGAAGGACATTCTTTTAAGTTACTTTTTTTGTTGTATGAATTTAATGAGACGCTACCCTCCAGGAGCTGGGCAAAGCCACGCCGGGTCAGATAGATAGACAGACCCACCTTTTCGCTGCAGTTGTCTACAGGCATATGCGTTAAAATCCTCCTCCTCCTCTCCCCTCCTCCTCCTCCTACCCTCTTCCTCTTCCTCTCCCCCTCCTCCCTCTCCTCCTCCTCCTCCCTCTTTCTCCTCCTCCTCCTTCCTCCCTCCTCCTCCCTCTTCCTCCTACCTCCTCGCCCTCCTCCCTCCTCCTAATCACTCCCCTTCCTTCCTCCTCCCTTCTCCTCCTCTCTCCTCCCAATCCCTCCTCCTCCCTCCTTCTAATTCTACGTCCTCCCCCTTATCCCTCCTCCCCCTTCTCCTCCCTCCCCCTCCTACCTCCTCCCCTCCTCCTCCCTCTCCTCCTCCCTTCTCCTCCTCCCTCCTCATCCTCTCTCCTCTTCCCTCCTCCTACCTCTACCTCCTCCCTCCTCCTCCCTCCACATCCCTCCTCCTCCTCCCTCTTCCTCCTCCTCTTACCTCCTCCTCCTCCTCCTCCTCCCTCCTCCTCCTTCTCCGTCCTCCTTCTCCCTCTTCCTCCTCCCTCCTCCTAATCACTCCTCTTCCTTCCTCCTCCATTCTCCTCCTCTCTCCTCCTACTCCCTCCTCCTCCCTCCTCCTCCTCCTACGTCCTCCCCCTCATCCCTCCTCCTCCTACCTCCTCCTCTCTCCACCTCCCTCCTCCTCCTCATCCCTCTTCCTCCTCCTCCCTCCTCATCCTTCCCCTCCTTCTCCTCCCTCATCCTTCTCCCTCTTCCTCCTCCCTCCTCCTCCCTCCGCCTCCTCCCTCCACCTCCTCCCTCCGCCTCCTCCCTCCTCCTCCTCCCTCCTCCTCCATCTCCCTCCTCCTCCCCCTGCGTTCTTCTCCTCCCTCCTTCTCCTTCCTCCTCCTCCTCCTCCTCCCCTCCCTCTTCCTCCTCCTACCCTCCTCCTCCTCCTCGCTCCTCCTGCCTCCTCCTCCTGCCTCCTCCTTCCTCCTCCCTCCTCCTCCCTTCTCCTACCTCCTCTCTCCTCCTCCTAATCACTCCTCCTCCCTCCTATTCCTCCCTACTCCTCCTCCTCCTTCCTCCTCCCTCCTCCTCCTCTCTCCGCCTATCTCTTCCTCCCTCCTAACTCCTCCCTCCTCCACCTCCCTCTTCCTCCTCCCAGCTCCTACTCCTCCTTTTCCTTCTTCTGCTGATGCTGCTGCCGCTGCTCCATTTACCCAAGTTAATTGTTGGGGAAGATGTAAAGACCTTTCAAGTGCTCTTTCTAATGCTTTTTGTAAGTTGGTCTTCGTTTATCTAAGGTTGTTCTAACTGCAACCAATAAATGATTAGACAGACAGGCAGACAGACAGACAGACAGACAGAGAGGGACGGACAGACAGACAGACAGACAGACAGACAGACAGACAGACAGACAGACAGACAGACAGACAGACAGACAGACAGAGTCGGGAACGGGAACTTATATGACTACTTATATGAATTAAATGAGATGCTCGCCATCAGGGGCTGGGCGAAGCCGGGCCGGATCAGACAGACAGACAGACAGACATATAGACAGACAGACAGACAGACAGATAGATAGTCGGGAACGGGAACGGGAGCTTATATGACTACTTATATGAATTAAATGAGATGCTCCACACCAGGAGTTGGGCGATGCCGGGCCGGGTCAGACAGATAGACAGACAGAAAGACAGACAGACAGACAGACAGACAGACAGACAGACAGACAGACAGACAGACAGACAGACAGACAGACAGACAGACAGACAGTCGGTAACGGGAACGAGAACTTATATGACTACTTATATGAATTAAATGAGATGCTCCCCACCAGGGACTGGGCGAAGCCGGGCCGGGTCAGCTAGTAGCTAATATTTGAATGTGTGAATATTGTTCAGTGGGATTGAATGTGAAATTTTGTACACTTAAAGCATCGCTATGAAGTTGTACACATATTTTTGTCAAGAAGCTGATCGCAGGAAACTGTTTCATACTGTTACAAATCGTGACAAAAGAACAGTGCATGCATTGGGTTTGAGTAAATAGTCATTTCGTCGATGAGTGCAAGAATCTGGTATGAAACCAACACGCGATAAGCAAACGGTATGTAGAAATCTGAATAACGAAGACACAAACAATAGATTGCACGATTTATTGCCTGGCATATTTCGCTGCATCTCGTCGGGTACATACTGCAGAAATCACACAACTTACGTGAATTAACTAGATAAATCCTTCAAGTTGAAATATACACATATTCGCACAGTAATGTCAATTATCTACCACGGTAATTTTAAGCTGAGTAACATATCTTTCTGTTTGCACAATTCTGGCTTGCGTTGATTGATCATAATTGCTTCTGCAAACTTTAACAAGCGAGTATTTTGTGTGTTAAACAACACGCGAAAGGCAGTGTCTCTGTCAACCACATGGCCGCTTTCGATAATGTGCCTACCAATTGAAGACGCCGGGAGCTTCCGGTGTGTCGGCCCCACGAGGCTAGCATCTCCTGTGTGTTGTATCTTGTTGACCCATTGAGGTATGTGTTCTGACACTCGTTTGTTAAGCTGTCTCTCTGTTCTACCAATGTAGAAGGCCTGGCATCTACATGTGAATTGGTAAATACAATTGTTTGTGGCGTACAGAGGGACAGGCTCTTTGACTGCTGGTGTAGGAATCGGTACGGTTTTATATCTAATGACTGGAATTGCAGCACAGAATGTTCGGCCTACTGCTGTAGTAAGCCGGTCTTGTAAACGTTGCATTACGTCATCCCCTCGAAAGGTTAGGTGGATGAATACCTTGAGTATAGGGACTGTAGTTACGTCTGGTTTTGGTTTGGGCTGTTGGAAGTGGCGCTTTATAAATCCTGTGGAGTACCCATTCAGGTTTAAGACATTCTTCAGAGTTTCAAATTCCTCTGTCAGTGTGTCCTGGGTGCATATCTTTCTAGCACGGTCAAACAGGGTCCGTACTAAGCCCCGTTTGTACTGGACAGGTGTGAAGCTCTGAAAATTTAGGTATTGGCCAGTCCATGTTCCTTTGCAGGTATGTAGAAAGGCCATTGTAGACATCTTTGACAAGGATGTCATAAGGCGAGTTATTATAAAAATGATGGATGCCAAAGAAACAGTGACTGTAAGAAAATTTAGGGTTTGATTGAGAAAGAACAATAACATAGAGCTATCCAAAACAACTTTGTGGAAAATTATAAAGACATTAGGCTTCATTTTTAGAAAGTACAAGGAAGGTAGAAATATCCTTTGCGAGCAACCGCATTTAGGAGCCATGAGAAGCAGATGCCTACGTTAAATAAGGGAAATGCGCAAAGAAAATTATGACATAGTGTATTTGGATGAGACGTGGATCAATGCGCACCACACAAGTGAAAAGGAATGGCAATCAGTGGATGGAAAGATAAAGCGTTATGTGCCCAGCAGTAAAGGACAGCGTTTGGTCATAGCCTATGCTGGTAGTACTCATAATGGCTTACTACAGAATGCTGGACTCGTGTTCGTATCAAAGCATACAGACAATAGGGATTATCATAATGAGATGAATGGTAATGTATTTAGAGATTGGCTCGAGAATACAGTACTTCCATCCCTTGATAGACCGTCTTGTCTAATCATGGACAATGCATCATATCACAATGTTGTTGCCCAAGAAGACAAAATACCTACGGCATCGAGCACAAAGGAAGCAATAAAGATATGGCTCCGAAGGGAAAATATACCATTTCCAGAAAAATATTTCAAGCTACAGTTGTTGTCCCTTGTAAAACAGGCGCAAAAAAGCAAGAAATATCAAATCGACAAGTTGATAGAAGAGCATGGCCATAGGTGCTTGAGACTTCCGCCGTATCATTCTCATTTAAACCCTATAGAACTTGTGTGGGCTAAAATTAAAGGACAGGTGGCAGCTGACAATACTACATTCAAATTGTCTGACGTCAAGATACTAACCCAGTCCGCGCTATTAAATATTGATAAAAGTTACTGGAAAAAATGTGAGGACCATGTGTTGAAAGAGGAAGAGGACTATTGGAGAAAGGATGGATTGCATGTTATGCATCCGAGAGCAGTCATCAACCTACTGGAATCGTCCGACACAGATTAATGTCTGAGCAGATCGCAACCTTAATCCACGTGCACACTTACTGGGATATTTTGCTCCAACTATTCAGACGAATTGCAGGCCCTAAACATTACAGCATCAGCACAATGTCAATGGCAACAGTTTGTATTCCACAGTGATGAATTTTCAATTCCGCAAGCCCTCAGCGGTGACAAACAACTGGTATTGAAAAAAAAACAACACACTAAACGCATTGAATACCAACAGAAGAGTAATATTGCGGTGGAAACTGACATATTGTGGCATAACAAGAAACGTGAGAGCAAACACGTTGTCAAATTAGGGGACAACACACGTGCATACGAATCAATCTATAAACTTCGATGAAAAGAGGACCAATATCTTGGTCGTTAAGAAGAAAGCCCACTACAGAGACACTGACAACTATTTTCATAGTGCAAAATAGGTAATCATGTTCCGTCTCTGAACGGTAAACAGCAGAGTAGACAATCTTTCACGAAGACTCAAAGCGGGTCTGTCACCCATGTGTACGTGTGAACAAACTACACAGACAGCTGAACAGATCCTTAAAAATGGACACATGATGACTAAATTGCGGTATCATTTCTGGTCACTCCATACGCACATTAACGCACAGCTATTTGGAAGCTTTCACGAACTCAATATAAAAGCTAAATGCATCCTAGTAACATGAATACTTGTGTACACACTATTAACCAGCAGCTGAAGAAACAAGAAGGAAATGAAAAATAAGGTAAGAAATATATTCCTTCTACTTTCCTGTCAATTTACTCGTTATTTACCCCATGCCTCTGTAAATTCTCTGTCTTTACTAATATTACACATTGCACCCCACTCGGGAGCCTCCGTGGTGAAGTGGTCAAGCAGTCCTACTCGGGCTCCGAAGATTGTATGTTCAATTCCGGGCCACGTCCTTCATTTCACGAGTGCATTTTTTCGGAGACTCCCGAGGGTCGTCGCGTGCTTTGTGCGACGCATTCCGCGCTGCGGAAAGAGACTCAGCCATATGAGATAAAATCCCGGTGCAATGCAGTCGACCCTGTCGACTTTTAAGCTACTTATTTTATTGCACCCACTCCCATATGCCTTGTATTGTGTCGTTACCCGAAATGACGTGGTTTACTGTAAGACTAGCTTGTTAGCGTGTATTCACTATATTTTCGCTAAAACATCAAAGAAATGTCGCCGCTTTCGATGATTTAAGTTGCTTTTTGACCTTTCAAAGACATATTCTTTGGGTGGGGGTAAATATAAGACGGCAGGAAAAATTTCATAACGATGCAACAGACAGTTTTCAAAATAATTGATCGTGAATGACGGCATTCATTTCTGGACAGACGATAGCACAAATCATGTAGTCCAGCCAATCGGCAAGAACTCACAAATACCACCCCCGCCCCCTCCAACCCATCCCACCCCCACCCCCACTAATTTTTTCCTTCCCAAGCATTCATGTTTTTGTAGGACCAAACATAGGTTACGAAAGTTGGACTTAAGGTGTTGAAGTTTCATTCACCACACCTACGACCCACAACTTGGGACCCACGACTGGGTTTACATGGTGATCCCATATAATATGGTTTATTGTGTCCCCAAGACACTGTGTATGCTCGTAAATATGTTCACACTCTGGTTTTTATCCCCTTTCTCCCCCATTGGGTCACAGGTCCTTAACTAACTCACGCCAAGCTGTCCTATATGTTGCTATCTCCCGCATGTCTGCCCATATCCTCCCCCACATTATCCATCTCTGTCTTGAATTCTCTTCTCCTTGTGCTTGTGGGTCTCCCACTATTTCGCTCGCCGTGTAGAATCCAGACACGGGAAAGTCTAGTTACACTGTCCTCAGACTTCCTTATTGTGTGCCCATCCAGCGTCTTTTCCTCACCAGCTAATGAATGTAGCTGATTCACTCACCCACTTATTAAACCATAACCCGGTGGCTAACAAATTTGACCACAGTGTGTGAATATGTTTGAATTGTCCCTATTTTCTTGTACAGGGGTCGGCAACCTTTTTGTTTAAATGCCGTGCTGAAGTCTTGTTGTAAAGTCACTCAATGTGCCAACCTAAGTCCCTCAGTGTGCCAACCTAGGTTCGTGTAGTCACTTAGTGTGGCAACTTAGGTCCTTGTAAAGGTCACTCAGTGTTCCAACCTAGGGCCTTATAAAGTGACTCAATATGTCAACCTAAGTCGCTGTAAATTTACACAGCGTACCAACCTAAGTCCTTGTAAAGTCACTTAGTGTGCCAACCTAGATCCTTGTAAAGTCATTCCGGTGCCAACATAGATCCTTTTAAAGTCATTCAGTAAGTGTAGTAGTTAGTGACTGCATTTTATGCATGTGCCTCCTATCCTCTGTTTATTAGATCAGACTGCGTTCAAAGAGCACAAGTCCGTTTCGTACATCTCTTCTCCAGGAACAACTGTCTGCTGCAACTATTTCCCACGTGTCTGAATCTATGCCGAGGGTTTTCATATCTTGTTTACACACATCCTTATATCGCATTTGGGGTCTTCCGGTTGGCCTCTTCCCTGAGGCTAGTTCTCCATATAGGAGATATTTGGGAATACGTTCACCCTCCATTCTAGAATTGGGGCCAGCCACAGGAGTTGTCTATGCTTGAGGGGGGGGGGGTGCACTGTGACAATACCCGCTCTTTCAAGCACGTGTTTGTTTCTTTCATGGTCTTTCTTCACGATATGCGCAGGATACGTCTCAGACATCTCATATGGATGGAATTCAACTTTCTTTCCTGTCGTGAGTACAAGGTCTAGGATTCAGACCCATAGAGTAGTGTGCTCACAACACATGCTTTATATACTTGAATTTTTGTACGCTCTGTTAGTCTATTGTTCACCCAAACTCACTTAGCCTTGCTGCTAGGTGTATATCGACCCCAAGTATGCAAACTCATGGACAACCTTCAATTCGTAATTAGACATTTTGATTAAAGGAGCATCTTGTTCCATCACCTGTTTTTTATTTAGGCTGATAGTGAGCCCAAAGTCTTTGCAGGCAGTTGCACAACGATCTATGAGCCGTTGCAGATCCTCTGCTGCATGAGTAGTCAGCGCTGCATCGTCTACAAAAAAAGTAGTTCTCTTATGCATCTTGATTTTATTTTGGTCTTTGCCTTGAGTTTTGATGGGTTAAAAAGCTTGCCGTCAGATCGTATATGGAGGTATATGCCCTCAGTGGCAGTCCCAAATACCTGTCTTAAGAGAAGGGCGAAGATACCAAAAAGTGTAGGAGCAAGCACGCAACCCTGTTTTTCTCCACTGCCGATGCTGAATGACTGGGATGTTGAGATGTCAAATAAAATGGTCCCCTGCATGTTTTCGTGGAATGATTTCACAAGACTTAGCAGGGTGGGTGGACATCCAATCTTCTCAAGGATCTTAAAAAGATCGTATCGGCTCACGAGATCAAATGCCTTTGTGAGATCGATGGAGACAATATATAATGGCTTCCTCTGTTCTCTGCACTTCTCTTGGAGCTGCCTGAGTGAAAAAATAATATCGATGGTGGACCTGTTAGGTCTAAATCCGCAATGTAATTCGGGGTAGATTTTTCAACAAGAATGTAGAATCTTTTCTAGAATTACTCGAGCGAAAATCTTGCCTATTGTGTTGAGGAGTGAAATGCCGAGATAGTTGTTGCATCGCTTCTGTCACCTTTGTTTTTTATAAATGGTAACAATATTTACGTCCTCCATATCTTGTGGTACTGGTTTTTCTTTCCAGCAGATCTGAAGTAACTCTTATTGCATACAGTTCTGGGATGATTGTTTCTTTGCCACATTTTAAAATTGCATGTGGGGTACTATCTTTTCCTGATCCATTGCCGGATTTGAGAGTGTCTAGTGCTTCGCTGATTTCTGTGAGACACGGTTCGTTATCCAGGCATGATGGGCTGTTGTTCAATGGCTTCCAGAGCTTCTTCCCCGACATTGTTCTCCACTGAGCATAGCTCTGAGTAGTTTTCTACCCAGCGATCTATTTGTTTGGCTAGATCTTTTATGATTACCCCCTCTATTGATCGTAAAGGGGTCATCTTATTGTTTTGATGGACCGACGGCTTGCTTGAAGCCCTCGTACATTCCTCTTATATGTCCAGTGTCTGCACAAGTTTCAATTTGTGCAGAGAGTTGTAGCCAGTACGTGTTCGCATATTTTCTTGCAGTCTGTTGTATTCTATTCCTGGCCGTTCGCAGTGCCTGCAATGTTTTCTCTGATGGTAATGTTTTATACACTGAGAATGCATGTCTCTTTATCTCCAGGACTGGGAGCATCACTTCAGAGTGTGCTTCAAACCAGTCAGCTGAAGTTGTTTGCTTCTAGCCATATGTTGGTAGTACTGTGTTATAGATAGTGCCACTCAACTGACTCCATCTCTCGGTGGCAGTTCTAGTTGTGGGACCAGGCAGAGCCTCCGCCGTAGCCTGGGTGAATTTCTTGACCTTCTCTTTGTTTTGGGTGCCGCTGATGATGTCGATGCGTGATCTTCCTTCTGTTCTGTTTCTGTAAATTATCTTAAGCTTCATCTTCACCTTGCTGGAAACGAGTGAATGATCGGTGTCGCAGTCAGCACTTTGATAGCTGCGAGTCAGCCGTACATTGTGGAGACTGCTGTGTTTAGTAAGCACTAGATTGAGTTGGTGCCAGTTCTTTGATCTGGGGTGCCTCCATGACACCTTGTGGTGTGTTTTGTGTCGAAGAATGTGTTGGTGCATTGTCATTGATCTTCCCAACGATAAACTGTCCTAGACATGAAGGTCACGATTTTGTGGTCGGGGCCAACCCCGGGATACAAAGATGTTGCTTCTCTGGTGTTTCACTGACCACTTTGTTAAGGTGGTCATAACATTTATCTTTAGATTCTGATGCTGTGGTTAGTGTTGGGGCATAAACGCTTATAATACTAACTGGGCCAGCCTCTGTCTGGAGTTGGGGCTTCAGTATTCTTTTAGTGCCATCACTTGGTAGTATGATGGACTTTAACAGCTTGTTTCTGACAGCGAAGACAACTTCATGCTCCCTGGTTTCTCCGCACGGCTTGCCATGCCAGTAGAAAGTGAAGTCCCTCTCCTTGATGTTTCCAGATTCTGAGAGTCGTTTCTCTTGCAGGGCGACAATGTCTATCCCCAGTCTGAGTAGTTCGTTGTTTATCACTGCTGTTTTACGGGCATCGACAATCTCGTTTAGATCATCTGAGATGCCAGGGGTCATGGTTCTTACTCTCCATCCATGTTCCCAGCCTTAGGGCCTGTTGTTGTTTTTGTTGCTTAGTGTATAAATTGCGGTCCACGTGTCAGGATTATGTCCCTAAGCTCCACACACCTTCTGGAGCAGATGAACCGTAGCGAGACAGCACCTTATTGACTGGGGGATGCCCAGCTTAGGCGGGCAGAAGCTGTCTAGTAAGATACATTGATCTCTCCCACTGTCGGAAGCAACCCATGGTTCCTTGCTCTATGTCAGTCGATCATTAAGACTTATAACCGGTAACTGCTGCTTCCCGTGTTGTGTCACCGCTGTTACGTGGTGCTGAAATGGGGCTCCGGGGCACAAGTCTGGGCAATGAAATGCGGAGAACCAGCTGTTGCCCAGTAGCAAGTTCCCTCTCTCCACGTCGCCTATGTTGACCAAGGGATACTTAACATCGGTGCCGTCGCAGGAGTTGCCGGAATTATGTTGTTTACAACATGGAACTGCCTTAGGGACTCCATCACCGGATTTTTCCTCAGGGTTTACACACAAAGCCTTTCCCGTCTGGGTATACCCGCAAGGCAGCGGAAGTTAGACATTTAGAGTTTCCTCTTTTAGAGGGGATACCAACGAAGGATAACGAGCCTCCTCTGTCCGGGTATCATTGAGGAGGGAAGTCTACCATTCTTCCTTCCAGGCAGTGACCATACTGATCAGATGACCGTAGCCGTTGTCTCCATTGAGAGATCCTTCCGTCGCTGACTTGAAACCATAACAAACAACCGTCTGTCGGCTGCTCCCAAGTCCGATCCCCTACCTGCTCCCGTGCCATCAAACATTATACATCAAAACATTATACATAAATATATAATAATTATGGGCTGTTGTATACAGAAAATCAAGATTGTTTTTGTTGGCATGTCTCTCTGAAGCCGGCAGGATTTATCATATATATATATAGATCGAGGGGAAGAGAAGCAGAGGCAGACCAACAGAAATGATGCTGGACGGATTGAGACGGTGGCATGGAGGAATATCATCAGCAGAGTTGATCCAGAACACCAAAGACCGAGATCTGTGGAGAGCCATGAACGCCTACGCCAGCCGGCACTGCACTTGATGATGATGATCTGTGGCGATGGAGTTACGGACGCAATTCGTAATCCTGTATACCGGGTTCGAAACACAGCTGCCGTGGATTTGGCAGCAGACCGCCTTGCGTTGGTTTACATACAATGTTATGAGTGTCGATCTTTCAGAAATCAATGGCAAACTACTGGACGTAAACTTGCCAAGAAATCACAAACAGCCAAAAAAAATTTGGAGGTTGACTGCGACGTCCTGTAAAGGACATGCAACTAACTAACTGTCTATGAATATCTGTGAATTTACTTCTCGGTAATCTATTCTGCAAGCTGACTCACAACTCGGAGTTTGTAATAATTAAGTTCTTCGGCTGTCTAAATGTACGCTCTTATTCTATTTTCTCTTTTGGGCAGCATCTACTTTTGGGTAAACCAGAAATTACTTCTAAAACTGTTTTCTTATTTTGGGAAGTATGTTTTAGACAACAATATCGCCTAAGTGAAAAGATCACAAATGAATCTTTCAGAAACACTTGGCTGACAATTAGAATGCGCAACACAACTTATTAAGGACGTTATGGAACTGATGAAGTTAAATCTCTCCAGCATTAGCTGAGTAGAGTCTCTGTGGCAGCAGTCTAAATTACAGCTTGCAAGAGTTAAAGACAAATTAGAGAGTCAACAGTCAGGGGGATTAGCTTTAAAGAGCTGGCTGACATGAAATCATGAATAATCGACAACAGGTTTGGAGTGCACCTAAGCCGAGATGGTATGGGTGAAAGTGCTAAGAATGTCATTTCTTCTTCTTCTTCTTCTTCTTCTTCTTCTTCTTCTTCTTCTTCTTCTTCTTCTTCTTCTTCTTCTTCTTCTTCTACTACTACTTCTTCTTCTTCTTCCTCTTCTTCTTCTCCTTCTTCTTCTTCTGTTTCTCCTGCCCCTCTCTGTCTTTCTTCCCTTTCTCCCCCTTCTTCTTCTTCTTCTTCTTCTTCTTCTTCTTCTTCTTCTTCTTCTTCTTCTTCTTCTTCTTCTTCTGCTGCTGCTGCTGCTCCACCTCCTTTTTCTTCTTGTTCTTGTTCTTCGTCTACTTCTTCTTATGCGCCTCCCCTCCTCTTTCTCCCCTTCCTCCTCCTCCTCTTCTTCCTCCTCCTTCTCCTCCTCCTCCTTCTTCTTCTTCTTCTACTTCTTCTTCTTCTTCTTCTACTACGAACACACAGCCAACGGCTGTGTTCCAAAGGTTCCGTCTTACTACTTCTTCTTATGCGCCTCCCCTCCTCTTTCTCCCCTTCCTCCTCCTCCTCTTCTTCCTCCTCCTCCTCCTCCTTCTTCTTCTTCTTCTTCTTCTTCTACTTCTTCTTCTTCTTCTTCTTCTACTACTAACACACAGCCAACGGGCCCACGGTCATGCTTAAAATCCTTAAACAAAGAGTATGCTGAGTAGTCTCCATGTGTTCTTGAATCCACCATGTATTCTTATATCCACCATGTATTCTTGTATCCTTTACTTGTTCTTGTATCCTCCACTTGTTCTTGCATCCACTTGTTCTTGTATAATTTATTTGTTTTTGTATCATCCACTTGTTCTCATATCCTCCATGTGTTCTCCTATCCTCCATATGTTCTTGCATCTACTTGTTCTTGCATCATTCACATGTTCTTGTTCCACTTGTTCTTGCATTCACTTGTTCTTGTATCCTCCATAGGTGAAAAAGGCGATATTGGGCCAGCTGGTCCAAAAGGCAGTCGAGGGAAGAAAGGAACCAAGGGCGAGTGTGGGCTACCAGGGCCTACCGGTGACAAAGGTGAAATAGGGCCCAGAGGACCAACAGGTAGGCAGTGATATTGAAATGAAAGTTCAGTCTTCTTCTTCTTCTTCTTCTTCTTATTCTTCTTTTTCTACTACTACTACTACTACTACTACTACTACTACTACTACTACTACTACTACTACTACTACTACTACTACTACTACTACTACTACATCTACTACTAATACTACATCTACTACTATTGCTGCTGCTGTTGCTGCTACTACTACTACTGCTACTACTACTACTGCTGCTGCTGCTACTGCTTGCTGCTGCTACTACTACTACTACTAATACTACTCTTGCTGCTGCTGCTGCTGCTACTACTGCTACATCTACTACTACTATAACTACTACTACTACGACTACTACTGCTGCTGCTACCACTGCTGCTACCACTGCTGCTACCACTGCTACTACTACCAATTCCAATTTTTTTTTTAAAATTCAAATTCGGTCTCGTCTAACCTGCTTCCTCAGCGGTGGCTATTGTTGAGAGCGGTGGGTTTTGTAGGTTTTTAGCCCTGTTTCTTGTCTTGTGCGCTCTTACGAGTGAGTCCTCCCTCGGACTGGTTACTTAAGCGTTTGTGTCTGTGACGTCAGCTGGGGGTTGGTCGGCGACTGTCCTTTATTTCCGTCTCCTCTGGTGGCTTCTTTTGTTAGTGAAGGCTTCTGGCTCGTCTGGCTAGACTGGTTGCAGTCCTTAAAAGAACTTTTTATTTGGTCTTTTTGGTTCCTTTTTTGTGTATTTTCTGTAGCAGCTTTTCGATGTTTTCATTTTCTTCCCTGCGTCATTTTTCACTTTCGATTTTGAGTTTCTATTGCCTTTCGATTTCTTTTTTTTTTTTTGCGGTCAGCCATGGAATCATCTCTCCGTCTTCTATATAGCACTCGTAGCCGGGTCCGTACTCAGGGTCACAGTGTACATCTTGGTATTCTACCGGTCTCCTGAGTTTCTTGGGCTTCTTTTCTTTTTCTTCACAGCGCCTTCTGAATTCCTGGCACCTGAGTTCCTTCAATCTTGCCGATTCTAGTAGCTCCTCCAAGGTAGGTCCCCAGGGCCTCTCCGTGCCGTCATCAGGGTGCTCATCTCGGTTTTCTTCGGATGTCTGGCGGGATATTGGTTTCCCCTTGTATGTCTCGGGCGTCGTGGTTGAGCTGCTGGCTTTAGCTTGCGGTTCAGGCTCGGTCTCTTGGTTTTCATCTTGCGGTTTCTCTGTGGTTTCTTTTATGGCTTCTGTTGGTTTGTTTTGGAAAAGTTCCATTTCAGCTTTTTGCAGTTCTCGCTATGATTTAATGGTTTGTAGGATTTCTTAGTTCTCCTTCTTTATCAGTGCCATTTGTTCCACTTCTTGCTTGATGTTTTGATGGATCTCCTTTATTTCAGCCAGTAGTTTCTCATTGTCACTGGACGGAGTCGGCGTCAGCAGTGTCTTGACTTGTTTCTTCAACTCGTCTATCTGGTTTTGCAGTTGATCTCTTTCAGCTTGTGATATATCCGTGGCTGTCTTATATGGTGTCTTTGTGTTGATGGCGAACTTTAAGACGTCTCTGTGTCGTTGCAGGTACTGACAGCCCAAGTACCTTGCTCCATGCTTGCCCAGGCAGTTAGCGCACTTTCTTTTGTTGTTGGGTGCTCGGAAGTCCGTGTCCAGCTTGGCCAGCAGACACTCCTTGAAGGCGTGGTGATCGGCGCAGTACCGGCAGATTTCTGTCTTACTGCGACATGTTGCTCTGCTGTGGTCCGGCCCTCTGGCATCTGGAACATTGAGTATTCTTGGTATGATCCTTCAGGTTGTTGTATTTTCTTGTTTATCGATACCTGGCGTGGTAGCTCGCTGCCCTCAGTCGTCACCACCAACAGGTGGTAGGGATCTTTGAGTATGTCAGAATCTGCTCCGCCTTCAAGATTTGGTTGTTGATATTCTATTCTTGTAGCTGCTTCGTGATTTGTTCGTCTGACAGCTACACTTGAGTACACTTGACAACCTATCTGACTTTTTTTGAGTCGGTGTTTCCGACTCTGGTGTCTTTGATATCTTCTTCTTCTGCGTTCATCCGGAGTTTTTTTTTTCGGATGTGATTGCGTTGTGCCTGTTTACAGCAGAGCTGCGTTCTTGCGCCGTTAGGCCTACACATCCGACTTCTGCGGGCATTTGTTGACCGGGTTAACCTTCCCGGGGGTTTCTTAGGACGTTTGACTCTCACTGTTGTGGTGTTATCTTCCATTCCGGCTGACGCATATAGAACAGCCAAAGACATCCTGGTTAGCCCTCAAGGGAAGGCAGGGGCAGACCATGGGCATTCCCCGCCATCCAAGGAGGCTTCCATAATTGCAGAGCCAACACACAGCGCTCTGGTACTGGGTTCACCCAAGGAATCGTCACGTCCTACACATGGCTGCTTAGCCTCACTTCCGTATATTGGGCCTTCCCTTCACCATAGGCTGTTCTTCCCGAAGCCAGAAGAATGCAGTCTGCAGATGACATCCACACAGTGAGCTTTTGATTCGGACTTTCCACGTAATGGATTTGCTATCCAAGCAATATTCCATTTCGTGCCACTAGGACACTTTTTCCACCTTTTATGAAGCCCACACAGTGAGTTCGATTCGGACTTTCCACGTAATGGATTTGCTATCCAAGCAATATTCCATTTCATGCCTCTGGGAGGCTTGTGTAACCGACATGCCTGTGGTATGAAGTGTGGCAGTCTAAATACTTCTTCATGCACCTTTAAATGTGAACCTGAATGTAGTTAAAGTAAGCTGCAGTCAACTTGAGCTTGTTGATATCTCCATAGAGCTTGTCCTCAAATGAAGCAGGTGTGGGCCAAAATATCTTTCTCTGTTCTGCATATATTGGGCACTCTTGCAGCAAATCTTTAGCTGTCATTTTACCAGTTCCACAATTACATTCATCAGTATCTCCTGTCTTTAGTTTATTGAACAAGTGGTATTTCAGCCTGTTATGTTCTGTGCGGAGTCTGAAGATTGCTACTTGTTCTCTTCGGTCGAGTTTGTAATATGCATCATCCTTCTGGTGGCCTGGATGCTCTGATTCCCATTTGGCTCTATAGGTGCTTTTTATAAACCTCTTTGCCTCATTATAGGTTATGTCTATGTCAGGCTGTGGTAGTCGTCCACCCTCTTTTGCTAGTCTGTCAGCCTCTTCATTTCCAGGTATACTGCAATGTGATGGGATCCACTGTGTTACAACTTTTTTGGATTTTTGGCATAGACCATGGCGTGCTGCTCTTAGGTCACCTAGTTCTGTGCTGTTTTTGCTCTTCAGTATTGAGACAGCTGACTTTGCATCTGTGAAGATAGCTATTTGCTTCTCTTTATTTTCCTCCATTAAGAGCATTTCTACTGCAGCTTTCAAAGCCTCTACCTCCGCTTTGAAGTTACTTGAAAATTTTCCAGTTACCATCGACTGTGTTTTTTTCACTCCATTTTGTTTAAATTAGGAGAATTCCTCCTCCTCCATTTTCTATTGAATTTTTGGCTGATCCATCTGTATATGCATGGGTCCAATTACTGCTTGGGTAATGTTCTTTTATGTAGTTTAGGGTTATTTTTCTTCTTTCGGTTTCATTCTGAGTGTTCTTTTTCTCAATACCAGGAATGTTTTCTATCATCTCAGGCAGTTGCTGCTGTCTCCAAGCTGGGAAGTTGTGTGCAGTGTAAATGGGTTTGACTGTTGATATGTTAAGTATGGGATCTGCCCTAATCTTTCGTTTTGCAGTTTCTACAAAGTTGCTACGTTTCAATCTCCCCTTTCCAAAACCATTAAACCTTTTATACATAGGGTGGTCTGTCAATCTTCTAATTTTTCTGCTTGTTGCTGGGCTCTGCTATCTCTTCTATCCTGCATAATAGGCGTTGTCTTCAGGCTTCCAGTTATGATTCGCATTCCTTGATATGTAATGCCATATTCTAGTACTGGCCTCACCCGTCCAGTATATAACTTCTTGAGAACTTTCTCATCTGCTCCCCACTTTGTACCTGGGCAAGCATTTTCATGATTGCCATTCTTTGCCTTGCTCTTGTTCGATTTTTCTCAACCTGTGTCTTCCATGTCAGGCGACGATCAAAGGTGACTCCTAGATAGTTTGGATTTTCTTCATGGCGCAATATTTTTCCATTCAATACCAGCTTAGGTTGCTGAGTTTTATTTGAGAGGGAGAACACTGTGCATGTTGTTTTCTCCTCACTTATCTTCACTAGCCATGATTTTGACCAGTCCTCTAGCGCTAATAAGGCTTGCTGTATTCTGCTGTTAGCTGTACTAATATATTCTTCAGATGTCCATATGGCTAGGTCATCTGCAAAGGAGGATGTGTGTACTCTGGCTGGAAAATTGTCCGTGATGTCATTTATATATGCTAGGAATAATGTTGGTGAAAGAACTCCTCCTTGGGGGACACCTTGCTCCAACAGCATCATTTTGCTGGTTTGTCCTTGTACTTTTGTCCTGGCAGTTCTGTTCTCAAGGTAGTGGCTGATCCATTTATACATTTTCCCACAAACATGCATTTTTTGCAGTTTTACTTTCAGTCCTTCCTTCCATACTTTATCAAATGCTTTTTCTAAATCTATCCAGACCGCTAGTGTGTGCTTTTTCTCTTGGAAGGCATCCTCTATTTCCTGAGCTATATAGGTTATTTGATCTTCAGTGGATCTGTACTTTCTGAATCCTGCTTGGTGTGGTGTTAAGAGTTGTTTTCTTCCAGATGCCATGTTAGCCTGCCATTGATAATGCGTTCCATTAATTTTCCTACACAGCTAAGAAGACTGATAGGTCGATAGCCATTTGGTTCTTCCAGGTCTTTTCCTTTCTTTGCGACTGGTATTAGTATAGCTTCCTTCCATGCCTGTGGGACTATTCCTCTCTTCCAGCTGTTATTTAGGACTGCTAGTAGTATCTTTTTTGCCTTGGTGCCTAGTCCTATTAGCATTTCATTTGTGATTCAATCCTTTCCTGGTGATTTCTTCTTTTTTAGGGTATTCATTGCCTGTTCCATTTCTTCCATTGTTAGATTTGCCATCATATATTCTGCTGCTGTCTCTGTATTTCTATGATGTATCTGTTTGTCTTTGATTGCTTTCTTCTGTTCGGTTGTAATATCAATGTGGTTTGCATTTGCATAGTGTTCCATTAATGCATTTGCAACCTTTTTTCCTGTAAGCAAGGCATTTCCTTGTTTAATTTTTATTTTTTTGTTTCCAGGTCCTTCATTGTTCGTGGCTTTCACTAGTTTCCATAGTTTGTTTCCATCCCTGTCAAAATTCAGGTTTTCTGTTTTTTCCCTCCAACAATCTCTTGTTGTTTGATTTACTGTTCTTTTATATTTTTCTGAGATGGCTTTGAGAGAGATGTTCGCTTCAGTTGTTTGTTCTCTCTCTGCTGTCTTCCTGGCATCTTCAACTTTGTCCTCCAAACTTTGTAGTTCTTCAGTCCAGTATGGTTTGTAATTTTTCCTCGCTCCTCTTGGAATAGACTCAGTGGCCGCCTGTATTATCGCTCTGTTTAGACTTTCCACCTATTTGCTTCATGTTGCCATATCGTGTATTTATGTTTTCACAATATTTGTCTGTTCAGTATGGCAAATCTGTCCCAATCTGCTCAGTTTGTAATTCCAGCGGGGCAAAGGCTTTTGCTCCTGTGGAACATACTTCCATATTCATTACAAGCTTGATTGGTCTGTGGTCACTACCTGCTAATTGGTCCAGCACATGGCGATCGATTTTGTGAAGGATGTCTCCTGTGCAGAAAGCTAAATCTGGAGTAGAAGTGGTAAACCATCTTCTGGAGTAGAAGCTCGGTGTAGTCATCCGCTTTGTTGAGTAGATGGAGATTTGAGTCTATTTCCCAGTCCTCCACTTCATCTCCTTTTTTGTCGGTATCTGGGTATCCCCATCTTTCTGAACGGCTATTAAAGTCTCCGACAATAATGCAGTTTGTGTCAGTTATTTTCATGTTTGAGAGTGTAAGGTCCTTATCTGCTGGGCTATACAGATTGTAGATTCTTATTTTCACGTCCTTTATCATTATATCAACACCTATAATTTCCGTTTGGTTGTCAGAGATCACAGATACTTCGCTGCAAGGTATTGTATTTCGTGTAAGTATTAGAACTCCTCCTTTGTGTCCTTCGCGGTCGAAACGTGTGGCCTGATATCCTCTGACTGAGAATTTGTGATTGGCGTTGAGGTGTGTCTCTTGAATGCATGCCACATCTATTCTATCTTTATGAAGACGCTGTGTTAGGGAGACTTTCTTGTTGTAAACTCCTTCGGCATTCCACTGTAGTATGTTGAGTGTCCGGGGTATTTGGTCAATAGCTCTTAACCTACTCCTCTGTGCCTTGACTCCACAGCACAGGGGAAGGTGACCACCAGTAGTCATGGGTGGACCCCCTCGAGGCAGGGGGCCCGGCACTATCACCGCCTGATGGGACTTCGCGGGATTAGCATCATAACGATTAATTTTGATTTGTGACATCATGAATTAAGTTACGTTGCACTGCTTTGTCAAGCCTGTGGCTCAGTATATCCGATTTCGACAAGCATTTTTTCGGGATGCTTTCCCTAGCCTTTGACTGTCCCCAGTCTACCTACAAGGCAGCAGGTTTGTGTGTCACTTGGTCTGGTCCCTCTCCCTTGACCTGTCCGACATGGGTGGCCCTGCCAGTAGCTGTGCTACCGTCGGCATAGCTCTTGGGGGTCATTGGAACGCGCAAGCCCCTCTACCTCGTCACGGTAGACACACAGCAGAGGGGGTATGATTTTTGGAAACACTTAATAATAATAATAATAATAATAATATAATAATAAGTTTTTATTTTCAAAGGGTTAAGAATTGGGCACGCAGGCCCGTCTGACATTCTGCCCTTCTTCTCTATTTCCTCTCATACATTCTTTCATTCAACATCACTTATGAAGCAACTTTTGACAACAAAAGAACATTAAAACGCATGAAAAATAATCAATAACAAATGACTCACTGAGGCAGTGTTTAACATGGGCATTATAAATACCTCAGGAGGGTGTAACGTGCCATACATAAGGGAATGTTTTTTGGCTAGTTGTCGTTTGAGATAAGTTACCATTATTGTCTTTTTTGTGTTGTTTGTTATGGGGGCATGTAGTCTGTACTAAGGTAGTGTTCAAACAGGTTGCGAATGTATGTATCATGATTGGTGGTGTCTTTGATTTCTTGTGGAAGATTGTTCCACAACTGAGCGGCAGAGTATGCTAAGCTTGTTTTATATAAGTCTATCCTAGGTTTAGGGACATGAAGTATATTTAGTCGTTCGCTATGTCTAGCACTTGGTATCAGCAGCATACAAGAAGATTTAAATGTGGAAGAATCCTGATAATACGATCAGATACCTCATCAAATGAGAATTTCAAAATGATATAAAAGTCGCAAAACCTGTACTAAGTCATTATCATAATTTGTCATGCCGATAAGCGTTGGTGGTCATGTTTCGCCATCTCACATTATCACCAGAGTCGTGGATCAGATCTGTGTTCTTGTCTCGAATATGCCATTTCAGTCCGTCCATTGCATTCATTGAATTTCCTCAGAAACCACATTTTACAAACCCATTAGATGTCTCTCGGTTTGTCTCCTTATTGTCCATGATTCCCTTGCACATAATATGGTAGGTTCTATATAGCAATGCTTTTCCTCCCATTGCAATTGACAGCTTGTTACTGGTCCATATGTTCATCTTGCAAAAGACTACCTTTGCCATGGTGATTCCCGTTCTAAGCTCTACAAGACACCTTCCATTAGGCCATTAATGATGTTATGAGACAGGTGTACAGATTCACTTGTTTAAGATAGCAGTAACGTTGTGGTATTTCTTTCTTCTTGGAGACGACATAAACTCGTTTTCTTACAATTTAATTCTAACCTTAATGATTGTGTACAATAAATGTGTATTAAATGCTGCAGTTCCTGTTCGTTGTCTGTAATAAATACTGTATATTATTCATATCTTACACTGTTGTGGTTATGTCCTCCGATTACAATGCCTCGTATGTCTTCTAATTTTCTCACATTTTCACTGTACGGGGTTGAAAAGGTCTGGACAAATTACAGGTCCTTGTCGCACACCTTTTTAGATAGGCTGGTATTGATCTGCTTCAATTTCAAATTTTAATGGAAGCGTGTCGTTTCCGATATATGTTCTTTGGAAGTCTAAGTAAGGTCCTTCCCGTCAGTGTGGAATTCTGCAAGCATCTTGTAATGCCGTGTTTTATCCTGTCGAAAGCTTTTGTGTGGTCAATGAAGCAAAGATCTTTGTTTACAAATTATGGACCTTCTTTGAAGACTACGGGATACAGGGACAATTGCAAGAAAACATCATAGCCATGTATTACTCGAGTCAAAGTGTAGTAAGAACACAAGTGTCAGAATCTTGAATGTGACCATCCGAGATGCAGGAACATCGTTACGCCCGCCAGGCAAATAGTCCCCAGTCGGGATGCAGTAACATCGTTACGCCCGCCAGGCGAGTATTAGTTACCTGCCCGCGAGGTTGCTGGCTGACGTGACAGCCAGCGGTCAGGCAAGGACAAAGCAAGACGCACGCAGGCTCGTGCGTCCAGCCATAGAGGGCAAGCGCTTTGCTAGAAACAGACAGACAGCTGGGGTACTCGGACGAGACAGGACGTATGGGTGAGAAAGGCTTTGTGTAGTTCTGTGCCCGAAAGTCGAGTGCTTGTTCATCTTGTGAGATAGACTGTAAGCTGTGGGTTGTCTGTAAGTGTATTGATGTATAAGATCTGTATTGTAATGATCATCACATGCCAAACTAGATTGTGTTGCATGTGATCTGTAAATAAATCCATTGAACTTCGTGTCGTTGTGTCTCAAGTCCAATCACGTTGTACTTGTACTTGTCTCACATGTGTTAGGTATAACGAGCCAGGTTTAAGACCCTGACATGTGTGAACGTGGAAGGATCGTCCGATTAGATTTATGAACGTGGTGGCATTCGTCCGGTTTAAGATGAACGTAGTGACATTCGTCCGACTTTAGATTAACGTGATAGCATCGTCCAACTTTAAATGAACGTTGTTTAACTAATAAGATTTAAACAATAGTTGTGATCGTGAAGACGCATCCTCATATATATTATTAGATTGTTGAATATGGACGTTAGATGTGAACGTAAAGTACATACATTTGTTTGATCTTGTAAACGTGTAAATCATCAGTGATTGTGTAACTTGTCGCCATTTTGACCTTGTCGACATTGTGAAGTTGTCGCCATTGTGACCTTGTCGCCATCTCGTAAACTTGATGTCTATGTCCTTACTGAATGTCATCTTAATGTAAGTGATGTGTCATCAATGTTATAGAGTGTTGAGATATATTTAGATTGTCTTTGTGAAGTTAGTTGTGGAAAGCAGAAAGTTTCGGAAAGAAAGTGACTTGTGGTTTTGAAAAAAAAATTGACTGACGACATTACGACTTACAATTACACTCGACGCCATACAAACCTAATCAAAACTTAGTGACAAGCATACACACCACATCAAATAGACGCTAATTTATTTCCTCCAAAAACAAAGCAGGTTTTCTGTGCCATCTGAAACCCTTGCCCGTAGAGGTCAATTGTGTTTTGAAGTAGCGACCCTACAGTTCCTAGCCCGAAGTTCAACCGTTCTCCACCGCATCCAGTACACTTGAGTATATTTTTCTTTCTATATACTTTCGGATGCAAATTTAGGCACAAATTGTAAGTTGAACACAATTGTAAATTATTCACTGTACTAACACCTTGTAATAAATTGTGTGTCCGATATTTCATTTGCATTTAAATCTTCCATCATGTCTTCATTAAATGACTTCATCGAGATGGGTTTAAAGTTAAAGTTAACTGGTGATGAGTTAACAAAGTGGAGTGAAAGAAAATACTCTGAATACCACGAACGCGAGGAAAGAGCAGCTGAAAGAGCGTTAAAGCAAGCAGAGGCAGAAACAGCATTGAAACAGGCAGAGCTAGAATTATCTGCAAAAACAAAGCAAGCAGAGTTAGATATCGAACTGAAGAAGGCGGAGATAACAGCTCAGAGTAAGCGAGAAGAGCTGGAATTACAGCTAAAGATTAAACAACTTGATACTGAAACCGCCTTAGACAAAGAGTCTAAGAAATCTCAAAGACTGGAGAAAGAAAACCAGTACAAAAAGTATCAAGGTATTGTGAGAAATTATACCTCCGGTGACTGCATTGCAGCCTTCACCCAAAATTTTGAAACTTTAATGGACCATTACCAGGTCCCAATGTCTGAATTTAATATTATTTATGTGAGGAGTTTGTCAGGGGAGCCTCTGAAAGTCATAGAGACTATCCCCAAAGACCTCAGAAAAGATTACCATTATCTAAAATCAAAGATTATGGCACATTTTATGCTAGATGAGGCAGGTTACAGAGAACAATTCAGCAAGTTGAGTCCAAAACCGACTCAGACGTTCTCTGACTACCTCTGCTTAGTCCGAGACATATTTACAAAATGGACTTCAGCAGCTAAAATAGATAAAGATTATCAGAAATTAGAAGATCTCATCATCAGGGATAAAGTCATATCATCCCTTCCATCAGCATTTTCAAAATTTTTGCAAGAGAAGGAATGTACGAATGTAGTTCAGATTGAGAGACGTGGTTCGGCTTATTATACAGCCAATAAACATTGTTTTGCTAGTGAAGCTACTGATACAAACTTTGTAGCATCGGCTAACTATGAAAAACCTCGATCAGAACCCTATAATAGGCAAAAACCATATAAGCCTACATCTGAGAAATACAATCATTGTAGATATTGTAAAATTTCACACCACCAAGGTGAGATGTGTGACAAAAACCCCGCATATCTTACATATCTACAGAACATCGTAAAGAGACAAGATAGGGAACGTAAATCCTTCAGAAATGCTCGTAAATGTTTCCTCTGTAAGGCGTACGGGCATTACCGTCATGATTGTAAAGGAAGGCAAATGACCAAGAAAGCAAATGCCGCCTTATTTGATAGTTCATCATCAGATGAAGAACAATCAGAGAAACACCCTGTGAACGCAGCACAGGCTTTTGACATGTTTAACGCAAATAAAGGTACTGTTTGTAATACCTTTTACGAAGATGGCATTTTGACATGCGGCCACTCCATTCCTATTACCAATGAAGAAGCTAATTTGGTAATAGATTTCAAAGGCAGAATAAACATCCATCAGGGATATGTGAATGGCAAGCCTGCTACAGTCCTTCGGGACAGGTATATGAGATTTGTTCACTGTCAATACCAGATGAGACTGGGATGTGTGCTCTCTCCTCTGCTGTTTAATATCTATATAGACAGGATATCCAAGAAAGCAAGCCTTGACAGAACAGATTCACAAAATTGTGAAAGTTTTACTTCAGATGAAACAACAGATTCATCCGCAATAAATGAGCTTTTATTTGCAGACGATCAGTGCCTGTTTTATAGCCACTATGGTAGACTGTAAACTCAAATTAATAAACTGAGTGAGTTAAACATGCAGCTGATACAATATAAATATTGAATATTTCCCCCTTAGGCCGACTTCTACGGGATTTTGTCGACCGAGTTAGCCTTTCCGAGTGTTTTGAAGGACTTTCTACTCCCACTGTTGTGGTGTCGTCCACATCCCTGTTGGTCAAGTTTGAAAGGCCGAAGACATCACGGTCAACCCTCAAGGGAAGGCAGGGGCAGACCATGGGCATTATCCGTCATCCAAGGAGGCTTCCAATTTGCAGAGTTGAACCCAAGGAATCGTCACGTCCTGTACATGGCTGCTTCACTTCCTCACTTCCATATACGTCAGGTGTGTGATCTAGAGACCATCAATCGTGAAAAAGAGCGGGTTGGAGTTCCGGAAGACATGACGGACTGGCACAATGTAATAATAACACTGGGTCGTGAGTGCAGGGAACGGGCAGCGGGCCGCACTGAGTTTGAAGTGCCACGGTTGATCCAGAGTAACACATATCAAGACGACGTAGCCATCTACACCGATGGGTCAGTGATGAGAAACAGATGTAGTGGTTGGGGTTTTATTGCAAACGCTAATGGACGAGTCTTGAAAAAAGGAGAATCTGGCGTATGAGACTACGACCTCCAGCATGAGAATGGAGGTGGAGGCAGTAACAGCGGCATTCCGTTGACTGGAGAAGACTACTGCAACACACATTGTATTCATTACGGATTCAAAGAGTATGCTTAGTATGGTGGAGAAAGGAATGTATCGTGTGGAATGGCTATCGTAGCTTCACAGGTCACAGATTGTGAGAATTGTAAGGATATTTTGCCCTGGCAATGTGGGGTGCGGGGATAATGAGCAGGCTGATAGGCTGGCAGGGAATGCACCTCTTGGTGGTCTATTGCCTATGGACAAGGGGGAGGTGGTCGTGCGCTAGTGGGACCAAGTGTAGAAGGTGGAGGAAGAGATTGAGAACCCGTATGTGGAAAGGATGAGTTTGCGGGGGATTGACAGGGGTTCTGGAAGAATCTCAAAACTGAGGGAAGACCAGGATAACATTTAATCAGATAGCGGTGGGAACGATTAGTTGCATGTTTTTTCGCTGGCTGTTGAACGAGGGGACGGAGCACGTAAGGGAATGTCCTGAGCGCAGTTATGTCGGTTCTTAACTCAACTCAACTCAGCTTCCATATACTGGGCATTTCGTTCACCACAGGCCGCTCCGCGCGCAAACCAGGAGAGGTCAGGATGCAAACGACATCCACTCAGCGAGCGCTCGGTTAGGACTTTCTACGAAATGGGTTTGCAAGCCAAGCAATATTCCAATTCTGGCTTTTGGGTCGCTTTCTCGACTCCAACTTTTGTGGTGTCATCCCAGTCCCAGCTGGTTTACTCAGAACAGCCGAAAAACATCCCGGTCTGCCCTCAAGGGAAGGCGGGGGCAGACCATAAGCATTATACGCTACCCAAGGAGGCTTCCATAATTGCAGAGCCGACACATAGTGCACTGGTACTGGGCTCACCCAAAAGATCGTCACGTCCTGCACATGGCTGCTTAGCTTCACTTTCGTATATTGATCCTCCCGCTCACCACAGGCTGCTCCTCCAAAGACCAGGAGGCGACCTGTATGCAGATGACATACACACAGCAAGCTTTCGCTTCAGACTATCACGTACTGGATACACTAGCCAAGCAATTCCATTTTGTGTAAATGAGACGTTTTTCTACCTCTGGTAACTCCCACGAGATATGCTGCAGATGCTGCGGCTCCGCATCTCACGGCCAGGCCCTCCCATCCGGGAGATATTGACTTAGAGGCGTTAAGCCAAATCCCTCAGCTGAGAGCCGTAGAGACGTTTTACCATCTTTGATAACACTCACTCCCTAGGACGCTTTTTCCACCTTTAGTAAATCTCACGATGCGAGCTGCAGTTGCTGCCGGCTCAGCATCTCACCTCCATTCAGCAGAATGAGCGTAACAGTCAGGTCCTCGCAATCCCAGAGATATTGACTTAGAGACGTTCAGCCATATCCCTCAACTGAGAGCTGTAGAACAAGTGTCTAGACCAAGAATGTGGTGGCACTTTGCAAATGATTGGTACTTTAAATGCAATGGATTTGCTAGCCAAGGTATATTCCATTTCGTAGTAGCTCGTCTTGCGGTTATCAAAGAATTTCACCTCTAACGCCGCAATACGAATGCCGCCGTTTGTCCCTGTTAATCACTACCTCCAGTTCCGAAAACCAACAAAACAATCAACCAAGGTCCTATTCCATTATTCCATGCACCATTATTCAGGCAGCCGATGCCTGCTTTGAACACTCTAATTTTTTTTAAAGTAAACGCACCGGCTACCCGGTACGCTCAGCAAAGAGCACCCACTGGAGAGAGCCAGCAGACGGTAGGGCAGGAACCACGGGCAGTGAACCGCCGCGAGCCTGACCGACCGCATGCACCTGAGATCCAACTACTAGCTTTTTAACTGCAACAACTTTAATATACGCTATTGTAGCTGGAAATACCGCGGTTGCTGGCACTTGACTTGCCCTCCAATGGAACCTCGTTAAAGGGTTTAAAGTTTACTCATTCCAATTACGATGCCTCGATAGAGTCCCGTATTGTTATTTTTCGTCACTACCTACCCGTGCGCGCCTGCTGCCTTCCTTGGATGTGGTAGCCGTTTCTCATGCTCCCTCTCCGGAATCGAACCCTGCTTCCCCATTACCCGTTACAAACATGGTAGGCATGCGGACCATCGACAGTTGATAGGTCAGACATTTGAAAGATGCGTCGCCGGCATGTAAGGCCATGCGATCAGCACAAAGTTATCCAGAGTCACCAGTGGGAACGCCGCGCCCCGCAAAGGGCAATGACGATTGGTTTCGAACTAATAAAAGCGCTCTTTCCGCGGGGGTCGGAGCTTGGTAAGCATGTATTAGATCTAGAATTGCCATATTTATCTAAGTAGAATCGTGTCATCTAAGGAACCTCGATTGATTTAATGAGCCATTCGCGGTTTCACCGTGAAACAGTGTGAACTTAGACATACATGGTTCAATCTTTGAGACAAGCATATGACTACTGGCATGATCAACCATATAGCTATCGCACAAACGAACTATTTACGCACACGCAAGGCCAAGAGTAGCAATCGCTAAGCGCGCCCTCCCGGTACAAGGTGATACATGCAAAACCAATTGACGCCTACCGACGAGCTTTCAAGCTACGCCAGGCAGGTCTGACCGAAAAGTTATGCTAGCTTCCTGACTGCAGGCCCACTACTTATCGAGAGAGAGTGGGCGCTTTTCGAGACTTTGTCGAACGGTCGTACAAAAATTGCTTTTTCGCACGCTCAAACCACGACACTGGCTTCGCGCTACGGTCACATTCTCGAAACGCCTACCTCACTAACTTGCGTCGGCTGGGAAGTTCCAGATTTGGTGCACCTCACACAGCCATCCGAGACAACGGACGCCAGGCGCGGGACTGATCTTGCGAACCAGACCAGCCCTCACAGAAAATATATACAATTGCTTCTTTATTTCCATTCTGACTTTGTTTTTATCGCATTCTCATTCTTCAGTGAATGCAGATTTATTTTAATGTTTCTAAATGACATTCCTAAACTTTGTAAATATCTTGCCTATAACTAGTCTATGATCACTTTAGCAATGTGCATGTAGTACACGAACGTAGAAGTGAGGTGTGCGACCGGGTGGTGTTATCTCATCAGATCTTGGTTTGTCGCTGTATAGTGAAAATATGAGAAATGTAGAGGATGTGAATGAAATCTGTTGTATTCCAAGTAATGTGACAAAACCGCTTTCATCTGTCTCGGGTCGTTAGGTTACCGCACTATTTGGCGTGTCATTAGGGACTTTCCCAGCTATAAATAGACTGAGGAAAGCCGCTAGGTATTTTCCATCTAGAATCATCTCGAATAACCGGTGTTTGAATGAACCGGGGTTGCCGGGTACTGCATTGAATTCCCGTGCAGAGAGAGATCTAGAAATCCTAGGGAGAAATGAATGTTTCCTGTGAAAGTGTTTTTCCCCAAGAAGCACTCACTTCTCGTGCACAGGAATTGGCACGAGGGGAGAAATGCGGCTAGAGTGTTCATTCACTTCGTACATTCTGAAGAGAGAAGACGCTGGCCGGTTTGAGCCATTCTGTTTGCGTCTCATACTCACCATATATCGGCTGACTGTTGGCTTAAGGAGGCTGATGTGCCCTTAAACAGTTCTGAAGCTGGCTGGAGTCTGGTTCATGAATCCAGGTACGGATTTGTTTAAATCTATTAGCTTTGTCATTGTTCTATAAAACGCAACTGTGCTAACCTCATTAGTATGCGGATGTCGCTGCATTATTCATGAGCTAACGGATCGATAACGCCTGTTGCAGGCTACGCCGTGTATGTTTACAACCGTGTGTTCGCGAATCACCTGTTGGTAATGCAGTCGTGTTATGTTTGCGATTGAAACGTAACTTGCATGTATCAACTGTTGTCAATTTGTTGCATCTATTAGGTTGTTGTGTTAGAATAGGATTTAGTTAATAATGCCTGATTGAGATCTAGATTTATGACAGTCAGTGAAGAGTACAACAACTGTTAGACACCAAGGTAAGTGGGTAGGTGGAGATTCAAACAGAAGTGTGCTTAGTGACAACGTAAGGAGAGAACTTAGTTCTGTGCCACTAGGAATGATGAAACTATTGTGGTGTAAATTAATAGTGAATTCATTGTGTGGGGAACACGGGATTTCTGTGTGAAGGTAAGGTCTTCATTGATGATATATATATATATATATATATATATATATATATATATATATATATATATATATATATATATATATATATATATATATATATATATATATATATATATGATGTGACATTGTGTATGCATATATTAGGTAATGGTATGTGATACTTCTGGGAGGAATACCGAACGCCAAATAGGTCGACGCGTGATAACAATGCGGGTAATCGCGATAGACATGTGTTCTGAATTCTTGTCTTTGCTTTCCTGATTCTTTCATGCTAGCACTAGTGCGAATGAATGCTGATGTGTTAGCAGTATGGAAGGATGCAGGGAGGTCGTATGAGACACCGGGGACATATGGGATATGGGGAATTGCAAGCAAGTTACGAAAGTATGTTGTGGCAGACCAGGCCACAAATGAAGTTCAGTCCAACCAAGGCTCATCCACTTGGGAAGGGCTGAGCTGGAACATTACCCTTGGAACATGTTGGGAACATGTTTTCTCAAGAATGGCTTCTTGACTCTAAGTAAGAGTCTGATAAGAAGAGGTTGCTACAGTGTGGGCAGGTAGTCCCACAAGCAATCAGGAAGGTGTATATACGGATATGATCATGTATTATCCCTATATCCCGAGGGATGGTATATTGATCAAGCTTATGTTTCTTATTGAACATTATTAATATAAGGAGCGAGTCCAGGGACTCTTTACCTTAGGGTTTAGTTCAATTAATTTTAGAACTAAGATAGCAGCTTACTTTCAATAGTGACGTTAGCGACAACTGGTAGATGATTAGGGATAGGTGAGACCTATGATCAGACTCGTCATTCTGATTCTTACTTTGTTTGACGGGCTGTTCTCTTGAGGCCAGCTGACATCCACGACCCATGCTTTGCTACTCTCCAAATAGAGATAATGCTTTAGTTATTTGTATAACTAAGTAGCATGACTGAGAGTTGAGTAGCTATTGATAAGATGCATGTGGACCAATGTTTGGGCCAGAGTACTCTCACCTGTCGCCCTCCCTTTTCAGGAGTTGCCTGTTGAGGAACCAGTCAACTAGATTTGTTCGTTGGCCGGAAACCACTTCGTATGCTACAGCGAAGGGTTGAACCATATACTTACCTCGCCTGACTTAACCACACCATATGCCAGGGTGACCCATTATGTATGAAGGTGCATCCAGAGATTCAAGTGCCATGACGGTGCACGTGTGGGACACGATGGTTTGTTGTTGAGTTTATACTTGTGAAGATATAGTATTTCAGAAGGAGCTTTCAGTAAATTGAGCAATCATGCTCTATGACAAGAGACACCTGACCGTATACAAATGCGGTGGTTCTGCCTAAACGCGGAAACATGTTTATTCCTACACTTAGGAGGTTCCTACGACAGCTTTAGTGGAAGGTCATGATGAGACCTACACCAGCTTCCGTATAAGAGACCCAAAGAAAGTGATAAGGTGTCAAGGGACTAGGGAATCTAGTTCAACCTGAATATTGTCTCCAAAAGAAATATGTATCAGATTCTACTATTATATTGAAACAGTGTGCAGACTTTGAACTATGTTACATTATCTGATGCGCCGAGCAGTGAACTGTGTTATCAGTAAGGGACCATTGAATTGGTCAAAGAACTGAATCGAAACCCAGTGTTCCTGTGCTATCAGTTGGGGACCATTGAATTGGTCATGAACATAGACAAAACTCAGTGCTAATGTGTTTGAAGTGTGAGACCATTAAATTGGTCAGTGACAGATTCATCACTCATGAGTAATGTGCTACCGATCGACCATTAGATTGGTCATAGGTTATTGACATTCATTAAGTTTAGATTAGTTGGAGGTAAATCCAGGAGGATTGTAGTCCAGCTAGTGATTACAGATACCTGTGCAGTACTTTATTCGCAGTGACTTAGTACTGTATGAGGAAGATGCAGTTGGTCCAGTTGAGTAAGGTCCAGCAGTAACTCTATTGTTGTTGATCCACGCTTGGGAGACGGAGTGGTCACCAAGGTCCAAGTCATCTCACTGGAAGGAGGCCGGGTGAGTGGCGGACCGACTGGACGGGACATCTGCATCCACTCTACTTCTCAACTTAATGATGACCACTAAGATCTCTGATTCTGTCTCTACCCTATCTTCTATTTATGTAAATAGATTTTTCTCTCAGGATATTCATTTCAGTTCTATATTCTCAGGGGTAGAATAAAGTTGATATATGTTGACTTGCTCTTTGTATACTTATTGAATGTGGTCTCGGACGATGCCTAAGTGTTCATTGTTCCACAGGAGTAGGTAGTTAGTGGGGGTCTAGAATCTGGAGGGGCTTGTAGACTTATATAACTAATTTGAGATCAACCACAGGGAAAAATTGTGTATCGGCCTGTCCAACCCCTGGGGCTAGAATACACGGGAGTGGTAGAGACACCTAGGGGTGGTTCACTCTCACTACCCAAGGCGAACTCGTTACACTCCATACAGAGTGGGGGCTCGTCCGGGATTATTCCTAGCTCTCTGTGTGTTGTAGACCTCTCACATAGGGATAGGGACTTAGTCTATATCCTCTACTACAGTCTACATAAGATTCTACTACTTCTACCTATCTCATAACTGTCTGACGGACATTTGTGTTGTGGTGTTTAGTTAATACTATTAGTTAGTGATTGATTGTATTGCTTCACCCACCCACACTCGGGTAACCACATCTCTAAGTCAACATGTCTACCCAAGAGATAGACTTAGACAAAGTTCAGGAAACTGGACGTAAGTCTGGTCTTGAAGGAGATGCTTTGAAATCCTATGTCCAAGAGGTGGAAAGAAATTTTCGCCAAGAGGAAAGAGAGAGGAGGAGAGCAGAAAGAGAACTGGAAGCCAGTAAAGTGGCTCTTGAGGAAAAGAGGATAGCGGCTGATAGTGAAATGAAACGGCTTGAGTTGGAAGCCGAGAGAGAAAAACGTGACCATGAGTATCGAATGAAGCTACTTGAGGCACAAGTGCCTGCTACAGGTGTAACTGATGGAGCTATGGGAGGAGGTGTACCTCCTGGCTCAGAGTCAACCAGTAGACGTGGCTACCAGGCTATGAAGTGGCCTTTACAGCCGTTCGAACCCGAGAAGGAACAGATAGACCAATACTTAGAGAAGTATGAGGCTATGTGCTATTGCAATGGGATTAGACAAACAGAAATGGTGTTTGAAACTCTCCCAGGGACTCCGTGCCGAAGGTTATGAAGTGTATGCACGCTTGCCACCGGGTTTACAGAATGATTACCCGGCATTGAAAGCGGCTCTCTTGAAGAGGTTCGAGATCACCGCGCACTCATACCGACGGAAGTTTAGAACTTCAAAGCGGGAACCTGGTGAACTGTTTTCAGCATACAGTGTGAGATTGAACTCATACCTTCTTAAATGGATGGCCTTGGCCGGATTTAAAGAGGAGTATGAAAGTTTGCGTGAGTTGATGGTTGTAGATCAGATGCGAATGCAAATGTCGAAACCCTTGCGGAACTTCTTAGGTGAGAATGGGGCTGAGAGATTAGATATAGTCACCAAGTTAGCCGAAAGATACGTGGAAGTCTATGGCGAGACTGGGGACACCAGTCTAACAGATCCGAGATCGAAAGATAAGGATCAAGGTAAGTTCAAGAAGGCCAAGAAGACCAGAGGTTCTGATGAACCAAGTAAACAGGTAAACTCCTTAGAGAAGAATCTCTAACGTCAACCAAGGTAAGAATAGCCCACCTAGTTCTCCAAAGAGGAAGTGGAGTGAACGATGGTGCAAATTCTGCAAGTCCAGCACTCACAATACGAGTGAGTGTAAGAGTAAACCCAAGGACTTTCACTTTGCTTGTCTTGCAGAGGTACGGGATAGACCTTGCAGGAAAGTGAAGTCGGTTGATGGGAATCGTGAACCAGAGCGACCTCCAGTGGTGGAGAGTGTAGAAGTGAACGGGCAACAGGTGATGTGCCTCTACGACACTGGATTGCAATTTTCAGCTGTAATTGCATCCCACCTGACAGGCCCAGAGCAACTCACCGGGGAGATGACGGAGATACAGCCAGCCAGTAGGAGTGCTGTAGCGCTACGTTGCCCGATTGCCAATGTGGAGATTCGGAGCAAGTACGTTACTGGACTCATTCAGGCGGCAGTAGTACCTGATCCTCTCTATCCCTTAATTCTCGGCCGGAAGTACGTGTTTCTGGGTGAACCAGAACACCCTAGCATCCATAAGTCTAGGCAGGTCGAATATATACAGAGGAAGAGGGTCTCGAAAAAGTAAGTCTCCGGAAAACTCACCCGGAGGTGATGAGTACTGCTCGGAGCAAGGATGCGAAAGAGTGTCCTTGTTCGGAATGGTTGTCCAACGATGTGAACCCGTTAACTCAGGGTAAGTTCAACTCTGATAACCAGTCACCGTTAATTCAGACTGGAACAGAGAAAAGGCAGAGGGAACGTAAGTTTGTTCCTGAAAGCTTTAGAGCTAATCTGCTGCGAACGGTACATGTCAGGTCCCCAACCGGACATCTGACTGTAGGGACAACCAGTAAATGTCTATCCCGGTACTATTGGTGGCCGGGAAGGACAGGCGACGTGCGCAGGTATATTAGGTCTTGTCCGGAGTGCCGTAAAGGCACACCTGAGAAACGGACGAAGACGAAGATATCCTTCGCGGTTGGAGACCGAGTTCTAGTACTCCTCCCAATCGAGGGGAACGAATTCGAAATCGGGTGGCAGGGCCCATTCCTAGTGGATAAAGTGGGGCTCCACAAGCACTATGGAGTGGAGATTCTGGGAAAGTCTTCTACTTTCCATTCCAGTCTCCTCATGTGCTATGAGGGGAAGCCCGATAAGTCTACCAGCCCAAGGGCGCTGAGATTCGCTGAAAGGACGGTTCGGGGTTCAGGTCAGGTTGCGGAAAGCCTGTCACACCATAGGCAGACCTATATGTATGTGCAGGTACCTTCTTCGGTTCAGCCCGGTGCTCGGGGGAACATGACCGGCCAAAGGAACACCCGCAGTGCTAGCTACACTGAGAACCGTGGTCGGAAGAGGTGGGTTGTGTCGGAACGTACACAGACCCCTGGTTCCTCAACCCGACCGACTGCAGTCCAGCTGGGTCCTCGAAAGGGGAAGCTGGAGTTGCAGAAGTCCAGTAAACTCTGGCAGGAACGATCGTTAAATCAGGTCGAGACGGGAGCTCTGGTCCGCAAGACTGCGAGATGCCCAATCGCAGTAGCGGAGTAGGCGTTGATTACCCGTGATACTGAGTAGCTTGTCTCCCCACCTAATGTGGTAAAAGTATCCTATACAATATTGACGGGTTAGACTTCCTCACCCGCCATCCGGTCTCTAAGAAAGAAGAAAGAACGACATAGACAGCTTCTGCGTAGAAGTGGAACGACGGGGTCGATCCTCTTAAAGTGGGGGCCTATGTGACAAAACGGCTTTCATCTGTCTAGGGTCGTTGGGTTACCGCACTATTTGGCGTGTCATTAGGGACTTTCCCAGCTATAAATAGACTGAGGAAAGCCGCTAGGTATTTTCCATCTAGAATCATCTCGAATAACCGGTGTTTGAATGAACCGGGGTTGCCGGGTGCTGCATTGAATTCCCGTGCAGAGAGAGAATCTAGAAATCCTAGGGGAAATGAATGTTTCCCGTGAAAGTGTTTTTCCCCAAGAAGCACTCACTTCTCATGCGCAGGAATTGGCACGAGGGGAGAAATGCGGCTAGAGTGTTCATTCACTTCGTACATTCTGAAGAGAGAAGACGCTGGCCGGTTTGAGCCATTTTGTTTGCGTCTCATAACCACCATATATCGGCTGACTGTTGGCTTAAGGAGGCTGATGTGCCCTTAAACAGTTCTGAAGCTGGCTGGAGTCTGGTTCATGAATCCAGGTACGGATTTGTTTAAATTAATTAACTCTGTCATTGTTCTATAAAACGCAACTGTGCTAACCTCATTAGTATGCGGATGCCGCTGCATTATTCATGAGCTAACGGATCGATAACGCCTGTTGTAGGCTACGCCGTGTGTTTGTTTACAACCGTGTGTTCGCGAATCACCTGGTGGTAATGCAGTCGTGTTATGTTTGCGATTGAAACGTAACTTGTATGTATCAAGTATTGCAAATTGTTGCATCTATTAGGTTGTTGTGTTAGAATAGGATTTAGTTAATATGCCTGATTGAGATCTAGATTTATCGACAGTCAGTGAAGAGTACAAGAACTGTTAGACACCAAGGTAAGTGGGTAGGTGGAGATTCAAACAGAAGTGTGCTTAGTGACAACGTAAGGAGAGAACTTAGTTCTGTGCCACTAGGAATGATGAAACTATTGTGGTGTAAATTAATAGTGAATTCATTGTGTGGGGAACACGGGAGTTCTGTGTGAAGGTAAGTCTTCATTGATGATTTATATATATATATGCTGTGACATTGTGTATGCATATATTAGGTCATGGTATGTGTTACTTCTGGGAGGAATACCGAACGCCAAATAGGTCGACGCGTGATAACAATGCGGGTAATCGCGATAGACATGTGTTCTGAATTCTTGTCTTTGCTTTCCTGATTCTTTCATGCTAGCACTAGTGCGAATGACTGCTGATGTGTTAGCAGTATGGAAGGATGCAAGGAGGTCGTATGAGACACCGGGGACATATGGGATATGGGGAATTGCAAGCAAGTTACGAAAGTATGTTGTGGCAGACCAGGCCACAAATGAAGTTCGGTCCAACCAAGGCTCATCCACTTGGGAAGGGCTGAGCTGGAACATTACCCTTGGAACATGTGGGGAACATGTTTTCTCAAGAATGGCTTCTTGACTCTAAGTAAGAGTCTGATAAGAAGAGGTTGCTACAGTGTGGGCAGGTAGTCCCACAAGCAATCAGGAAGGTGTATATACGGATATGATCATGTATTATCCCTATATCCCGAGGGATGGTATATTGATCAAGCTTATGTTTCTTATTGAACATTATTAATATAAGGAGCGAGTCCAGGGACTCTTTACCTTAGTGTTTAGTTCAATTAATTTTA
Organism: Cepaea nemoralis; assembly: GCA_014155875.1. Lineage (NCBI taxonomy): Eukaryota > Metazoa > Mollusca > Gastropoda > Stylommatophora > Helicidae > Cepaea > Cepaea nemoralis. The sequence goes on along the minus strand of JACEFZ010011317.1, from coordinate 954,767 downwards.
GAACTAAGATAGCAGCTTACTTTCAATAGTGACGTTAGCGACAACTGGTAGATGATTAGGGATAGGTGAGACCTATGATCAGACTCGTCATTCTGATTCTTACTTTGTTTGACGGGCTGTTCTCTTGAGGCCAGCTGACATCCACGACCCCATGCTTTGCTACTCTCCATATAGAGATAATGCTTTAGTTACTTGTATAACTAAGTAGCATGACTGAGAGTTGAGTAGCTATTGATAGGATGCATGTGGACCAATGTTTGGGCCAGAGTACTCTCACCTGTCGCCCTCCCTTTTCAGGAGTTGCCTGTTGAGGAACCAGTCAACTAGATTTGTCGTTGGCCGGAAACCACTTCGTATGCTACAGCGAAGGGTTGAACCATATACTTACCTCGCCTGACTTAACCACACCATATGCCAGGGTGACCCATTATGTATGAAGGTGCATCCAGAGATTCAAGTGCCATGACGGTGCACGTGTGGGACACGATGGTTTGTTGTTGAGTTTATACTTGTGAAGATATAGTATTTCAGAAGGAGCTTTCAGTAAATTGAGCAATCATGCTCTATGACAGGAGACACCTGACCGTATACAAATGCGGTGGTTCTGCCTAAACGCGGACACATGTTTATTCCTACACTTAGGAGGTTCCTACGACAGTTTTAGTGGAAGGTCATGATGAGACCTACACCAGCTTCCGTATAAGAGACCCAAAGAAAGTGATAAGGTGTCAAGGGACTAGGGAATCTAGTTCAACCTGAATATTGTCTCCAAAAGAAATATGTATCAGATTCTACTATTATATTGAAACAGTGTGCAGACTTTGAACTATGTTACATTATCTGATGCGCCGAGCAGTGAACTGTGTTATCAGTAAGGGACCATTGAATTGGTCAAAGAACTGAATCGAAACCCAGTGTTACTGTGCTATCAGTTAGGGACCATTGAATTGGTCATGAACATAGACAAACTCAGTGCTACTGTGTTTGAAGTGTGAGACCGTTAAATTGGTCAGTGACAGATTCATCACTCATGAGTAATGTGCTACCGATCGACCATTAGATTGGTCATAGGCTATTGACATTCATTAAGTTTAGATTAGTAGGAGGTAAATCCCGGAGGATTGTAGTCCAGCTAGTGATTACAGATACCTGTGCAGTACTTTATTCGCAGTGACTTAGTACTGTATGAGGAAGATGCAAGTTGGTCCAGTTGAGTAAGGTCCAGCAGTAACTCTATTGTTGTTGATCCACGCTTGGGAGACGGAGTGGTCACCAAGGTCCAAGTCATCTCACTGGAAGGAGGCCGGGTGAGTGGCGGACCGACTGGACGGGACATCTGCATCCACTCTACTTCTCAACTTAATGATGACCACTAGATCTCTGATTCTGTCTCTACCCTATCTACTATTTATGTAAATAGATTTTTCTCTCAGGACATTCATTTCAGTTCTATATTCTCAGGGGTAGAATAAAGTTGATATATGTTGACTTGCTCTTTGTATAATGATTGAGTGTGGTCTCGGACGATGCCTAAGTGTTCATTGTTCCACAGGAGTAGGTAGTTAGTGGGGGTCTAGAATCTGGAGGGGCTTGTAGACTTATATAACTAATCTGAGATCAACCACAGGGAAAAATTGTGTATCGGCCTGTCCAACCCCTGGGGCTAGATTACACGGGAGTGCTAGAGACACCTAGGGGGTGGTTCACTCTCACTACCCAAGGCGAACTCGTTACAAAGAAGGTAAAGCGAGTCTCATAGTAGGTGTGGCCACTGAGATGTGAAGTGTTAGGCTTTCTTAAATCCTCCGCCACGATATATGAGATGAGGTGGAAAGTTCACGTCCTCATCGTCTTTCCTCCCCCAGACTATTCCCAGAAAATTCAGAAATTGTTTCTGGTTTTATTTTTAAATGCACGTCCTTTACACGAACTCCAGGTTGATATTTTAGGCAGGTTTACGTTAGGTAGTTTGCCATTGCTTTCTGAATGAGAAGTCAACGTTGACGTCCAACTGACTGGTGTATGTAATGAACCCGCTTCCCCGACTGTTAGTGCACCTTAATTTCAAGCGCGAGCGAGATAAACCCTCGGCTGCTCTGACTGCTGTACCTATCTTTAATGAAACTGGGTTGACATCAGAGCTCTACTGGTAGGGGAACAAAACAATTTTCTTTTGCTGATGATTGGATTCCCACCACTGTCTTGACAGACAAACACACTGCTCCCTGGCAAGCAAAACTGTAAAAGCTATATCAGCTAGTGAAACAGAGAGACAGAGATCCTCATACATTAGTCTCCGAATCCATCACATCTTTCAACAGTCGTCATGTCCATAGAAGAAGGATACGCATCTTTCAAGAGATGCTGCGTCCCCAATCAGTTGCCGAGGCTATCGATCGCCAGGCAGCGGGGGTACTAGTCTGCCCAGTGAAGATGAACAGCTAAGTTTGAAAGTGGGTCCTTTTTTTTTTTAGCCTCCCTGCTACTAAAGAAATATAATAGCGTGGATAACGAAATCCAAACGCAGGGTTGTCCGTGGGACGGGATGGGGTGGGACATGCATAAATTACCACACAATGTAAACTATGTCCCATGGACAACCCTGCGTTTCAAGTAACCAAAATACTTCAATTTTCTTTGTTTTATCATCTTTAATGGCCAACCTTCTTCAATATTCAGCTCTTATCGTAAGAGATGCATTTGTTGTTTATTTTTTCTTTATCCAAGATATTATTAGAACCCGTCTATAACGTGTACATTCTCATGCTTCGGGGTAATGCCCTGGTTTCGCTGTTACACAATGTTGCAACCCTACTCACAATACGAGCTCTGGCGAGTCCGACAAACTATTTCAAAGCCAGCGAACGCAACAACAATAAAATGTCCCTTTCTAAAATGTTCCAACACATGAGAGTATACTTAACCGTGTTAAAATAATAACGTGAGCAAACTCACGTCTAAGAGAAGAGACAAATTGTGGGTCAGCGTGATCCTAGCTGAGAGACTACGTTGCAGGTCAGGGTAGGTGTGGTCAAAGTGACAAAGCGTGACCCCCATCCTCACCCCGGGGTGGTTGGCGGGGAGGGGGGAGCTTACCGTTTCCGGTAATGATATATTATCAAGAATTTTGATTTTTTTGTTTGTTAAGCCTTGTGGCAGGACTCTGCTGTTGGTGTGTGAATTGATAGGAACATCTGGTTGTGTAAACCTTCGTGCATGGATTGTGGTCAGTCGTTCCCTCTCGTAGCGAACGGCGAGAGCTAACATCGAACCTCGCCCGCCCGCACTCATGCGGCATGAGTAGCATGACCTGCCATTGGTATATGAAGTGTTAGGACCCTCACATTTTCTAGGCCTGTGTGCACGAAGAAATAGGTGGACAATCTCTCCTTCTCATATGGTGCATCCGACCACACTCGTGCCATTGTCAGCGTAACGCCGTGACCATTACAACAACAGGTCTGCTGGTACTTGTTATAGAATGTCTATGATTTATTTTCAAACATAATGAAAGAATTGTACTGGATATTATTGGGGGGGGGGGGGGGCCAATTATGACAACCAACGGTACCTTTATCATTATCCAGTGCCTTTCCGGCTGGCATAAGCGATCATGCTTCTCCACAAATCGCGATCTCCAACGTCCAGACTTTGCTTCTCTTAATGTGGCCAAAATTGATGGCTGCTTCTTTCTGTTATTTGCGATAAGTTTTGCTCATTTCTCATTTTGGCTGTCCAATTCATTTTCAGCATTCTTCTAATAAAAAAACTACATCTCCAAGGTACCTTATCCAACTCTTTGTGCGAATGATAAGCTAGAATATTACTCTTTGTGTTGGGAGAATTAATTCAATTGTCTATTCAGATCATCAAGGGAACATGAAATAGCCAGTTGCCAGTTTACAAAAATGTACTCCTCTGAAGTTTTTTTTTTCCAGAAAATCAAGTTTAGTTCTGTTTACTAGCGAAATCACCTCGGTCAATTAATGCTGTCGTTGGCGTTTTTTATTGGGGAAGGGTGGGGCAGGAGAGTCTACCTCTTCCCTGTTCTGTAGACTAGGTGCTTTTATTGTGCACTTTAATCTAGTCTAATTTAAACGCGCCGCTGCGGGAACCTGCAGTAGAAGTGTGGAGTGTTAGAGTCATTCCATTTTGTAGGTCTGGATGCACGGAGGAATAGTTAATCAGCATTTCCCTCCCGTAGCTAACGACAAGAGTCGAACCCGTGTCCAACCTCGCTTATGACATTGTCAGTATAACGCCGTGACTGTTACATCAATGCCCCCGCTTTTATTTATGCAATCATCACATTATCTCTCCTGCGCTAAAAATAAATTGCCGTTTCGGCAGCCCTGGCATATTTCGACTCAATAGTCTCTCAAATATGCTATTTCCTGCTCACTAATTGACCAAAAGCCGGCTTCGTGGCTTAGAGGTTATGACTTTTCTCCGTAATCTCGTATACTCTCGTCGGTAACGTGATGACGGTTCGAATCAGCAGTGGTTCGAATCGCATCGGTAACTTACGGGGTATGTGAGCCGGCCGCTCAGAAAGCAATGGCAAACTACTGAGCGTAATCTTGCCAAGAAATCAACATACAGCTGAAAGATGCTGGTGTTGACAGCGATGTCCTGTAAAGGATATGCACAATAAAAAAAAAATAAAAAAAATTGACCATAATCTCTAAATGAATTGTTCACACCTAAACTATTGCTCACTAATTGACCAATAATTTCTATATGAATTGTCCATATCTAAACTATCGCTATTTCCCTGTTCACTAATTGACCAATAATTTCTATATGAATTGTCCACGTCTAAACTATCGCTATTTACCCGCTCACTAATTGACCAATAATTTATATATGAATTGTCCACGTCTAAACTATAGCTATTTACCTGTTCACTAATTGACCAATAATTTCTATATGAATTGTCCATATCTAAACTATCGCTATTTACCTGCTCACTAATTGACCAATAATTTATATATGAATTATCCACGTCTAAACTATCGCTATTTACCTGCTCATTAACTGACCAATAATTTCTATATGAATTGTCCATATCTAAACTATCGCTATTTACCTGCTCACTAATTGACCAATAATTTCTATATGAATTGTCCATATCTAAACTATCGCTATTTACCTGCTCACTAATTGACCAATAATGTCTACATGAATTGTCTACATCTAAACTATCGCTATTTCCCTGCTGACTAATTGAAGAATTATTTTATTAACGCCTTCTCTACTTCCCTGTGCATATGCGTACTACGTTTGCTCTCCGTATCATATCTTTATCTGCTTTCATCTCATCAACTCATCAACATATTCATGCTGGTCCACCATTGTCTCTCCTCCCAAAGATAATGCCTTCCATCACTTTTATGTGCATGTACACGCCTGTAATATATTGTTGTTCATTATTAGAAATCCCTGTGCATTCCTGTACTTGACCCCATTGCCTTAGCTTCCATAATTAGGTCTGCCTCAGTTCGCTAGCACTTGGCGTCTTGGCTTCAATCTTTTAATGCGCTTTTAATATACCGTGTGACTGTTTTGCTAAATGGATTTATTACATTATCTTTAATCATCATATCTACCTATACATTCCTCTATGAGTCTGTATTACACTAGTATCGATCATCAAATCTATCCATATGTTCATTTACTTGTCTGTATTACATTATCTTTGATAATAAAATCTCTTCATGCGTTCCTTTACTTGTCTATATTCTATTGGCTTTGATTAGCAGATCTATCTCTACGTTCTTTTACTTGTATGTATTGCATTGTCTTTGATCATCAAATCTATCTGACATATGCCTGGGTCATTGACAGTAAGGTGAGTGACCTGGCTACGAGTAAAACAATCAACCCTGAGAAATAATGGGGCGGTTGTGAGTGGATACCCCTAGGGTGGATGGGGCGAAAGACAGTTGCGTGTTGTGTGAAGTCAGGATACTGGAAAGTCAGTGAGAGAAGAGACCGACTGCGGGTCAGGTCGTTTAAGTGAGTTGAGTTTTAGACACCGAACGAGTCGGTCGTCGACGGAGAACTGTGTTGTGTGATTCTCCGAGCTGTGAATGCAGTCCTAAAACCCAGAGTGGGTTACATAGTGAGCAGAGGCTCCGACCCAGTGGGTGGGTCGTATTGTGTGAGATCCAGCCGTGGATAGTAGCTGGACTAAATGTCTATGAATTTGAGATTCAGCAGGCCTTGAGAAGGCATTGATGTGTGCGTTTAGAGTTGTGAGGAATATATATCTCTTCGGTGGATTACATTGTGTTATGGATTTATAAACATGTTCCGTTTGTCCGTGGGTCTGTGTTATTTCTGTATTAAAGGATTATGTGCGCCAAACTCGATCTTGTTTACTGAATGGTGAATGTGCACTGCGGGGGTGAGTCATAGTGTAAGACAGTGAGAGAGCTCAATTGACACACCAGGAGTATCGTTACCTAGACAACGACCATCTCACGAACTTATCGTCAAGAAATCGATCGTGATAATCTGGGAGGCTTCGTCCGTTCAAGAAACCCAGTGAATTATCTGTGGGCTCTTCGCTGAGAGAGGAGTTATTAGCTGGTGACTTCGTTCCATCAAACTAACAACCGTGACAATTTGGATATCGTTGCTTCAAGAGGTTAATGTGAACTCTTTTTTGTGGGCGCCAGATAAACACAGACAGACAAAGTGAATACTCAAGCGAACAGACAGTTCACGGCAAGTTCAGGACAGGTACATTTGCTAGCAACCAGTTAACGGATAACCAGGATTAATCCAGAAGGTGGTGAGAATATGCTGCGTGTGTGTGTGTAAGACCGCACATCGGGAAAGACTGTCAGCGCGCATGAAGACACGTCACAGATCAACTGAGAGAGGGCAGGCGCATGTGTTTATAGGTCAAGAGACTGAAGCACCAGCAGACAGCACAGATGAAATGTCGTGTGGACAGTGAGTTGTTTGCGACAAGAAGAAGTCAGTCCTAGGTGTGTTTAGGACATCGCTGTCGGTGATAAAGACAGGATTGAGAATCAAAGATATTGACAGGTGTGTGTGGCGAGGGAACGCACCGTGTGGTCGCATTTTGACTGGTCAAGATTTGTCGACGCCGTTAAAAGACGAGGCGGGCGGCGCTAAGAGACAGTGCAGGTGGAAATTGTGAGTCTCCACGGACAAATCGGGTCAGCGCTGTTTACGAGAACATTGAACTCCCGGGAAGGGAAGTGTTAATGAATGTGTAGAATACACAGAGAAAATTGACATTTGCGGATTCACCGGGAAGGGTGACCGAAGGGGATAGTAACGGTACCCCTACCACAGGTGCGGGAGCAGAAGTGGAAAGTGTTCGTATATGACGGAAAAGTTTCCGGGCATTTTACAGACAGATTAAGTGTGACTTTCCACGGAGTTAAAAGAGCAGCCGGGTGGGGCTGTCAAGGTTGTGTGGAAACTGTTTTTACGGAGGAATTTTTCACTGAGGGTGATAAAGAGAAATTGAGGTGACATTGTGAGTTGGGGGTGGAAGGAGTAAAGGTACTCAGGAAAATTTCCACGGCCTATTGTGGTCAAGATGACTCATTGTGAATGAACAAAACAAGGTTGTTTTGAAAGAAAGCCAGACTTTATGTTCGTCTTTGTTCAAGCCCTTTGTCATCATTATTCTGTTACGAGCAAACATTTTAACGTGGCGTCATCGCAACCATGGTCGTATTTCTTTGCCAATAAGGATTTATATATAAAAATTTAAAGCGCTGGATATTTGGTGGCATTATTTTTTTTTTTTTGTTGCTGAACTTTGCCTTTAAACGTGAGTCTATCACATAAATGATACAGCGAAGCGCCATCTCCACAACGATAGTATAAAGACGTTTGGATTATTACTGTGGTGTCACCACGTCCAGAGAAAGTACAATAACGTTACGGACTGTGTTGAGACAGAACATTTTGGATAATCACTATCATCTTCAACTTTTGTCGACAGTTGGAATTTATGATCACCATGTGAAATTCAGGAACCACTCAACAAGTCGATAAGTCGCTTTGGAAACTAGCGTCGTAGACATTTTCAGCATAGTGTGGGAAACTATTAAAAACTATTAACAGCAAAATAAGAACTTTTGGCGACGGATTAATAAGGAAATATTTATCGGCCAACCAGTTGGACATTTTGTTTGCTCTCTCATCGTCTTAACTGTCGTTATCGTTTGTCTACTTATATATATATGGATATGTTATTACATGTAGTTGTTGATAGGCACTTTTTGCGATCTCTATCTACATTAGGATAGGCCTTGTAAAACGTGGGTATTTCTGGTGCTTAAGATATTGGTTTGTAAGGAAAACGTTAATGGGTTAGCGTGTCGTGCAGTGGCATTGGAATAGTCCTAACCAATATCTAGAGCCGAGTTGTCTGACGTCAGATTTGTGTATATTTTTATGCTATAATTTTTTTTTCCCTTTCTCTTTCTTCTTTTCGTTAAATTTACATATGATATTTGTTGTGGTCGGATATATGTTATTATTGTGATCTTTCGTCATTTCTACTGTCTAGTGGTCGGTGTCAGTTTATATTTATATATTACGCGCACAGTTGTGTTTTTACATGGGCATGTCAATGTTAGTGGTTTTTATTTCTATGTAATCATCTGTATGCGTGTCACTAGCCTATGCGTCTAGCGTTTTATAGGCACCACGTACTGTTATCATCCATTTGTTTGTATATGTATTTATATGTATGTTTAATAATATTTCCAGGGACTTTATGAACTTGTGGTCATAGATATATATGCGAGGGAGTATAGGTGATATTCCCCCCCCCCTCACTACCTAGTGCTTATAGAGTGACTGGGTGAGTATAGAGTGATATTTTAGCACTACGAATTTACGTACACAGGGAGTGCTGGTGTACTTAGGGAAGTGACATAAAGACTAACAGCAGAGTCGTCACATTTATAGTTGGCTGACAGACAGCAACGTGTCCACAAGTACAAGATGCCTACTTTAATGGAATATATTGAAGCAGGTGAACGAATAGGCCTGAAAGGTAAAGAGTTACAGGAGTATGCAGAAGCAAAAGAACAAAAACAGACGGAAAGAGAGGAGAGGCATAATGAACGCGAGGCAAAGCGTCTACAGGAAGAGAAAGAGACACAAGTAAAACTAGCTGAAATGGAAAACAAGCGTCTACAAGAAGAGAAAGAGACACAAGTAAAACTAGCTGAAATGGAAAACAAGCGTCTACATGAAGAGAAAGAGACACAAATGAAAATGGAAACTGAGAAAGAGAAGATTAAGATGGAAGCTGAAATTGCTCTCAGAAAATTAGAACTATCATCAAAAGGTCAAAGTGAGGAAAACAGAAGACCTTCACAGTCATCACAACGATTGAAACTGCCATACTTTACGGACCGGGATTGTCTTGAATCCTATCTTGGGAGATTCGAATCGTCTGTAAAAACATTAGGCATTCCAGAAGAGGAGTATGCTATGCGGCTGGGCGAGTTTCTTACGGGTAAGGCACTAGACACCATGTTCAATTTACCTGTAGAAGAAAGAAACAACTACACTATCTTACGTCAACGTTTGCTGACAAAGTTCCAACTAACTGAACATGGATATAGAACAAAGCTTAGACAGTTAGTGCCAGAGACAAATCAAGATTTCACAGACTTTGTTAACACAGTAAAGAACACATTTAACAAATGGATGGAGCTCGCAGAAGTAGGGAAAGATTTTAATAAATTGGTAGATTTAGTGTTAAGAGACAAAGTATTAGCTTCATGTAATACTAATTTAGTGGCTTTCTTTGATTAACGTAAGCCAAAGGACATAGACACAATGTCACAGTTAGGGCAAAACTACATGACTGCACATCCTAACGTATCTATTGGGAAACTAATGAGTGAGGAAATAGTCTGTGCAGCGTACACTAAACAGGACCAGAATCCAGTCATCAGACCAAGGGCGAAAAGTGTGGATTCAGCACAGAAAGGTGAGCAGCAAGAACTTCAAGATAATGGTTTCCGAGGAAACAATGTTGGTAGAGTAGGACGGTACCCATATAGAAGAGGGAATTTCCAGAGACGTCCAAATTATGCCGGATGTTGGAATTGTGGGAGCTGGAGACACAAGGCAGCACAGTGTGATGCACAACCATCCAGTGAGCCAACAAGTAACGCAAGGAAGGAGATCATCTGTTTCAAATGTGGAAAGAAGGGGCATGTCAGCCATCAATGTAGGATGAGAGAAACAGAGCACTCAAATGCAGCGCAAGTAATTGAGACGCTGAACAATGTAGATTGTAGTGGGTGCAAACCTCTTTTTGAGAAAGACGGTCAGCCAGTCTTAATATGTGGTCACACAGTTAAAGCAGGATCAGCAGTGCATGAAGGAGGAAGTCTGAAGATGCACCATGGATTTGTTAATGATAGGCCAGCGTTAACAATTAGGGATTCCGGATGTACGTCCATCGGAGTTAGAAAGAGTTTAGTGCATCCCTCGGATTATACAGGGAAAAAGATTAGATGCATAACATTCAATGGGACAGTAGAATTCTACCCATTAGCCGTGATAGCAGTAAAAACACCATATATCACAGGAAGAGTGGTAGCGTGTGTTCTAGACTCACCAGTGGCAGATTTGATCATCGGAAACGTGCCAGGAGTTAAAGATTGTACAGAAGAAGAAGTAGTTTATTGGGACCAGATACATAGTGTAAGTAGTAACGGGGTAGTTACTAAAAGAAAACCTAAATTAGAGAGTATAGCTGAAGAAAAAGGGGCACTTGAAGTAGACACAGAGGACAACGATAGTACAGCTGAGCAGGTGAGAATGGATCTCAAATATAGCTGTAGGGAATCCCAGAGACAAGATACTACTCTGACAAATGTGTCCAAGGGTGTAGGTAAAGTGAGACATAGGCAATCAAAGAAGGGTAGATGGTGCTTCGGAAGGAAGAATAATGTTCTCACTCGCAGGTATTCAGATGGCAGAACTGCATGTGGGCAAGTAGGATTACCGTTAACACATAGAGACCGATATACTAGAACAGCTCAGGATAGGGCATGTGCAGGGCACATAGGAGTAAGGCGGAAGCAGCATAGAACAGGATGCCAGGTATATTGGCCAGGATTTATTAAAGAGGTCAGACTAAACAGAGACTCCAGTGTAACAGTACAATATGCAGATAGCAATGTTAACGCAGTTCAAAAGAGTGTTAACGACATCACTGAACCAGGATTAGCAAACAGATGTGTTAAAGATATAGGAAACATGAGGCATGGGTATATGAAGGGTAGAGACAGCATCGACAGGAATCATAGGTGGAGGTTTGAGGCAAGAAAAGAACCACCTGATACGGGGTCGGTACACAAATATGCTTGTGTCTTCTTGAGGATGTTAATAGACCTTGCCAGGTACACAGATATGATGTTCTCTATATGATGTATTATTATTATGTGATGTATTCGTTCATGCATTGGTACACAAGATAGAAAGTTGGATGTATTGATGTGTGGGGAATATGGGGTGTACTATGAGCATTTGATGTATTATTTAGTGGGGTAGTTAGAGTAAGTTGGATTTATACTTACGACTACCCAGGCAATATTCTGGGTCACATATTTGATAAGTATTAGTCTCCCAACATTTGAAAACGATGTTTTCTTTTAAGGGGGGAGGGGGATAATGACATATGCCTGGGTCATTGACAGTAAGGTGAGTGACCTGGCTACGAGTAAAACAATCAACCCTGAGAAATAATGGGGCGGTTGTGAGTGGATACCCCTAGGGTGGATGGGGCGAAAGACAGTTGAGTGTTGTGTGAAGTCAGGATACTGGAAAGTCAGTGAGAGAAGAGACCGACTGCGGGTCAGGTCGTTTAAGAGAGTTGAGTTTTAGACACCGAACGAGTCGGTAGTCGTCGACGGAGAACTGTGTTGTGTGATTCTCCGAGCTGTGAATGCAGTCCTAAAGCCCAGAGTGGGTTACATAGTGAGCAGAGGCTCCGACCCAGTGGGTGGGTCATATTGTGTGAGATCCAGTCGTGGATAGTAGCTGGACTAAATGTCTATGAATTTGAGATTCAGCAGGCCTTGAGAAGGCATTGATGTGTGCATGTAGAGTTGTGAGGAATATATATCTCTTCGGTGGATTACATTGTGTTCTGGATTTATAAACATGTTCCGTTTGTCAGTGGGTCTGTGTTATTTCTGTATTAAAGGATTATGTGCGCCAAACTCGATCTTGTTTACTGAATGGTGAATGTGCACTGCGGGGGTGAGTCATAGTGTAAGACAGTGAGAGAGCTCAATTGACACACCAGGAGTATCATTACCTAGACAACGACCATCTCACGAAACTTATCGTCAACAACATCGTGGTACTATCCATCCGTTCCTTTACTTCTCTGTATTACTTTATCTTTGATCATCAGATCGATCTATACTTTCCTATCCGTGTCTGCATTACACTAGCATTAATCATAAAGTCTTTATGTACGTACCTACGAATGTCTGGATTGCATTAACATTAATCATGATGTCTGCACGTTCGTATCATCTATATTAAACCAGCGTTTGTGGCTTGAGATAGCCAACTGTAGTTTCACAATCCCCGGGCACGCCGAGTCGAGAGTTCGATATCAGCTGCGGGCGATTAAGAAACAGATAGATTTGCGTTGATTTCGATGGTATGGGCGTCGACCTTTCAGAACACAAAGACAAACTACTGAAAAAATAATACTAAACGTCAAGAACACCTAATAAATCACAAACAACCAATAAATATTGGAGTTGATTGTAACATCCCGTAAAGGATATATAACTAGCTTTCTATTTTTGTATCTGTACAACATTATCTGTAATCATCAGATCTATCTGTAGTTTCCAATACTTCCCTCCACTACACTGGTTGTCAACGCCAGATCTCTCCACTTTCTAGTGTTTGCCTATAATACATGAGCTTCCATCATCAGATCTGCCTCTCCTGTCCTCTACAACAATGACTACATCAGTTGTTCTCATTATCAAACTCTTGACAGCCGCTGTCTTTTGACCTGTTACTGGACGCCACCTGCATTTCAGGACCAGCTGGTGAGCAAGGTGTCCGCGGACCCAAGGGAGATCAGCCAGCTCGAATCGCTTTCACAGTAACCAGGAGTGAGCCCCTGGGACCGGTGCCACAGAAGACCCCGGTCACTTTTGATAAGATCCATCTGAACCTCGGCGACAGTTTTGATGTCTACTCGTCGCATTTTATTTGCAAGGTAAGTGATTCCATCAGCCCTGTTTAAACACTATATCAACCTTATAGTATTCGACCAAACATGTTAACAGTCTACCAATTGTGTTAAAATTCTACCAGAAATATCACTCGTTGTACAATCTGCGAGGTCACTACTACAGTTTATAAACAAATTCACAAGTATCATTGGCGGTCATAGAAGTAGAAGACAGGAGTAGAGATTAGAGTAAGCACTAGACAGCATACACATTGGAAGCTTTAGTAACCATACCTGGGTTCGAACCTGTCACTTCCAAATGCAGGCAATGTCTGAATGTAGCAACAAAATTACATCGACGCATGGCCAACTCGACATACGAGTGCGTCTTAGTACACTTTGTTCTTGCAGTGAGACTCTGCCGTAATTTGGAGGTGACAGGTTTGAACTCCGGTATGTTAACTATAGCTTTAAATTATTATGTTGCCTAATGTTTCGCCTATCGCCGCTACTCTTCAATCTGGCTCTAGAGAAAGTTGTAAGGAAGGTAAAGGAGGAATGTGATATTGGAGGAACATCCAAGCTGCTTGGTTGTGCAGCTGATATAGATATTATAGGGCAAAGTGAACAAAAGACATTAGAAATATTGACTCACTTAAAGGAAAAAGCCCAACAGATGGGGCTGGTTATCAACCAAGATAAGACAGAATATATGGTAATTTCAAGAGACGGAATGGCTAAAAACTCTGGCCACATACAAATAGATAATATGACCATTAAAAGAACGGAAACATACAAATACCTGGGTACAATCTTCAACTGCTCCAACATCATAAGGGAAGAAATACAAACTAGAATCAACTCTGGAAATAAGATATACTATGCACTACAACATCTACTAAAATCAAAGGCGCTATCTCGTAACACCAAAATCACAATATACAAAACACTGATCAGACCAGTTGTGCTGTATGGCTCTGAAACCTGGAGTACAACGAAAGGAGACGAAGCCTTGTTACAAACCTTTGAGAACAAAATTTTAAGACGCATCTTTGGACCCATTAGGGATACACAAAGTGGAGAGTGGAAAAGAAGAAGTAACAAAGACATTTATGATTTGTTTAAGTCCCCGCTAATCACTGGTATCATGAAGGCTAATAGACTACAATGGCTGGGGCATATAGAAAGAATGGAAGATAATAGGGAAACAAAACTCGCTTACACTCAGGAAATAAATGACCGTAGACCCCGAGGTAGACCAAGAAGGCGGTGGAGAGATAATATACATACAGACCTACAAGCACTTGGAATCAACGACTGGCAAGAGAAGGTCCACCAGAGAGACGAATGGAGACAGATTGTATTTGCAGCAAAGAACCTCAATGGCTCGGAACGCTGAAGAAGAAGAAGAAGAAGAAGAAGAATGTTTCGCCTAATCTCTACTTTATATCATCGCCAGTTAATACTTTTGAATGTATGTGATACCATTCCTCCAGCCATATTAAGATTATTCTTCCTCTTCTTCTGCGTTCATCCGGAGAATTTTTTCGGACGCAATTGCATTGTGCCTGTTTATAGCAGAGCTGCGTACTCTAGCCGTTAGGCCGACACTTCCGGCTTCTGCGGGCATTTATTGACCCGGTTAACCTTCCCGAGTGTTTCGTTTGACGTTTGACTCTCACTGTTGTGGTGTTATCCCCCATACCAGCCAGCCCATTTAGAACAACCGAAGACATAACGGTCAGCCCTCAAGGGAAGACAGGGGCAGACCATGAGCATCCCCCGCAATCCAAGGAGGCTTCCATCATTGCAGAGTCGACATATAGCGCTCTGGTACTGGGTTCACCCAATGAATCGTCGCGTCCTGCACAAGGCTGCTTAGTCTCACTTCCGTATATTGTGCCTTCCAGTCACTACAGGCTGTTCCTCCGGAAACCAAAAGAATGCAGTCTGCAGATGACATCGACACAGTGAGCTTTCGATTCGGACGTTCCACGTAATGGATTTGCTATCCAAGCAATATTCCATTTCGTGCCACTGGGACGCTTTTTCCACCTTTGATGACGCCCACACAATGAGCTTTCGATTCGGACTTTCTACGTGATAGATTCGCTAGCCAAGAAGTATTCCATTTCATGCCTCTGGGACGCTTTTGCTACCGACATATCTATGGTATGAAGTGTGGCAGTCTAAATACTTCTTCATGCACCTTTAGCTGTCAACCTGAATGTAGTTAATGTAATCTGCAGTCAACTTGAGGCCAAAATATCTTTCTTTGTTCTGCATATATTGGGCACTCCTGCAGCAAATGTTTAACTGTCATTTTACCAGTTTCACACTTACATTCATCGGCATCTCCTTAGTTTGTTGAACAAGTGGTATTTCTGCCTGGTATGTCCTGTGCGGAGTCTGAAGATTGCCACTTGTTCACTTCGCTCGAGTTTGTAATATAGATCATCTTTCTGGTGGCCTGGATGCTCTGATTCCCATTTGGTTCTATAAGTGCTATTTATAAACTTCTTTGCCTCATTATAAGTTATATCTATGTCAGGCTGAAGTAGTCGTCCCCCAACCTCTTTTCCCAATCTATAAGTCTCTTCATTTCCAGGTATACAGATGTGATGGGATCCACTGCATTACATTACAACTATTTTGGATTTATGACATAACCCGTGGAGTGCTGCTCTTAGGTCTGATAGTTATGTGCTGTCTTTGCTCTTCAGGTTTGAAACAGCTGACTTTGTATCTGTGAAGATAGCTATTTGCTTGTCTTTATTTTCCTCCATTAAGAGCATTTCTGCTGCAGTTGTCAATGCCTCTACCTCTGCTTTGAAGTTACTTGAAAATTTTCTAGTTGCTACTGTGTTTTTCTCATTCCATTTCTTTTTAATTTTAGTAGAATTCCTACTCCTCCATTTTTTATTGAATTTTTGGCTGATCCATCTGTATATTCATGGGTCAATTGCTACTTCGATAATGTTCATTTATTTGGTTAATTTTCTTCTTTCTGTTTCATTCTGGGTGTTCTTTTTATCAATACCAGGAATGTTTTCTATCATCTCAGGCAATTGCTGCTGTCTCCAAGCTGGAAACTTGTGTGCACTATAAATGGGTTTGACTATTGATATGTTAAGTATAGGATCTGCCCTAATATTTCATTTTGCAGTTTCTACAAAGTTGCTACGCTTCAATCTTCCCTTTCCAAAACCATTAAACCTTTTATACATGGGGTGGTCTGTCAATCTTCTAAATTTTTCTGCTTATGTTGGTCTCTACTATCTCTTCTCTCCTGTATTGGTTGTAAACAAGTAATCTTTTCTAGTTCGTTAATAGGCGTTGTCTTCAGGCTTCCAGTTATGATCTGCATTCCTTGATTTTGGACTCTATTTATTTTGTTAACGTTTGACTTAGCTGCTGTTGCCCAAGCTGCAATGCCATATTCCAGTACTGGCCACACCCGTCCAGTGTATAACTTCTTGAGAACTCTCTCATCTGCTCCACATGTTGTACCAGCAAGCTTTTTCATGATTGTCATTCTTTGCCTTGCTCTTGTTCGATTTTTCTCAACCTGTGTCTTCCATGTCAAGCGACAATCAAAGGTGACTCCTAGATAGTTTGGATTTTCTTCATGGTGAAATATTTTTTCCATTCAATACTAGCTTACGGTTCTGAGTTTTATTTGAGAGGGAGAACACTGTGCATGTTGTTTTCTCCTCACATATCTTCACTAGCCATGATTTTGACCAGTCTTCTTGCGCTAATAAGACTTGCTGCATTCTGCTGTTAGCTGTACGAGCATATTCTTCAGATTCCATATGGCTAGGTCATCTGCAGAGGAGGATGTGTGTACTCTCGCTGGAAAATTGTCCGTGATGTCATTTATATATGCTAGGAATAATGATGGTGAAAGAACTCCTCCTTGGAGGACACCTTTCTCCTATAGCATCTTTTTGCTGGTTTGTCCTTGTACTTTTGTCCTGGCAGTTCTGTTCTCAAGGTATTGGCTGATCCATAAGCACATTTTCCCACAAACATGCATTTTTGCATTTTTATAATCAGTCCTTCCTTCCATACTTTATCAAATCCTTTTTCTAAATCTATCCAGACCACTAGTGTGTGCTTTTTCTCTTGAAAGGCATCCCCTATTTCCTGAGCTATATAAGTTATTTGATCTTCAGTAGATCTGTACTTTCTGAATCCTTCTTGGTGTGGTGTTAAGAGTTAGATTTCTTCTAGATGCCATGTTAGCCTGCCAATGATCATGCATTCCATTAATTTTCCTACACAGCTAAGTAGACTGATAGGTCGATAGCCATTTGGTTCTTTCAGGTCTTTTCCTTTCTTTGGGACTGGTATTAGTATAGCTTCCTTCCATGCCTGTGGGACTATTCCTCTCTTCCAGCTGTAATTTAAGACTGCTAGTAGTTTTTTTTTTTTTTTTTGCTTTAGTGTCTAGTCCTATCACCATTGCATTTGTGACTCCACCCTTTCCTGATTATTTCTTATTTTTCGGGATATTCTTTGCCTGTTCCATTTCTTCCATTTTTATATTTGCCATTATATATTCTGCTGCTGTCTCTGTATTACTATGATGTGTCTGTTTATCTTTGATTGCTGTCTTCTGTTGGGTTGTAATATCTATGTGGTTTCCACTAGCATAGTGTTCGATTAGTTCATTTGCAGCCTTTTTTCCTTTAAGCAAGGCATTTCCTTGTTTAATTGTTATTTGTTTGTTTCTGGGTCCTTCATTGTTTATGGCTTTCTCTAGTTTCCTTAGTTTGTTTCCATCCCTGTCAAAGTTCAGGTTTTCTGTTTTTTCCCTCCAACAATCTCTTGTTGTTTGATTCACTATTCTTTTATATTTTGCTGAGATGGCTTTGAGAGAGATGTTCGCTTCGGTTTTTTGTTCTCTTTCTGCTCTCTTCCTGGCATCTTCAACTTTGTCCTCCAAAATGTGTATTTCTTCAGTCCAGAATGGTTTGTAATTTGTCCTCGCTCCCATTGGAATGGGCTCAGTGGCCGCCTGTATTATTGCTTTGCTTAAACTTTCCACCATTTGTGTCAAGGTGAGGCATACGCAGTGGGAGAGTGCCAGTTCATGGGCCTTCCTCACTAAAACTTGTATTGGCACTGACATCGTTGTGTTCCAAAGTTCGCATTCATATCGTCGTATTTCTTTAACTGCTGTCATAATGAGTTTTCTTGAATGAATAAAGTGGTAGTCTACATTTACCAACCACAACACGGGAGTCGGAGTGGGTTTGCCTGATGGCGAGGAACACTGTTGATAGGTAAAGCAAATCCACACGCAACATCCAGTCCAGCATTACTAGAAGTAGTTTGTATGGACTAAGCTTGAGTTGAAATCGAGCGAGCGCAAAAAAAATCTTACCAACCACATGCTTTTGTACTACATTCTCAAAAGTAAGAGAGAGAGAGAGAGAGAGAGAGAGAGAGAGAGAGAGAGAGAGAGAGAGAGAGAGAGAGAGATAGGAGAGAGAGAGAGAGAGAGAAGAGAGAGAGAGAGAGAGAGAGAGAGAGAGAGAGAGAGAGAATAAAACATACGGAAGAGTTAGGACCATCCCATTTTGCCTTAATTCACGGCTAGCGGGCGTGTTGGTGGAATCGTTAGAAGACTGCACTCTTAATATTATAATATCGAACAGACGAGGGTTCGAGGTCTACGCTCGTCATCCACTAAGTGAGGAGAACACTAGCCACCTATGTGCATTCAGACTCACAAAATGTGATGGACTTGACACTTCAGAGGTACATAGCAGGTTACTGTGAAGAGATAAGTCCCGTTCACCTGCAGGGGGCTGCGTGGTCTTGAGGTATGGTGTCCGCCTCGAGTGCTGGAGGTCCCGGGTTCAAGCCCCGGTGAGGACCGGGACTTTTTCACGAGGATCTCACTAATTAAATTTCCCCCGGTCTCTGGGTAGTGAGATCGGACGCCCGTGTGCATTGTTGCGCACGTAAAAAATCCCTTGGCAGTTGGAAATCGAAAAAGAGTAGCCTAACAGCGCTGCCCGGGCAAAGTTTCGAGTTAAAAATCTACACAAAGTATTTCAAGATCCTCGCCGGTGCTACGGAGTTCGTGCACTGAGCTGAGTTTCTCCAGACTCAAGTTTGAGTTAGGAGTAGAACGGAGCACTTATGGGTTACACCCGTGTGCCGTGATGTTGATCCATCGACTAAACTAAACTAAACTATAGCAGGTACTGCTGCAGGATTGAGAATGGGGAAGAAAAGTCAGTGAATTTAAATATTTAGGAGTAGTCATGACATCAGATGGATGATGTGCGAGGTAGATCAAGTGCAGAACATAACAGGCCGAACAAAAGCTGCTTTCGGAAAATAAAAATTATCTGTTGTAACTTTTGTAGTGTGCCACTTTTATTGAATGTCAGAAAGAGAGTACTGAATGTTTTATCGATCCTGGTCTGAGGTAAGATAATCTTGAAATGTGAACGAACAAATTAGGAAGAGCTGGGGGAGGAAGGGTGTGGTTTCAAAGAAGAATGTTGCGAATATCTTGGATACCAGTGTAACTAACAAGTGTTTGGATTAGACTAATGAAAGTAGAATGCAAATGTAAGAATGAGACATTGGGTGTTCTTTGGTAGTACACTAAGAATAGGGCCACTAGGGAGAATCGACACGACTGGAAAGATCATTGGTAGATTTGGCAGAGGCAGACGGAGAGAAAGTATGCTTGATGTTCTGGAGCGATGGCATTGGGAGATGTCTTCAACAGAGTTGATCGAGAACACCGAGGACTGTTATGTGAAGAAATATGAACGCCTACGCCTCTTGGCAAGACTCATGATAATGATGATATTCATGACATAGGGTAAACAATTACTTTGCTCATTGTCGCTTTCTTCCTCCTCTATCGTATGTCCATTTTGCAGGTGAACGGGACTTATCTCTTCACAGTCCACATGCTCAGCATGGAGAACCACACGGCATACGGCTGGATGATGCTCAACAGCGACCACCAGATGGCGTTTCATGGGGACGCCCAAGCCCGACACGGAACCGGAAGCAACACCTTGATTATGAGGCTGTCACGTGACGACCACGTGTGGGTGCAACTGAATGAAAATTCTGCCGTTCTCAACCATTTCTCCTCTTTTTCAGGTCATATCTTGTTTGAGGACTAAAAGAATTTGAGAATTTACAAATGGTTTCACTAAACTCTATATACACACAATGAAGAATGCTGGCGCTGTACGTGTAATTTTGATTGTTTTTTTTTTTCTTCTGATTCTAAGAATCATAAATTGCTGTCTTTTATGAATATGATTTTGTATGAGGGGATTGTTTTTCACAAACTACTCCACGCGTCATGTGGGAGTGGTATAATAGCTGGTTGTGGTATAAGACGTTTTGCGGGGACAGCGCTCCGCGGGAGAGGAGAGGGCAGGGGCGCCCAAGCATGTGATAGTATTAGTCAAAAGAAAGAGCTGACTTCCTCTGGGCGCATTTAAGAGGTGAGTCCTGAAGCTATGAAGAAGACAACATGGCTGCATAACGTCTATTAGGCCATATAGAGACGGAAAATGGGTGTAAAAGGGATGGGGGTGGCTGTTCCGCGCTCAAAGAAAGGTGCAGTGATAATGTTGGCAGATGCACCGAAGTTATAATGTTCGCCTCCCCGAGGGTAGAATGCTTTTGGTTAGACACACATAGCGATGTTCCTATGGGAAATGTGCGAAACACGAAACTTCTCGAAGATAAAAGCGTGAAACACGACATGAGAAATACTCCTGGGAGTCATGACCCTGGGAATGTAAGGATTGTAAAGGTGCTGAGAATACACGGCGAGGGAAGCCACTTTTGATGATGGGAATCCTCCTGGGGTGGTTCTCCGCAGTGGAATTCATTCTGCTATATCAATCAAGGTATATAAATACAATCATATAGTCAGTCCTTTGCAGGACGCCGCTCTCATCACAACCCGCCATAAGGATTTCTGCCAAATGCCAGTTTTTCCTGCCTCATGCATCTTTATGTTTCAAGTGTCTTCAGTGTCCTGTGAGCATCTTTGAGCTGGTCGGTCGACCGCCGCCCCTTCGTACAGAAACAATGTCTTCGATTACTGCTCTTTCCAAGCTATTGTGACTTTTAATATAACCAGAGTACTTCAGCTTTCGAGACTGTTCGTGTATAAGTTCTCTTCGTTGCTCATATCTTGTTTATTGTCTTTTCTTGTCGCGCTCCTAAATGTTCTGGTGTTGATTTTATATGTGAGACTATTTATATCTATAGTTGCTTCCGGTACAATGGCGACAGGATGACGCGTACTTTTCGGGGGGGGGGGGGGGGGACGCTATTTAGTGTTTTCCTTTGGATTTCGTGTGATTTCCTATGGATTTCCTGTGAATAGTGTTTTCCTGTGGATTATGTGATGTTATTTTGTGTTCTTTTATTGGAAGTTTTCAAAAGAAGCCACGGAAGGCAGGTGGTGGATGAAATTTTGAGGGCAGCCGACAGATATTTGTTGGTCATGGTCTCGAGTTTCACGACGGCAGGCAGAGGAGCTCTTCTTGAGTCAATGGCTGCGGTCTCCGACCAGTACGGTCACTGCCATAGAGGAAAGCAACGGCAAACTACCTCTTTAAAAGTGCCTAGTACATCATGATTCGCTTAAAGACTGATCATCGCAAGACAAGAACAGAGACGTTAAAATTAGCAACATGGAACGTTAGGACGTTAAACAACGACGGAAAATTAGAGAACATAAAACAAGAAATTGAAAGGGAAAAAATTAATATTTTAGGGATGTGCGAAACGAGATGGACAGGATCAGGCATCAAGATAGATGACGATTTCAAGGTTATTTATTCTGGAGGTGAAGATCGTCATAGGGGAGTGGCAATTATTTTGGACCGGAAAACATCAAAATCTGTTCAAGGATATTGGGCCGTGTCGGACAGAGTTCTACTAGTTAAATTAAGTGGCAGACCTTTTAGCATAAATATTATTCAAGTATATGCCCCAACAGGAGAATCCAGTGAAGATAGTGTAGAAGAATTTTATAATGACATAGAGTCTGCCTTAAAGAAATGTAAAAATTCAGAAATAAACATCATAATAGGGGACTTCAATGCAAAAGTAGGAAATCAAGGGGATAGATACACAGTAGGAAACTATGGTTTAGGAGAGAGAAATGAAAGAGGATACAGACTCGTAGAGTGGGCAAAAGAACAGGAAATGATTGTAGGAAACACCTGGTTTAAGCAACACCCTAGAAGATTATGGACATGGAGGAGTCCTGATAGCAGGATTAGAAACCAGATTGACTACATTCTCATTAGCAGAAGATTTAGAAACGCGCTAACAGTAGCAAAAACAGTTCCCAGTGCTGATTGTTATAGTGACCACAGATTACTCACAGGAACATTGAGGATAAAGTTGAAGAAAGTCAAGTATATAACAGGAAACACTAAATATGATTTGTGTACATTGAGTAATGACAAGGAAATACAAAACAAATTCAACATAGAAGTACAGAACAGATTTGAAATATTGTCTGATCTAGAGATCCTATTCCAGGATGTGGATGATCAACGGAAACGTTGAAGAATTCAATCAATGTGGCTGCAGAAAAAACTATTCCAAAATCAAAGAAGGTGGGTCGTAAGAAATGGATGACTTAAAAAATTTTACACCTCATGGAAACAAGAAGACTCAACAAAAATAATTCTGTCAAATATGAAGAAATTCACAGACAAGTCAGAATATTATGTAAGGAGGCAAAAGAAGCATGGCTTGAGGAAAAGTGCTTAGAAATTGAAAACCAACACAACAGTCAAAATACCAAATTAGTGCACAAAAGAATTCAGGAACTTACTAATAAAAGAACAAGTACATCAGCAGGGTGTCTAAAAACTAAAGATGGCAAAATCATAATAGAAAAAGACCAGATTCTACATGTATGGACAGATTATGTGAAACACCTTTATGATGATAACAGAGACGAACAGTATGATATTAGATTTAATCATGAAGAACCGCCAATTTTGGAGATGGAGGTTCGAAATGTTCTTAAGCATATGAAAGCTGGCAAGGCCCCCGGTGCAGATAACATCACAACAGAAATGATTAAAGCTTTAGAAGAATTTGGACTAGAGCAAGTCACCAGACTGCTGAACACATTATATGATACTGGAGATATACCTCCTGAATTATGTAACTCTGTATTTATTGCAATCCCAAAGAAATCAGGAACCTTGGAATGTGATCAACATAGAACAATTAGTATAATGAGTCACATCACAAAGATTTTGCTAAGAATTATCATGCAAAGAGTGAGGAAGAAGATACAACCTGAAATAGGGGAAGAACAATGTGGGTTTGTAGAAGGAAAGGGTACAGTAAATGCTGTGTATATGCTGCGAACAGTTATTGAACGTGCTATAGAAGTAAACAAGGATATACATCTTTGCTTTATTGACTATACAAAGGCTTTTGATAGCGTTAGACATGTCAACATGGTGGATATGCTTGCAGATCTACAAATTGATGGGAAAGACATTAGACTTATAAAAAACATATATTGGAAACAACAAGCTGCAATAAGGATTGATAATGAAGTGGGACAGTATCAGCCAATTAAGAGAGGTGTTAGGCAGGGATGTGTGATGTCTCCAGATCTTTTTTCCCTATACAGTGAAAATATTTTCAGAAATGTAGAGGATATAAATGGAATCAGCATTGGAGGACGAAACATCAATAACATTAGATATGCAGATGATACAGTATTAATTGCAGACAATGCGCAGGACCTGCAACAATTAGTAGATGCGGTTGTTGTACACAGTGAGCAACTGGGGTTAGAATTAAATTGTAAAAAGACTCAGGTTATGGTCGTCACTAGGAAGGAAGAAGTGCCACAATGTAATATACAAGTAAATGGAAACATTCTTCAACAAGTGAATCGGTACAATTATCTTGGAACAGTCATAACATCTGATGGGAGATGCCTTGAAGAGATTAGAACAAGAATCGCCATGGCGAAAGTAGCCTTTAGCAAGATGAAAAACATTCTGACCAATAAAAAGATGTCAATTGAAACGAGAAAAAGAGTGTTGAGGGGATACATAGAGCCTGTTCTTTTGTATGGATGTGAAACTTGGACAATGAGCAGTCAAGCTGAAAAGCATCTGATGGCTGCAGAAATGTGGTTTCTGAGGAAAATGCAAAGAATACCATGGACAGACAGAAAAACCAATGACCAAGTACTACAGGAGACAAATGAACATCGTAAACTGATTAGAAAAATTAGACGTAGACAGTCAAAATTTTTTGGACATGTTATGAGAAGAAATGGATTGGAGAACTTGGTGACAGCTGGCAAGATCGAAGGAAACAGACCAAGAGGCAGATCGAGAGGAAAATACCTGGATGGTTTGGCCACATGGCATGGACGAGACAGGAACACTGAGCTGATCCACGACACTGGTGATCGAGTGAAATGGCGAGTCATGACCGCCCACGCTTTCCGGTATGGTACATGATTGATTGATTATATCTATCCATGTTTGCTTGAGTTTACTTCTTTCTTCTATTTGTATGCTGTACTTCTTTCTTCTATTTGTATGCTGTGCCTCTCATTCTTATATCCGTTATTAAGAATCATATCAAAGGAGAAGTAAGGTGCCTCCTTCCCTCCGCTAGCCTACGGGAAACCGTAGGGCAAGGTGGATTACCCATTTGTTGCCCCACCCGCCACCCAACCTTCTGCCGTTCAGGGTCACGTGAAGCCAAGGGTGCAGTTGTTGGATGCAGTTGAAAAGCAGTCAACGGATAATTGTAGGTTATGGTCTCCAATTTTACGACAGCAGGTAGAGGATCTACTTTTGGAGATAATGGCTACGGTCATCGACCAGTATGGTCACTGTTTGTAAGGACAATAATAGCGCCAATAGCAACTACCTTCTTTACAAATGCCATGAAAGTCATGTTTCGTTCAATAAAGCTATAAGAAGAAATAAATTAGAGAAATTGGTGACAACTGACAAGATTGAAAGAGGGGAGGGAAACAAGGGTAAAGCTGTGAAGTAAATATCTGGATAGCTTAGCCACGTGGCGTGGTCGAGACAAGAACACGGAGCTTATCCACGACTCTGGTGATCGTGTAAGATGGCGAAACATGACCGCCCACACTTACGGCCATGGCACATGATGATAATTTGTTGCTGATGAGATGAGAATGTCTTTGGCTTTGTGGCGAGCTCATCAAGAGAGATGTCTTCTTGTACTGAAACCAACACCTCGAATTCTATTTTTCTTTTTTTTTGTTATTTCAATGTTATAATCAATTGGTATATCACTTACAACGTGTCAGGTCTTAGTCAGATATGACTGAGCTACCGTATGACAGTAGACGGTACTACCTGCTTTCTGTCAGCGCCGAATGTTGGGCGGCGCTTACCAAACCCGACACCCCACATTGTGCCAACGGCTTCGGGCGGAAGAGTGCAATTGGGAGGGTACTAGCCTTATCCTGGTGCGAGGAAATGCAACCCAAAGACAAAATAAGTCATGGCAGGGCAGACCAGGCCCTAAGCCTTGGTTGGCAGCTGGTCTAGGATCGAAGCTCCGACAGGCGGACAGTTAGAGCATTGCTTTGCTGATCCGGCAGCTTCTGCAGCTTGTCTTGTTCCAGATGTATAGGTGTTAACTTTCCTCTGGAGTGTACTAGGCAGGCCGAGAGAGGGATCATGCTGCATGGGCAACACATGGTTTCTTTATTTTAGCCCAGGCTTTGTGCTATGGAGAGATAAAGCACACACAGAGCGTGAGAGACGTAAGATGGTGCAAAATGGTGGAAATTACCATGTTTTCACATGCACCTACTGCGGGCAAACATTTTCAGCAAGAATTGGCCTTACCAGCCACACTCGCCACCGCCATGGATCGTAGTTATTGCCATATGACAGTTATTAAGCCTTTTTGAAGCACAATGTACCAAACTATCGTCTGTCAAGACGGAAAGGTGCCAATGAATGAATCACTTACATCGAACTATAGTGGCCATGCTTCTTGTATCACTTCTTCAGTTTTATCCCGAAATCTGCTAGAAGTAGTTTATGAATTGTGCCGATCTCTCTCTCAGCTGTGCCTCATAGCTGTTATGTGTCCCCATTTCTGTTGTGTTATGATGCAACTAATTTGGTTCCTGTGGTTACCATCTGGTGAGGTTCAAGGGTAGTCTTCTTGGGTGTTTTCTAACAGGGATTTTTGTTATTTAAATGGGTTTTTTTTCCAAGTCTGAATTCGACTAGTTTCTCTCCTCTTTTGTTTCTATGTCCTATGTCACTCGGGCTTCTTACCTTTTCTACTACACCAATTATTGCCTTAAACTACCCCATGAATAGCACGATGTATGTTTTTCACTTTCTTTAATATCTCTTGCAGACTAATGTAACATTCCCGAACTCCATCTTCTTTCGATGCAGTTGTTGGTGCTCAAACATTTTAAATACAGGACAAAATAATGTTATATTTAAAAGACAACACAGCAAAGGCATACATTGTGCAAAAAGTTATCAATATATGACAGATCCGTACCAATCAACAGACACTGACACGATACGTCAGTGTTGAAGTTAATTGCTTGCCCTCTACAAGACGTTGCAATCAACTTCAACATCTATTGATTTATTTCTTCTTCTTCTTCTTTCGATCGCCTGAAATATAACTGCAATGTTGTCTCTTGTACGAATCTAACAGTATTTTTAGTTCACTCAGCGGTCCATTGCGTTTATCTTCCACAGTTGTCGCTCTAGGCCAGAAGGTTCGCCTGGATATGTTGTAATTTGGGCAATCCTGGAGTATGTGCTCTGATGTCTGCGACGCCAAACCACAAGTGCACATGGCTCAGTCACAAATCTTGAATTTTGTATACATGTGGTTGCGTAATCTATTGTGTCCTGTTATGAGGCGCAGAAGAATGATCTGTTCTGGTCTGTCCATAAAGTGGTAGTCGTCTTGAGTAAGGTTTGGTGGCCTTCTGACTGATTTGATCATTCTTTTCTTTTGGTGGTATGTAATGGGCACATCAGGTTGTTCTTCTTTTGCTCCTTCCTTAGCCAATCGATCAGCTCTGTCGTTTCCGGGGACTCCACAGTGGGATGGTATCCACTGTATTGATTTACAAAACCAATGTACATTCAGTAGTTTGTCACTGCCTTCTTAACAGCCGAGGCTCAAAAAGTATAAATCAGCGCAAGGCGATATACTCTCACATTGCCTTATGGGAATGTCCCGAATGCTGTGATGTCGGTTCCTAGATCAATCAATCAATCAATCAATCAATTGCCTGAAGCTAATTTCGACCTCTTTTTTTCGCGTCTCCATCCTGTTTCAGGATATTGCGGTCAACACCAGCATCTTTCAGCTGTTTGTTGATTCCTAGTGTATATCGGGCAATTCTGAAACTGTGTTGGCTACCCTTGAGCCACAAACAACGTCGGTGTAAACCACGAGTTACTTAGCTGCGCACTCTTTACAGGATGTCGCAATTAACCCCAATATTTGTTGCTTGTTTGTGATCTACTTTACTAGACAATATTTTCACGCTCAGTAGTTTGTCATTGCTTTCTGAATAACCATCTAAATCAACGCAAAGCGGTCTGCTTACAAATCAATATGTTTGACAATACATATGTTTTAATGTGTTTACAAACATATTTTCACAAAATAAATCATTTTAGTATTGTTATTTTATTATGGTGATGATAAATGTTGTTCTTGTCCATATTCATTTCCTACTGTAATTCCTTTTCACCTGAATTGAGTTCTTATAAACACAGCGTGCTTGTTATTTCTCTCTCTCTCTCTCTCTCTCTCTCTCTCTCTCTCTCTCTCTCTCTCTCTCTCTCTCTCTCTCTCTCTCTCGTTCTAGCTGTCTCACTCCCTTCTTCTATCTATCTATCTATCTATCTATCTATCTATCTATCTATCTATCTATCTATCTATCTATCTATCTATCTGTCTGTCTGTCTGTCTGTCTGTCTGTCTGTCTGTCTGTCTGTCTGTCTGTCTAACTATCTCTGTCTGTCTGTCTGTCTGTCCATAAGTCCGCCCGGACGAACGGACGGACAGACAGACAGACGGCTGGCTGGCTGTACGGACGGACAGACACACACACGCGCGCGCACGCACGCACACACACACACACACACACACACACACACACAATCACGATTAGACAGGAAAGCAACGAACATATTAAGTGTTTTCTGTTTGTATTCTTGTATTGCTCAAGAACAGCGCACAACATATCAACCGTCGGGCTTCAACTACCAACAAGCGCCGCCATTTCACGCAGCCTGTTTCTCATTAAAATCCCCGAAGTAAACCTACAGCTTCGCAATTAAGATAACTTGAATGCCAAACAGTACAGCACTAGAGCAATCTGACGGAGAATATGCTCAACCGCCATCGCTATGTAATGTTTTCTTACTATTTCTGGTGGGGAATAAAGTGCCAAATCTATTTGTGATGGCTGAACATTGTTTTTGTCGTCGGCTGTTAAGTAAATGTGGGAGTCTCCGTGGTGAAATGGTTATGGAGCCTGTCTCGCGCTCTGAAGGTCGTGGGTTCGATTCCGGGCTACGTCGTTCGGTTTACGAGTGGAGTTTTCTCGAAGACTCCAGGAGGTGGTTGCCTAAGCTGCGGAGTTCGTGCTTTGTGCGACAGTCTCAGCAGGTCGCCCGGCGGAAAGAGACCGATCCATATGGAATAAACCCCGGTGCAATGAAGTCGACCCTCTTGCCATTTGAACCCTTTTTTAAATTAAATGTTTAATCTTTTTATTTTCATTATTATATGGGGCAGACGGCGCTATCGCTTAGGTGCAGTGAACGCGTGTGACAATTCCCCGACACACCGAATCGAGTGGTTACATCAGCTGCACACGTTATGTGATGGAAGCAGATGGCCTTACACTGGTTTCTATGATATAGACGTCGGTCTCCAGGAAGCAATGGCAAACTACTGAACGTAAAAGTTACCTAAATCCCAAATAGCCAAAGATTGATGGGGTTGATTGTGACGTTCTGTAAAGGACATACAACTAACTTTATTATATGGAGCACGGCTGACATCCTTAATCCCAGTGAGGCCACATTAAGCTGACTAGATTAGCTCTAAGCTAGGGTTAGTGGGTGACGTAAAAGCTCTTGCTATTGGCTACAATATTAAAATAGCCCGATAGGCTGCACGAGGCATGAGACACGGCAAGAGATCGAGAACTTTACGGCGGGCCGAGATGAAAACGACATTCTGAACCGAGCATGTTACTTGATGAGCTCTATTTTTGTATAGACCAAACGACACTCGATAGGTAAATGTGATCGAAATCACACGTGCCGCCTTTTATTTCGCACATCGTTTTCTGGTACCTAGTTTAGAGTGGGTCGATCTATCAGCCCAGATCATTTGTTACAAAGTTGCCTCGATGGGGATTCCAATACATGACCACCGGGTCGGTAGGCAAGTGTGCTACCCACTGCGCCAGCCAGCTCTCCTAAACTGTGGTGTTCACTTTCTAAAGCCGGAAGCCAGATAGATACCAGTGCTGAAAAGCCTCACGATTGGTCAATATCTCCAACCTTTGTCCCGATTACACGGACAGAGTTGGTCAGTTTCTCCAAGCTTAACTCGTGGTTACACGATACAGTCGGTCAGATTCTCCAGTCTTATCTCGTGGTTACACGGCACTGTTAGTCAATTTCTCCACTGGCGTATCATAGATACACGGCATTGTTGGCCAATTTCTCCACCGTTGTGTCATGGATGTACAGCAATGTTCGACAGAATCTGTTCAATGTCATTGCCATGTAACAAAGCCCGTGCAAAACACATATATGGCAGTTATCAAAACATATATAGATATAAGGTGTGGGCCTTTTGAAAGCCGTTCACTATCTGACAGGGAGATGCGATGACTCAATGGGTAACGACGGGCTTGCCTACCAGCCAAGTAGTTATGTGTTCCACCCCCTTCGAATCGAGGATTTAATTTCTTTGTTTTTAATTGACCAAGGCTGCCAGGTCAATCCAGCCAAATATTTCTACCAGGGAACGTCCTGGGAAGAAAACGCGGCTAGTATGGTATTGACCACACTTCCATTAAGTGCCACTGGGTTTATAACAATATGAGGCTAGCACCATATACCTAATACGGCCACGGCATGAGAAAGGTCCTTTAATTCAACTTTCTGTCTGGTGGAGTCTAGTGAGAATTGTCTCAGAGACATGTCTGTGTTATTTATTGTGTGATTTATCTGTTTCTTCATATATGAAAGTTCATTTCGTATTGTGTTAATGCATTAGTATGTTGGACATGTTTAAGGACATGCTGGCCTCTGTGACGAAGGGGTAGCGAACGCTATTCGTAATCCCTGAATGAGCGTTCGAAATTAGCTGCATGCGATTTGGAAGCAGATCGTCTTGTGTTGGTATTTAACAATGGTATGAGCGTTCATCGTTCAGAAAGCAATGGCAAGCTACTAAACGTAGACTTATTTAGTAAATCACAAACAGCCCAAAAATGCTGGAGTTGATTGCGACGTTTTAGGAAGGACATGCAACAGACTGGAAAAGATAACCATGGAGGGAAATGTATCTGGGACGCGGAGAAGAGGTAGATAATTACGCAGCGGGATTCCAGATGTGATAGATCATTTACACCTGGCAGCCACAGCGGCATGACATCTGGCTTATGATAGACATTTCGGTAGATTCTTAAGGAAGTCTTGTACATTCTCTACCAATCTTGTACATCCACTACCGATCTTGTACGTTCTCTACCAATCTTGTACATTCTCTATCAATCTTGTACATCCTCGGATCGCGTCGCGTTGGTTACTTACCGTGGTATGTGAGTTGGTCGCTCAGAAAGCAATGGCAAACTACTGCGTGTAATCTTGTCAAGACATCAACAGCAGCGGTAAAATGCTGGTATTGACAGCGATGTCCTGTAAATAGGATATGCGGAAAAAAAAACATAAAATTACAATTTCATGTTATTCATTATAGTGTTGCTGAGTACACTACACGCCCGTATATTACAGGGGCCGTGTAGGAAGCACAACATAGTAACATTGCAACCAACCATGCGTGTCGTAAGAGGTGGTAAAGGAGTGTTGACGTGGGGCAGGCTGTCCCATCGCTTAGAAGACATTAGCTGCCAAGTCAAACCAACCATACACACGTGTGGAGATAGGGAGGCTTGGTGTGAGGTTGTTGACGGGTTATGTATCAATGGGAGATCACGGGAAGAAGAAGAGCATACTAATGTCTTAGTTTTAGATCTGTATTGTTTGATATTGTGCATGTTTCTATTAGCTCATACAATTTATGATACACTGTTTTATAAGCTGTTTTAATACTGTATTGTAAGAATAGACATTACGTGTTTATTTTGCTATATGTTTAATCAATAAAAATTGTACTTTCTTGTTCATTGGCACTTCACAGATTTAATATTGAGTGTATTTTCTTGTTCACTAGCACTTAACGGACTAAATATTGAGTGTACATTCTTGTTCACTAGCACTTCACGGACTTAATATTGAGAGTTTCATGGTACATTCAAATTACATGCCAGTTGCATATTTTATCAGCAAGACTGGATATTTGTTTACCGAAATGATACATAGAAACACGTGGAGAGGCGGAGGTCTGCCGAATAAACATGAGCACTCGATCTTAAACTTGAGTTGTGCTGATGTCGAGATAGTGGGTTCAACCCCTACATCGGTCAGTTGGACTTAAATGTTCACTTCTGTTCCTGAGCTTGATGACATCAATTACAAGTACCTCAGACGTCGGAGTGGGTTCACATGATGGCGTGGGACAGCAAAATCAGTCAAGTACACTAATAATAGCAGCACGTGTATAGACTACGCTTGCGTTCAAAGTGAGCGAGCGCACGCAAAGAAATCAAAACACATGTAGAAGAGAATTAGAGACAGAGAAGACTTATACCGGTAGAATATCGAGGGAGCTGCAAGAGATCCAACAGACAAAACGGCTTAGCGTCGGTTGAGGGCCTATGCTCCGAAAGGAGATGATTAGAAGGAAGTCACTGTTTTATAATATACGTGTGTAAGACGTTCTCATTTATTCAGTCACAATAAGTAATGCTTTAATATGGGAATAATCTCTCTGGATATTGGGTTCAAGTGTATTGAAGGAAACCCGTGATGGAAACACCAACATCTTGGGCCGACTACAGTTAATCACCGTGTGCCGTACTGAATCATAGCCTGTTTGCATCTTAATATCTCTCTCAGAAGATGTGAAGTTTCCGTACCAGTCTTGTGCATCCACGTACCAGTCCTCATATTCTCTACCAATCTTGTACATCCCTCTGTCAATCTTGTACATCATCTACCAGTCTTGTACATCCTCTACCATTCTTGTACATCCACTATCAATCGTGTACATCCTCTTCCAAACTTGTACATCATTTACCAATCTTGCACATCCTCTACCACTCATTGTACATCCCCTACCAGTCTTGAACATTCTCTACCAATCTTGTACATTCTCTACCAGTCGTGTACATCCTCTACCAATCTTGTACATTACCTACTAATCTTGTACATCGCCTACCAATCTTGTACATTCTCTACCAATCTTGTACATCACCTACCAATCTTGTACATCCTCTACCAATCTTATACATGATTTACCCATCTTGTACATTCTCTACCAGTCTTGTACATTCTCTACCAATCTTGTACATCCTCTACCAATCTTGTACATCCTCTACCAATCGTGTACATCCTCTACCAATC
Source organism: Cepaea nemoralis (assembly GCA_014155875.1). Classification (NCBI taxonomy): domain Eukaryota; kingdom Metazoa; phylum Mollusca; class Gastropoda; order Stylommatophora; family Helicidae; genus Cepaea; species Cepaea nemoralis. The sequence continues at coordinate 921,713 of JACEFZ010011317.1, read as the reverse complement.
TTGTACATTCTGCACCAATCGTGTACATTCTCTACCAATCTTGTACATTCTCTACCAATCGTGTACATTCTCTACAAATCGTGTACATCCTCTACCAAACTTGTACATTCTCTACCAATCTTGTACATTCTCTATCAATCTTGTACATACTCTACCAATCTTATACATTCTCTACCAATCTTGAACATCCCCTACCAGTCTTGTACATTCTGTTCCAATCTTGTACATCCTCTACCAATCTTTTACATCCTCTACCAATCGTGTACATCCTCTTCCAAACTTGTACATCATTTACCAATCTTGCACATCCTCTTCCAAACTTGTACATCATTTACCAATGTTGTACATCATTTACCAATCTTGTTCATCATTTACCAATCTTGTACATCATTTACCAGCCTTGTACATTCTCTACCAGTCTTGTACATTCTCTACCAGTCTTGTACATCCTCTACCAGTCTTGTACATCATTTATCAGTATTGTACATGATTTACCAATCTTGTACATTCTCTACCAGTCTTGTACATTCACTACCAATCTTGTACATTCTCTACCAATCTTGTACATACTCTACTGATCTTGTACATTCTCTACCAATCTTGTACATTCTCTACCAGTCTTGTACATCCTCTATCAATCGTGTACATTCTCTACCAGTCTTGTACATTCTCTACCAGTCTTGTACATCCTCTATCAATCTTGTACATTCTCTACCAGTCTTGTACATTCTCTACCAATCTTGTACATTCTCTACCAATCTTCTACATCCCCTACCAGTCTTGTACATTTTCTACCAATCTTGTACATCATCTACCAATCTTGTACATCCCCTACCAGTCTTGAACATTCTCTACCAATCTTGTACATTCTCTACCAGTCGTGTACATCCTCTACCAATCTTGTACATTACCTACTAATTTTGTACATCACCTACCAATCTTGTACATTCTCTACCAATCTTGTACATCACCTACCAATCTTGTACATCTTCTACCAATCGTGTACATCATTTACCAATCTTGTACATTCTTTACCAGCCTTGTACATTCTCTACAAATCTTGTACATCCTCTACCGATCTTGTACATTCTCTACCAATCTTGTACATTCTCTATCAGTCTTGTACATCCTCTACCAATCTTTTACATTCTCTACCAGTCCTGTACATCCTCTACCAGTCTTGTACATTCTGCACCAATCTTGTACATTCTCTACCAATCTTGTACATTTTCTACCAATCGTGTACATCCTCTACTAAACTTGTACATTCTCTACCAATCTTGTACATTCTCTATCAATCTTGTACATACTCTACCAGTCTTGTACATTCTCTACCAGTCTTGTACATCATTTACCAATCGTGTACATGATTTACCAATCTTTTACATCATTTACCAATTGTGTACATCATTTACCAATCTTGTACATCATTTACCAATCCTGTACATCCTCTACCAATCTTGTACATCCTCTAACAATTTTGCACATCCCCGGACCAGTCTTGTACATCCAGCTGATTAATGCGCTCTGCAACAGTCCACATGGTAGGAAAGCCTCTTACCCAACCTCACTCCTATTGAAGCAGGTAACGGCTCAAACAGCCTGAACACCAAACTATCGGGCTCTTAGAACTCGGTCTTCCAGAAGATTCGCCAACCAAGCAAGCAACTAAATAATCAATCAACAATATCCAATCAACTTGTCAGACAATAAATCAACCAACTTATCAACAAACCAATCAATCAACTAATCAACCAACCATGATAAATAATCGTCTCTCCACTGGAACAAGCCCATACTTACTCAGTCTCTCTCTCGGCAGAAACCAAATGGTGTGGATTCTGACTGTCTTTGTCTGAGCTAGCTAGCTACAGATATGAACCGCCCTCGTCTGCGTTCATTGCGACTAGTTATTTACTCGTCTACCTGCCAGACAGGTGTCATCAAGAATATGCATCAAAGATGAGTCACCAGGCACAAAGTTCATTTATTGCCAGCAGGATATCTCCTCTGTTTGTCTTCTACTTTCCACTAACGAGAGCTTTTACAGATACAACACGACTGTCCGTCGCCATCTTGAAACCGGAACAGATATGGTGTCGTTAGCCGCTACACGCTGCGGGATTTGCTGAGGAGGGGATCCGAGCACTTATGAACTGAGTGGTTCCATGTGCAATGAGGATGATCTGTCGACTAACTAACTAACTAGCTTTTACATATAGCAGATCAACTCTTCGCTTCCCTGCCTGATGGTTCGATTCCTCATCGAGGCTGATATTTTTTTTTAAATTGTCCTGGACTCCCAGGTCGACCCAGCCTTCATTATGTACCACGAAATGTCCTGGAAATTAATGGCGACCGATGTGATATTGACCACATCACACATTGAGTACTAACTGGTCTATGAAAGATTTGGGGCTGGCGCAATAAACCTAACAGTGTTGACAATACAACTCATGACGCGTTAAGTGCTCTACTTGTACATACTTAATCAGCTCTTACATCTCCTCCCACCTCTGCATGGCCTGGACACTATATCCGCACAAGTTACTGAACAATTGAGCCTCCAAAAGTAGCACCAACTCATGAAATTGTCGCTTGGGTTCTAGGAAATTCCTCCGAAATAAATTTAAAATACTCGTGAATTTCTAATTAATTGAACACTTCCGATCACCCATGAATCACCATTAAAGTCATAGACCACCAGAAGGATTCGTAGAGGAAAATGTGTCTCGCTTGGAGAGTCTCAGAGCCGTCTTCCCAGATGACGATATTGAGAAGTATACGAGACAGAGGGTGGCTTAGAGATTCGGCGTCCGACACTAACTAGGCATTGAGTCTAATTGTGGAACATGCCGACTACTAGTCCATTTGTGGAATCTGCCAGCTACGAATCCAGTAGTGGAGCTTCGAGTCTAGTGGTGAAACATGCCGGCCATGGATAAAGGTGTAAAATATGGGGCCACGGGTCCATGTGTAAAATATCGGGCTGCGGGTCTAAATGTGAAACGTGCCGGCATAGAGTCAAATTTGGGGCTATTGTCTTTCTCAAATAAGAAACCTACAGATGCTATGCTGCCCACTTGATGCCTATACTTTTCGGATAAGTGTGCAAAATAGGAAGTCTCGTGTACACGATGATCACTTTCACAAATGCTTCGGAAGTAGCAAATCGTAAAGAGTAGGCTGAATGGGCCGCTGTTGTGGCTAAATTTCAAATAATTGTACCTACCCACAACAGAAAATGTACAGAGATTCCAGCGCACACATTGAGATCCTGGCTAGTACTTCGCAGTTCGTGTAGTGTGCTGTGAGTCTCTTGGTATCGAATACGCGAAGAGATTTAAGCACGGATGGAGTTCTCTGTGTCCAATGACGTTGATGCCATACAAATCTCAAATGTAGAACTGACGACACATTCGGTGATCGGTTAACCTTATATTAAATACAGCCGTTTTTTTTTTTTTTTTTTTGGTTACCTTTCTCGAAGCAGTTTCATGCAACGGGTCTGTGATGTAATAGCGCCATTATATTTTGTAGTCCTGAGAACAAGGGGAAGTGTGTGGCCAGCCTTGCCCTCACTTTCACAAGCGACGAGCCCAGACATCGATTCCCTTGTCCGACCGTGCTCATGACATTTCCACAACAGTTCACTATCTGCTACACCAGTGTACCCGACAAATAAATCATAATCGCGTCATAATCAGTTATCAAGATACGTGTTGGAAGATATACTTGTACAATGCATAGTGGTGTTTCTTGTGGGATACCACGTCGATTTTAGTTAATCACTCAATCCATCAATCACAGCAAATGCTTAGATCACCAAGGGATCATGGATACCTAGCACTAATAATAACTAATATTCATTTACGTAAGCAAAAAACTGCCATCTATTGCCTTTAGTACCTTGCAGTGTATGGCGGGGGTGGGGGTGGGGGTGGGACGTCCTTGAGCCTAAGGAATAAAGGCCGCCTGGCTAGTGCAGTCGCCGCGAACATTGCAGGTTAGAATTTTCTTTTTGCCCGTCATTTCCATAAGTAAATAGTACAAAATATAGCACTATTTTGCAAATCTTGATGCGTATTAAGTATATGGTGCGGGTCCTATATTTTTAAGCCTGAGTAATACTGATTGCATTAACCCCCGAGAGTTGAAACTCACCAAGACGTAAGCTCTCTGATACTAAAAACTCCTGTGATAGAAATTCTGATACTCAAAATTCCTTGTGCGGGTCCTATATTTTTAAGCCTGAGTAATACTGATTGCATTAACCCCCGAGAGTTGAAACTCACCAAGACGTAAGCTCTCTGATACTAAAAACTCCTGTGATAGAAATTCTGATACTCAAAATTCCTTATGTTTAAGCACACTGAGACTGATGCTGAAGCTGCCTTTGACTGTTACTGAAATTCACCGAGACTGATAACGAAGCTCACTGAGGCTGATACCGAAGCTCACTGAGGCCGATACCGAAGCTCACTTAGACTGACACTGAAGCTCACTGAGGCCGATACCGAAGCTCAGACTGAGAATGAAGCTCACTGACACTGAGGCTTACTGATACTGACACTCACTGAGACTGAAACTGAAGGTTACTGAGACTGAGACAGAAGCTCACTGAGACTTAAGTCAATGAAACCACAAGGAAAGAGTCAATCAAAATATTCACTGTCTAGAAAGAAACTAGTAAATGTAATAGGCCGAGCAAGATGCGTGAAGTAACAGAGCACTGTGACGGAATCACTAACTCTTTCTTCCTCACACGAGGAGAGCCAGGTGGGTCTCAAGTAGTTATGCAGACCTTTAACTGAGAGGTCAATGTATTCGACCTTGGCATTTTTCGGCTAGGTCGCTTTGTTGGAATGATACACGCGGATTTCATGAAACACTTGTTCGGTCCACAACAAAGATAGAGATGGGTAACTTTCATATTTCCATGTCATGTTTGCCATGTAGTTGTATCGGTGTGTTCCTGACGAAGTTTCGGTCGCAGCGTCCATTTTGTTATTTGCTATCGTGTTCCAGCAAAACTCACCGTTTACTTCTCAGGGTGTTTTTTTTTATTATTATTTTTTTTTTGGTGTGATTTATTCATTCTACTTTGGGATTCATGTTTGCAAGGTTAACTTCATCTAGACACTGTCCTTCTCTCTGCTCATGGATATTTTATGTTTACTTAACAATTTTGCCATAGCAGTTGCTGTAAGATATACTCTTTGCGACTTCAAATTTTCTTGAGGTTTCTTAATATGCATAACTTGCAATTGGCACCTCATATTTTGATTACTTATCTGATCACAGTAGGTATTAGATCTTACTACCCAAAATATTCAGGGATAAAAGATATCAGTTGATACCATGCCTGTCGCATGCATGCAGTGAACCGGGCAACTTCTTGGTCAAAGGAGGACAACGAAGCCAATCAGCCACAAGACAATCAGCAAGTATTTAGAAGTCACCAGATTGTAATCTTTTCTTATTTGTGTGTGTTTTTTTTTTCCTCACGAAGCAGTTTCTTACTATACGTCCGTGGTGTGGTAATGCCATGACATTGTGTAGGCTTGAATTCATTCATTCAGTAGCATGTCCATTGCAGAACCTCGCTCCCATAACAACCGTCAGGAAAACTTCTCGGTCATAAACAATGTGTCCCGCGTCCGATACACCCATCTGGAGATCATCAGCCATATCCTGCACACATTTTCTCTTTGGCCTGTCTCTTCTTCTCTTCCCAGGCATATACCCCTCCATAATTATTCTCTGCAAGCTTTCATGACGTTTCAAGTGACAAAAATATTTCAATTTTCTTTGTTTTATCGTCTTTAGTAGTCAACCTTCTTCAATATTCCGCTCTTGTCGTGTGGTGTGTTTGTTCTTTTCTATATTCAAGATATTATTAGAACTCGTCTATAACATTATTGTCAAATGCATTTATGCGCAGTTCAGCTTGTTTCGTTAAGTGTAGGCCTAAGAGCATGGAGGAATAGATGGCCTCCTTTACCCTCACATAGCGAGACTACCAGCGAAGGCTACGAACCCTCGTCCTACCGCGCTCATGCATTATCAGCACAGCTCTCTGTCAACTACGCTAACACTCCCGCTCTAAAAATGTGTCCTAAAGCAGTTTCTTGCCCTGGGTCTGCGTTGTGATGAGGGCAACACACGTAGTAGACCTGACTGCATGGAGGGATAGAATGCCAGTCTTACTATAACTGAGCGAGACGATGAGCGCAAGGGTCTAGGTCATAGTCCTCGTCCGACCGCGCTCATTACATTATCAACGCAGCTCGTTATTAACTACACCAACGCGCACGCTTTCCTTACTCACAGCTTTGGGAATATATTCCCCGGCTCTTTTTTACTCCCGTGTCATAACAATCGTTCAAAAAACGTATTCTCATTGAGTTTAACGACTTTCTGGCTTCTGGGAAATAGTTAAACAAATATGGCGGGTTGTTTGTCTCTGGCTGGTGGCGCTGCACTGCGTCGTGGGCACGGTTCTAGATATCTCGATCAATATACAGACGTCATCTAAGGGTCTGCTGATTTTGAATCAGTGTTCTGCGTTTCAATGGAAGCTCCAAAAACAGCACTCTGTAGTTCTTCGAACACTGTTCGTAGAATGTGCGTACGTGTTGTGTGTGTGTGTTTGCGCGCGCTCACAAACTTAGTAAAAGTAAAGTAAAGGTCCTTTTCATAGGCTTTGCGGCGGGTTGTGTATATAGTTGTGCTAGCAATATACCTTGATAGACCAATCAGCGCTCGATTAGTGAGGTGACGAATATCATAACGACCGATTTTACTTCACATGACATTTCCTGGTACTGATTTTAGTCCGGGTTGACCTGACAGTTCTGGTCGATTTAATACAATCCATGTTAATGGGATTTAAACAAGTGACCACAAGATTGACTGGAAAGCGTGCTGGCCACTATATCTTAGCGTCGGCAATTCAGAAATCAATGACAAATTACTGAACGTAAATTGCTTATAACATCATAAGCAGCCAATAAATCATGAGGTTGTCTGTCATGTCCTGTAAAGGACATGCAAATAACAGTTTTCTATAGACATATTAAGCTGTACTTTCAATGTATTTAGCTTTTATAACAAGTGGGTGATTGACACTTCAACTTGAGTTTTATAATGATATACCAGAGCCAAACTGATCACGTCAGTTTTGGCCTTTTAAAGCGGAAAGCCCCTGGCAACCACCAGAAAAAAAAATTGAACAAAGCTATCTTTCAGTCTTGCGTGTGTGTGTGTGTGGGAGGGGGGGGGGGTTAGTGAGTGAGTGATAGAGTGAGTGTGTGAGTGAGTGAGTGAGTGAGTGAGTGAGTGAGTGAGTGAGTGAGTTAGTGAGTGAGTGAGTGAGTGATTGAGTGAGAGTGAGCGAGTCAGTGGGTGGGTGAGTGAGTGAGTGAGTGACTATGTGTGTGTGTGTATGCGCTTGCGTGCGTTCGTACGTGATTTCGTACATGCAAACGTGCGCGGGCGAGTGCGTCTGTGTGCGTTTGTGTGTGTGTGTGTGTGTGTGTGTGTGTGTGTGTGTGTGTGCGTGTGTGTGTGTGTGTGTGTGTGTGTGTGGTGAGAGCCCACCTGGATCGGAAAGACAAAAGCAGTGTAATTACTCTGTTTACCCTGTGTAAATAGTGTGGTGTGTGGACAGCATTTGTCTATGTAAAACCGTAAGTTTGAAATGATGAATTTCATAATTACGTTTTCTCAATTCCAGCGTCGCGCCAAGATGCCGGCTTGAAACAATGTTTGTGTTGTGAACACAGCGTGGGTTAATACGAGAGTTAACTGACATTGTAGGGACAAGTAATATTCATAAGTAATAAACTAAATAAAGACCCTAAGCCTCAGTTGATAACTGTTCTAGGAGTGAATCTCCGATAGGCTGTCAGGTTGATCATTGCTGTGACACGGTGAATCAGTCATCCACATTCCCAGTCCACCACATCTTTCTCAATACTTTTAATCTTGAGCGGAGACCATCCTGATAGCAAAGATATAAATAACATCGAACCTTCTAGAATCTGGAAGGGAAGGGAAAAGGCGCATGCCCGTCTTTTGATTGGCTAACACTTGGGTGGTAACGCTATCTACTAGGCCAAATTCAAAATCTAGTAGTTGAAGCTAGGATTCCACCCGGAGCAGTCGCTATCTGTGATGTGGTGCGCCCTTATACTTCCATAATTATATTGTTCTCTGGACAACAGGTACCACTATCAAACATATTTAAATGTTGTGGTTATGCCTAGTGAGCGAAAGAGAAGAATATAAGAGTATTTTTATGAGAAAATGTGAAAGTGAAATCAGAACATCATTGTGAAAGTATTCTGAATGTTGCTTCTTCAGCCTGTCGGGTCTCCCACGCTGTATATTCCAATTTATCTATTATTCACCTGCTGTGACTGTTTGCATGTGCTTGATGACTGTAAATCACGCTCCATGCATATTTGCAAAACTTAGTGCATTCTGGATTCTCATATGAATGCCTATCATACCCACTTCTGATCAAACGGTAGTAATGCTCTTGTGAATCTACGTCTGTGATCAGAATGTGTGGTGTAACATGTAACATTTCCCTTGTAAATGCTGAGGATGCTTGAGTGAGTGAGTTGGTATTTTTATAAGTAACCTCTCACATTAGTAGAAGGAAAGACGTTTGGTGTGTTCGAACCCGTGTCTTAGTTGGCGGAATATATCTTCTTCTTTTCGTTCATCCGGAGTGTTTTTTCAGATGTGATTGCGATGTGTCTGTTATGCGCCCTTGGGCCGAAACCCGTAGGCCAACACATCGACTTTAGCGTGCTTTTTTGACCAGGTAGCATTCCTGGGAGACTCTCACTTTTGTGGTGCCATCTACAACCATGCTGGCCAAGTTAGAACGGTCGAAGACAACGGTCATCCCTCAAAGGAAGGCAGGGACAGTCCATAGCATTTTCCGCCATCCAAGGTTGCTTCCATAGTTGCAGGGCCGACACATAACGCCCTGGATCTGGGCTCACCGAGGGAAATCGTCACGTCCTGCTCATGGCTGCTTTAAATCCTCACTTCAATATATTGGTCATTTCGTTTGCCCCGGGCCATTCCCGCACAAACCAGACAGGTTTGCAGACGGTATCCACTCAGCGAGTTTTCGGACATGTGCTTGTCGTTGTGCCCGTCAGAGCTGTTCCAGGCACGACAGACATTCGGAAAACTACCTAGTCAGAGCTGTTCCGAACAAGAGCGGCATTCGGAACCTAGGTAGTCAGAGCTGTTCCTAGCACGAGAGACATTCGGACGAGACATTTCACTCGGACGTAATTGCGTAGTGTCAATTTTTAGTTTGCCACCCGTAGGACGACACTTCCGGCTTCCGGCGGGCATTTTTTAATGAGGTTAGCCTTCCTCGGGTTTCGAGACTCTTGTTTCGGCTTCCACACAGCAAGCTTTCGCTTCGGGCTGCCACGTAATGGATTCGCAAGACAGGCGTTCCATTTCGTGTCAACAAGACAATTTTCCACCTTTGACTACACTCACTCCATGAGTGTGGTTACAGACTATCGGACGTCTGCGAGACATGCGACCGAGGTGTTTTTCCACCTTTTTGTACTCGCTCACGAGGTAGGCTACATGTGCTGCCGGCTCAGCACCTTACCTCCGTGCGTCTGTGGGCGAGTAACGGTCAGGCCCTTTCATCCGGGGATACCTCATATCCCCCAGCTAAGAGCCATCGAACGAATCTGCGCCGAGCATGTAGCGTTCTCAGCACATCATCACAATTGTGATGTAGGTTTGTGTCGGCCAGGCTCTCACTTCCTAGAGTTTATGGCTTAGAGACGTTCAGCCATACACCTCGGATGGGAGCCTTAGAGGTTATGTCCGAACTGAGATTTAGGGATCGTTTGCCTGATTTTGACTGCTATCCTCAGTCTTACCTGCAGAGCAGCAGGTTGTGTCTCTCTTAGTCTGGTCCCTATCCCACGAGCCATCCGATATGTAGTTTTCACCCATCGGCAAGCTCATGGGGTCGATGGGACACGCAAGCTCCCCCACCACGGCAAGGTGGAGACACATCGGGGGAGGGCGGAATATATTGTATGGCTCATGCAAATTTACAGGGAAAAACATGTTTTTCCATAGGTGCTTTGTTACATATGTGAACAATTGCTTATGCAATTTTGCTTTTTTTTACCTACTGTGGTGGATATGGTCATTACTCAGTGGGGGAAGAGCACATGATGATGGTGATGATATGATGTACTTGTGAGCCGAGTCTAGTCTGAAAGGGGTGAGGTCTGCCATTGCTGTGTGAGTATGTATGGGATAGGACATCCATGTAACAGAGTACCACCCATTGGTCTGGTCACTGTGTGTTTGCCATTAGTTACATTGCATTACATATTGCATATTGCAGTTGTAAATTATGCCTATCTTCCATCTGCCTCGCTATGCCTATTTCATGTTGTTATTTCACAAGGCTTGCTCATGATGCTTATCTTACAATGCCTGCTTTATAATGCCTGCGTTACTGTGTCTGTTCCTCATTGTGCCCAGGTCTACTGTGGTTAAAATATGTGAGAACCTAGACATATAAAATGCTTGTAATTGTGTAAGGCTACCCCTGTCTCAGCATATGGGCTTGTGACTACCACAAATAAAGGTGAATAATGAAAAGGTATCACCCACAGTCCATCAGAGTGGAATCCGCTCCATCACCAATATTGGGGTTTTGGTGTCTGAGTAACACCCTCCCCCTTACTCCCCATTTCCATCTGTGTATGTTGATGTTTGATATAACATTGTCTTTGAACAAATGTAAAGCGAATGTTGTACCTTTTATATATCAACAGAGAACAGGGATGGTGGAGAGGCCCTCTTCTTTATGGGGACATCCAAATGGGAGTCCCCACTTCAGGATTACAACTCTTTTGAAAATGTGGAAACTATAATGTATCAGTAGCCACAATGTCTTCAGGAAAATACCAGCATAAATCTGCATCAATATTTGTCAAAGCTGAAAGGCGCTGAAAGGGTCTCAATTTGAACCCAAACATAGGAGGGACTCTGTTATCAATGTTGCAGGAATTACCTTCAAGATGAGAAGTGAATATCCTTTTTCAAACGGATTAACCTCCTGGACTCAGTTGTCTCAGACAGGCATGATCAAGATGACAGCTGTGAACCTGAGACTTATCATTATTTTCCCTGGGACGGTAGCAGCAGTACTATCCAGGAAATATTTACCTCAACTCATTAATAGTTGTGGTGTAACAAGGAGAAAGTAATCCCAACTTACTTGTTCATTTCATTGTAATTGGATTAAATTCAAACTTACAAGCAGGAACCAGAATCCTGTATTTTATCCTCATTCAGAAAAATGGTTTAGGGAGAGAAGTGTGTTGTAGAATGCTGTTGTATAGTGGAGTTATCTTTCTACTGACTGGGTGGTATGGTGTCACAGTCTCACATAAGGGCGGTACCGACATAAAATTAAGAGAAAGTGGAGAAGGGATAGAACTCCAGCTAAAGGGAAAGAACCGAGTCACTCGAAGGCTCGAATACTCCAGTGCCTTCTCGAAGGACCGGTCAGTGTGTCCACAGCCCCGTGGACACCGATGGGGTCCGCCGATTGCGGGGTCCACGAGAAACTCGGAGAGAGTTACCACCCGTGTCGGATTGCGACACGTGTGGAAAGGCAGACACGGACTGGACATCGAGGAAGCAACAGGGCTTACCTTAAGGGGGACTTGATAGCTTAAAACCCAAGTGTATTTAGGGATCTTATGCATATGTTAGATAGCTGATAGAGTTGTTGTGATAATCATGTTTATTGTAAACTCCTGTGATACGCAACTTGCGGAATGCTGGCTTGCGAAAGCTCGCTTCGCCAGCTTACTGTAACATAATGTCAATAAATGATGTTAGATTGTATCTGAACGGAGTTTGTTGCCTGTATGAGCCCGAGTTTCATTCCCCTAGATATCTAGGACGGTGACATATGGAGACTGTATGTATTGTTTAACCCCAGTCGCCAGCTTCTCGGCCAGTCTACTCACCATTGAGAGGCCATGATTATCTTTTCATAGACTGTTCACAGGAGGGTTTAGACTTACATGGGAACCTTCATGGGAAAGCTGCAACCTGGGACCTTTCCAACACCACTTCAGGTGATAACAGGATGTTCATGGACCAGAATAGCAGTGTGTCCCTTTGCCTGCCCAATACTAGAAAGTCTACCAGTGTTGTACACTCAGTGACAGTTGAAAAGATAATTCATGATGTACTTGAGTTGTGGTGTAGGAGAAATTTATATATTAGTGTGTGATGGGGGAGAAGTAGCGGTTGGAATTTGTGGTCTGTTGGTTGGTTTTTAAAGTATTGGAAGATGGGGTTTTTCATCATTGTTTTACACTGCATATATATTTTGTTAGAAGTGCAAACTGTAAACAAGATGGAGCCTGGGGCCTCACTTGACTCCTGCAGTTCATTAAATAAAACCTGATTGTGTTGAGAACAGTGTTGTTACATACATGTCTCAGGTGAATGTCTTGTACAGCTGTTGTCAAGTACAATTCCTGGTGCATGTCTTGCTCAACTGTTGATGATGTCAGTGAAATGTGAAGGTTGTGTAGAAATGCTGTCCAGTATCTCCCATGATGTATGTCTTGTTCAATTGTTGGTGTAAGCATTTCCTTGTGAATTATGTCCAACGTTTGTCAAGAACCTGTCGTGTGGATGTCTTGTTCAACAGGTGTTACGTACAGTTATTGTTGATGTTCATGTTCACTATGGTTGAGTCCTAAAGTCCTAATGTCTAATGGCACAACTGACATATGTCACTTTGACACAATAAAATAAGGGGAGATCTAATGTGGCGGACTGAAAGCACACTGACAACATTATGGTGAGAGAACAAATTCCTCGGTTGTACAGGGGCGAATAGTCCAGATCTCCTTATCGCCTTTGAGGGGACCTTTTCCTAATTTTCTGTGTAGATACTTGGGCTTAGATCTAGGAATCTGACAGTGGGGGTTCTAAGCCATGAAAACTGGTTCATCTAAAGGGCTAAGCGGGAATGATTTATCTATCTCATTTGAGATGCCTGTAGACAAAACCTTGTCAAATCATACGCTTTGTCTTGTCTATCTATTATACATGATATATTTACAGAGACGACTTCTAATTGGGTTCTCTGTCTTTTCCTAACATGCCACAATTGCTTTGCTGATCCGGCAGTGTCTGCAGCTTGTCTTGTTCCAGACGTACTTCTTTTACCTTTCCTCTGGAGTAAACGTGACAGGCCGAGAGAGTGATCATGCTGCATGGGCAACACATGGTCTCTACAATTCAGGTCAGGCTTTGTGCAAAGGAGATGTATAATTCCATCCCTGGTCTTAACCGGTCTCGGAATCAAAGCGAGATGTAGCAGTTACGGGTTATAAGTCCTTGTCAACTGGTGCAGACAGGGGCGCCACGGGTTGCCTCTGACGGTGGGAGACACCTACAGGTGTCATTGATCAGCTACCACCCGCCTCAAACTGAGAAGCACCCGGGTAATTGCGTGCTGATCCGACACAGCCTGCCTGCTTCATGGGTGCTTGGGGCTAGGACAACATTTGAACCGCAGGCTGTAAAACCAATACACCAGGCACTAAATAGAAATAATAGAAATCTCCAGCTACTACCGCACCCTGGAACATAAGAATCATGTGTCCGGGATTCACTGACCTGACTAAATTGACGGTGTGATAAAGACAGCTGTGACTGATGCCGAACTCAGTCATTTTAATATTGATGTTGCTAGCCAGCAGGAGATTCGACTCGCTGAGGAAGGGTCACTCAGGGAAAACTATTACATCTTTTTGGAAAAGTAGTCAGTCAGTCAGTCAGTCAGTCAGTCAGTCAGTCAGGCAGGCAGGCAAGCAGGCAGGCAGGCAGGCAGTTAGTTAGTTAGTTAGTTAGTTAGTTAGTTAGTTAGTTAGTTAGTTAGTTAGTTAGTTAGTTAGTTAGTTAGTTTTCACATTGCACATCGAACCATTCAGTCCATAAGTGCTCGGATCCCCACCTCAGCAAATCCCGCAGCTAACGACACCAGTTCTGTGTTGGTTTGTCAATCTACTTTGGCTTCCGGCGTAGTGTTCTTGTTTGGCCACACCTCTTTTAATTTGTTGTTTTCGTAGTCTGACCATGGTTGTAGATTCACAGTCATCACTTGGTTCTCGCAAAAGTCTTACTTCTCGTAGAGCATTCAGAATGTCAGTCTGGTGCTTGGCGCGTCCGCCCTCCACAGTAGCCTTACCTGCGAGCACGAAGATGAAAATAATCTTTGCCAGCCGAGACCGCTCCAGAGACAGCAACCACTCTCTTCGGATCCACCCCATCTCTATCCTCTTGAGCATGCTCATTGAGTCGCTAAGGAAACATGCCCTAGTGAATGTCTATGTCTCGAACCATGTTATTGCTTTACTTACTGCCGTGACTTCCATAGTCAGGCTACTTGTGGTCTCAAATGCACCAGAGTCCTTCACAATTCTCCCTCCGGCCTGAGCCGTAAAGGCCCATGAGCTGGTTGGTTGGAAAATCAAGAAGGTAGCGCATCGCCCTGCATGCTGTATCTCTTGTACATCCAAGAATAATGCGCATAGCTTCGTTCTGTATCCTGTCCATCCTTTCTATCTGCTTACGGCTGAGAGTCAGGATCGCAATCACATACTCAAAAACAAACATGACCAATCCCTCGTATGGAAGATTTAGGTGGCGCTGCTCACAGTTTGCTGACGCCATCACCTACATCGCAGTCAAGCCCCGCTTGGCCTTTGTTATTGCCTGTTCTATATGCTCATTATAAGCAAGGCTTCGATCAAAACGTATCCCCAGGTAATTCATTGCCTGCGTTCTTCCCACAGTCTCTGAACATAGATTAACAGTTGGTGTTGGAGTGTTGACAATATGATTAGTCAAAGAGAACCATGTCACTGTTGCCTTTGTTGGGTTGACCATTGCCCCAGCTTCAAGACACCAAGTATTTATGCGATTGAGTTCGGTTTGTAGTTCAATAGCAACCTGATCTCTATCTTTATCCTGACGATGTACTAAAACATCGTCGGCATATGACAATGTCCTCCCCGGTCCAGTGATCTGCTCGCTGGTGATTCTCACACTGTAGGCGTTGAACAGCACCGGAGATAATGGTGATCTCTATGGTAAGCAAGGATATATTGTTGTTGGTTCCGACGTCCAACTTCCACATCTAAAAGCTACTTTCCGTTGGAAGAGGGCTGCAGCGATCCAATTAAGGAGGAAAGGAATTATCTTGAGTTCAAGAAGCTGAAGCATTAAAAAGTCCAATGGTACTCTGTTGTACACGTCTTCAAGATCAATCGTTGCAGCAAAGGTTTCAATGACTGAGTGGAAACCATCATAGACATCGTAGGCAAAAGCTGCTGCATTGGTCCAGGTTTCTCTTTTTGGACAGTACCCTCCCAGGATAGGTGGGATAACACCTTGCCTCTCTAGCTGGCTTGATATTTTTTCTGGCAATTAACTTCTCCAGCTGCTTGCCTATTGTATTCTGCATGGTTATTGCCATGACGTAAGTCCTTCTTCGCTGTGTTTTGCCATGTGAATATGTTCGAACTTACGAAAGGAACTGGCTCATTAAATTTGGAGTGACGATAACAGTTGACAACTCTATGGTGAACTTTGAAAGATAACGTAAATATGAGAGTTCAAGGAACTTACACCGCTTTATTACGGCAGTTGACAAATCAGATACATCTTACAGTGTAATCATTAGCGTATCTGTTGTGACCAGAGTAGCATCTAATATCAACATACACCAGATGGTTTACCCCAACTTGTCCAACGTTCGCTTGGTCGCCACTCAGTATCACTTGTCCTTCATGCGTTCACTCAGGCCGTCCTTGCTGTCATCTTTCTCCGGTTCTGTCTAGAGTTTGCCCGTCGTTCTCGAATCCATGGCGTTCTCAATATATGCTTCTAGCTGTTCTTAACATGGAGTGAGTCCACTGCTAGCCTTCAAACGATCCAATAGCCACACGAAGTTGTTCTCCAAATCCAATACACGCCCGTTCACCTTGATCGTCGCACACCGTATGTTTTTGTTGTCACACTAGCATTGGTGTGACGTATATTCTATCCCATAGTTTTTGTGCACTGTTTGCTTTTAGAGTTCCTTCCATCCTCTGTATGGCGTGATCTGGGCACCTGCTCTGTGGGAGTTATTACTCGATATCCCTGAATTTTTGTGTGGTCTTTGCCAGGCTTCGGCAAGGGAATCAGACAGCCGTGTAACCACTCCTCCTTGATGCTAGCACTCCCTATACTGTTGTTGTACATGTCTGCTAGTTTTTCTAGCTTGTTGTCGGTACACCTATTGATGTCGTCGTCGTACCTTATGCCATCTGGCCTTGGAGCGCTGTTTATTTATCGTCGTTTTTTATCGTCGACCTTGATTTCTTTCACTGTCACTGTGTCTCCATCCGAAATGTTCTGGGCCTTGCACCTGTCTGAGGTGACCTCCTCGACAAAATTTCGGCCTCTCATGTCTGTCTGGTTGCTCTTCTCTAGACAGGGTTCGAAGAGGGCTTTGCCTTCGTTCTCATCAGTCCTCTGCCAGATGATGTCAGCATCTTGGAAGTCAGAAATTCTCTTATTCTTGACTACCCGCCTTATGCTTTTATGTAGTCGTCAGAACAATTTCAGTGATTTGTCTGTGCTTACTCTTTGACATAACTCTGCCCATTTTTTCACTTTTAACCACCTTAACCAGTTGTTGTCTTTTGTTTTAAATAGCTTACTTTTGCGTGCATCTCTCTTTCTAGGTGCATGCAAGGACTAGGATAGGCAACTCTGTTCTTCCTGGCGTTTTGCCATTTCCTTACAGCACTAAGATTATCCACCCACGTCTTCTCCACCTCAAAATCCCAGCTTTCTTTCCTGCCCTGAAGCTTTCTGCGCTTGTCGCGCCTTATTAAACGTCTTATCCCACCTCGTATGTCTTGCCGTTTGCGGCCACCACGCCGCCCCCGTCGCCTTGCTGGGTTGACTGCCCTCCGCACGGAGCACAAACGTTGTTCCGCCATGTTGAAAAACCCAACATCACAGAAACACACACTCTGCGAAAATGCACTCCAGGTTTGCTTCGCTCAATGCTCCGTAGCATCGGCGCAAATCTTGAGAAGAAACTCCTGGTATTACATCCTGACACTGAGCATGTGAGACGTAAGATGGTTCGTGACGGTGGAAATCGCCATGTGATCACGTGCATCCATTGTGGACAAACATTTACAGCGCTAACTGGTCTGATCAGTGACATTTGATACCACCATGGGTTGTAGTTATTATGCCTGTTTGAAGCACAGTGTTACAAACTATCGTGTGTTAAAGCGGCATGGTGCCAATGATTGATTAATATAAATAAATATTAATATTTTAAGCTTGTATACAGATTGATGTAATATTCTTGGAGCTTTAAGTAAAGAAGCTTTATGTAAAAGTAGATTAATACACAGAGAAATTAACAATCAAGCATGGTGACATGAAATATTGTTATTAAAAAATTATCAAATGTTTCTGATAGTGAAATCAACTAGTCAATGTGACGATTTTGTAGTTTCCCCAAGGTAAATATCTCAATCTAGCAGAAATGAGTAGTATGTATTAACACATTACTGCCACATAATAATCATTTAAAACTTTCTGCTGCATAAATTCTATAAATAGTACATACATGATCATGATTTTCATTACTCACTACACTTTTTTTAATATCCTATTTACAGGACATCGATGTCAACACCTGCACTGCTGTTGTTGATGTCTTGGCAAGTTTACGTTCAGTAGTTTGTCATTGCTTTCTGAACGACCGGCTTCCAAACCATCACGTTAAAGCCCAGCGTGACACGGTCTGCTGCCAAATCGATCGCAGCTGTGTTTCGAACTCAGGCAAGTGGAATTACGAACCGCATCCGTAACGCCTTTGCCACGGAGACTGGCACTCACTACACTACAAATATGGAAACAAGTTGCTTTATAAAAAGACGTAAGTTTACTCTTTTTTTTAAAAGTTAGTTGCATGGACTTTACGGGACGTTGCAGTCTACAACAGCATTATTTGCTGTTGTGATCTCTTGGCAAGTTTACGTTCAGTAAGTTTACTAAACTATCACACAAATAATGGGAGCGATGTGGACTGCCACACACACGCAAGCTGGATAATGTGGCTTCTGAGAATAGTATTCTTCCCTTGTTGGTTGTGGTTATTTCTGGATGTGAAGATACACAGCGTGGCAAACAGATGTATTGATATCGCACACAGCAGTATTTTAAGACCAATGCAAAGATAGTCCCACGCAGAGACTACTTTATGGGTGGGTCATCTTAACTAATTTAGTACGGATGAATAAAATATCGTATGTGTGACCTCCCACCACCCCCCACCCCCCTCCCCCGACACCCCTTTTGAACAGAAGAATTATATATAGCCACACTAGGATCATCGTGTCATTTGTTTTGCTTCGTGACATTTTCCGCAGGTTCAAATCTCAGGTAATTGAAATCTGCATTATATTACATGTTCATTTGACTGTTTCCCATGTTTGGTCATACACCTACTGTTTGGCACTGAATCAGTTAGCACAAGTGAAGGTATAGGACCCACTTATATAAGTGGAGGTGTATGACCCACTTATAGGCCTTCAGGTGCACTGGATACAAGGTGCTAGCCCCATAATTGTACAATCCAATCGGCACTCGGTGGATGATGTGGTCGATATCATGCCGGTCGACTTTTCTTCTATCTTGTACCCATGATAGGTTGGACGAAGCTGCGATTTTCTGTCGGCCCGATGGTCAAACGTTTGAATCCGAATCGGAACGATTTTTTTTTTTTTCATTGACCTGGGCTCAGAGGTAGACACAGCCTAAAATTGGTAACAGGAATTATCTTAGAAAGTAAAGGCGACCATTGTTATACTGACCACATCACGTGCAGGGTGTCAGATGGTCTATTGACATGTCAGCCCAGCACCATATGCACAGTGCCTCTAGGCTGTGTCAAAGGGTCCTTTAGCGACTTTTACTATGTTAGGTTGGGGCCACCTGGCGGTCCAGTTGAATTTAAAATATCTGACTCCATGGAGGTTTCGAACACATGATCACCGGGTCGGCAGACAACTGTGTTAGCTACTGCGCTGTAAAATATTTTAGGTCACGACATTATGGCTGGGGGTGGGGGTGGATGGTAGTTCCTTTCCTTGTCACTTTTGTGGGTGGGGTGGTAGTCGCTTTCTTTGTCGCTGTTGTGGGGGGCTGGTTGTTCCCTTCCTTGCCGCTGTTGTGGTTAGGGTGGTAGTTCCTTTCCTTGCCGTTTTTGTGGGTGGGGTGGTAGTTCCCTTCCTTATCGCTGTTGTGGTTGGGGTAGTAGTTCCTTTCCTTGCCGCTGTTGTGGGTGGAGTGGTAGTTACTTTCTTTGCCGTTTTTGTTTCCTAAATAATTCTCATAAAATACTGACAATCGTTCCCTGAACATTTTGTGAAGATGGGTCGACCCTAGATAAGCATTGGTCATTAAAAAGAACCCGGTCGCTGCTAAGGGGTTGAGCCCGGGTACTGTCTAGGTAAACATCGCGGTTGATAATCGTGAGTCGACCACTAGCACTGATCGCGAGTCGACCACTAGCACTGTCGACCACTAGCACTGTCGACCACTAGCACTGTCGACCACTAGACCGTCGACCACTTGCACTGTCGACCACTAGCACTGTCGAACACTAGCACCGTCGACCACTAGCACCGTCGACCACTTGCACTGTCGACCACTAGCACTGTCGACCACTAGCACCGTCGACCACTTGCACTGTCGACCACTCTCACTGTCGACCACTAGCACCGTCGACCACTTGCACTGTCGACCACTAGCACTAATCGCGAGTCGACAGCTAGCACTAATCGCGAGTCGACTACTAGCACTGATCCAAGAACAATGTCAAAGTTGTGTGTCCTTTGCAGGGCGTCGCGATCAATCCCAGGTTGATCTTCGAGGCAATTTTACGTTCAGTAGTTTGCCATTGCTTTCCTAACGAGATATCAACGTTAAAGTCCAACTTACCGGCGTGTGCAACAACCGCAATACCCCGCCATCAGCCTCAGTTTGAACGCGAAATTCTCTCGGTCACGCTGACCTCTGACAGCACAATATAGAGCTCATTTCAAAAGGTCGGGTGATTGCAGACAGTAAATAAATTGTACGGCAAAGCTAACATTGGCGAATTCTCGTGGAGTGTACTAGAAAATACAAATCCTATTTACTCTGAAATACTCATAATTACTTTCCTGCTGTGTCTCCACGCCCTTGCTCTGGACTTGCTAGCGTGGTGTCTTAATCTTGATGTCCAGACAGATATTGAACAAATTACGCACGTTCACGTTATGATCTTTAAGTAATCGCAAGTAAGATTATCAACACGAGAGCTGCCATGTCAAAAAAACTTGTTATTGAATATTCGACGAAAAACCAAAAGTAGTTTGTGCCTACCTATATACTTACCGGGAGTCGTGGTGGCGTATTAGATAGTGCGCGTGACCGTCGACCTGGTGATCCTGGGTTCAAGTCTCATCCAGACTGAATATTTGTGCTCTTAGGGTTAAACACAGCCTCGCAGACTGCACAAATGTATCTGGGTGGTTATGCTTAAGTTTGATGTTACAGCATCACGCCGGCCACCTCTAACATAAAATAATAAAGTAGAAGAGCATTATTTGTATACGCTTTACAAGTCGCTTAAAAGTCGACAGGGTTGGCTTCATTGCACCAGGTTTGATCCCATATGGCTTGGTCTCTTTCCGCAGCCCAAAAAGCGTCGCACAAAGCACGAACTGCGTAGCTCTAGCAACGACCCACAGAAATATCCGAAAAATTTCACTCGTGAACCGAAGGACGCGGCCCGGAATCGAACACACAACCTTCGGAGCCTGGGTCAAACGGCTTAACCACTTCGTTACGGAGACTCCTTTGTATACTCCGTTGTATACGCTTTGATGCGTGTTAGGTATTTGGTGCCCGCCGGTAATATAATAGACTCGAGGAGTTATGTGATCAATATCACGTCGGTCGCCCTGACTTCCCAAGACATTTCCTAGAACCCATTTTAAGATGGTCGAACTAGAAGCCCAGGTTAATTTTAAACATCCGTCTCGTTGCGAATTCGAACCCATGACCACCGTGTCGCGAGGCAAGAGTCCGGACGCCGCTAACTCCCCATAACATTTTGTAGTCGCCATTTCCAAGAGACTGCCTCGACACCGGTGCTATAAAGTCTCTTAACTGATTCAGTGACAAACCACCACACATAATACACAATCAATTGAACAAGTACTATAATGTACATTTTCATTCACTGAGCAGTGAAACTGTGGAAGATACCACGAAACAAAACAAATACATGTTATCCCTAGTATGGCGATATACCGTCCTTCTGTCGACAGAGGAGGTCACATTTGGCGATATATTATCCATTGGAACTTAATCAGTTTAAAAGTCCCCACCTGGAGTGGGATTTAAACCCAGGTTACACGGCCGGCAGGCGATTGCGCTAGGCACTACAACATTGCGACAACCTCTCTATTTAATATATAAGTATCGTTTAGTCGTTTAGTCGTTTGATCAACATCACGGCACACGGTTTAACCCATAAGTGTTCCGTTTTCCTCCTAACTCAAACCTGAGTCTGGAGAAACTCAGCTCAATGCACGAACTCCGTTGCATCGGCGAGGATCCTGAAATACTTTGGGTAGATTTTTAACTCGAAATTTTGCCCGGGCAGCGCCGTTAGGCTACTCTTTTTCGATTTCCAACTGCCAAGGGATATTTTACGTGCGCAACAATACACACGGGCGTCCGATCTCACTACCCAGAGACCAGGGTAGTTAATATATAAGTATGTATCTCGTTATATTATTATTATAAATAGTATCTGTGGCTATTTCCAGCGGGAAGTCGGGTATCCAGAGAGCCACGCTGAGAAGCCGCGAGGTAGACATTAATTTTCTCAGTTTATAGGTTTCTTCCTTGTCTAGACGCTGTCCCAGCCTCTTCCCGTGGAGAATTAGCAGTCGTTTTGTTATTTCAATAAATCACTGTTTTAACGTAATCACGTAGAAGCGGTGTCGAGCGGGAAACTAACGGTATAAGAGTACTGTTAATACTTTTAACGTATTGTATACGGGAGAGATGAGGGAGTTTTTATCTAATTTTTAAGGACACACTTTCTGTTGAATACAATACACATTTCTCCGAAAACTCTTGCACAGAGTATTAAAGACAGGATAGAAAAAAGGAAACGAGAATTCAGAAAGTAAATATCTTCAACTAGCATACAGCATTTATCCTAATATTTAAAAAAAATTGAAAACAAGATACATACACATACAAAAGAAGCTGATAGATGCTTTAATTATCCCAACGCTGTGTTACCAATGTCAGACACTCGGAAAGTTCTAGAAACACACAGGCTATCTCTTATGCATATTCGGACATTATCGGATATTCTTATGCATCTCATCACTTCATGCGAGATGAGATGCATAAGAAACACGACTGGAACAACAAGAAGAGATAGAAAGACAAATGAGAAGCTAAGAATAAATGCAAGTATATCGTCGATTACTGATTTCATAGAACACCAAAGAATTAAATGGTTCGAACATTTAGCTAGAATGGAACAAGACCAGCCAGAGGTTACAGCGTTCTACATGAGAACATCCGGATACAACATGGAGACACAGGCAAAGTTGGCCACATGAAGTAAATGAAACACTGGAGACATTAAATATGACATTAGTACAAGCAAGAAGACAAACTAAAAACAGAACATTACACCCGCTTCCTCTTTACGACACTTCGCGGCAAAATCAGTAGGAGAAAATAAGAAATAAGAAGAGTTACATATACTGATTTTTTGACATGTGACAACGGCCAGTTTTTCTTATTTTCTTTTTCCTTTTGTGGGAAAACGATACGTGAGTGTGCTTCTGCTGTCTTCATCTTCTTCTTCTTCTTTCGTTCGCTTGAAACATGTCTACAACTGCAATGTCGTCTCTTATATGAATCTAACAGTCTTTTTTAGTTCATTCAGCGGTCCATAGAGTTTATCTTCCACTGTTGTCTCTCTAGGCCAGAAGGTTCGCCTGGATATGTTGTAGTTTGGGCAATCCTGGAGTATGTGCTCTGCTGTCTGCGACGCCAAACCACATGTGCACATGGCTGAGTCACCAATCTTGAATTTTGTATACAAGTGGTTGCGTAATCTATTGTGTCCTGTTCTGAGGCGCAGAAGAATGACCTGTTCTGATCTGTCCATAACGTGGTAGTCGTCTTGAGTAAGGTTTGGAGGCTTTCTGATTGATTTGATCATTCTTTTCTTTTGGTGGTATGTAATAGGCACATCAGGTTGTTCTTCTTTTGCTCCTTCCTTAGCCAATCGATCAGCTCTGTCGTTTCCTGGGACTCCACAGTGGGATGGTATCCACTGTATGGTGATCTTACGCTGACTGCTAAGTTCAGAAAGTAGTGTCCTCAGAACTGGCAATTTCCCAGACAGGAGCGCCTCTATTACGGATTTTGCATCTGTCAATATCACTGCAGGTTGTGTACCATGGCTGGTATTTTGTAATTTCTCTGTGGCTATCTTGATTGCCTCAATTTCAGCATCATAGTTATGGCAGTACTTTCCTGTTGGAATTCTGGCCGTGTCTCTAGTATTATTTGCTGTCTTCAGATTGGAATCATACATGCCGATTTCATGAAATACATGTTCAGTCCACAACAAGGGTACAGATAAGTCATTTTCACGTAGTGTTTGTTTTTCATGTAGTTGTATCGGAATGTGTTTGTTGTTTCTGTGTTGACGAAGTCTTGGGCCGCAACGTCCATTTTGATACTTGTGATAGTGTTTTACCGTCTATTTCTCGTTTTTTTGTTTTTGGTGATTCATTCTGCTGTGTTTAGGGCGGATGGATTGTATCAGTTCCCCGACTTGTACCCGTGTTCTTCTGCTATTGATGAACATTTTTTTTTTTTTTGTGATCGCGCATTTCGAACACAAACGTAGTCCATACACACTACTTCTAGTGGATGTTTAAGAACACGCGTTTTTATCCATTCTGCCATGCAGACCTACTGATGAACATATGAAGATCAGGCCTCTAGTTAAGACTGGATGGATGACATGTTTCATTCTGTTGTTGGCTCTAGACAAAGCGTCGACCATCGCGTTCCTAACCACATGACGTAGGTAGATAGCCTCTGGAGGATAAGCATTGAGAAACATGATGTGATACAAAGACTCAATGCCCGTGCTTTAGTGGTATAGATCTTTGTCAATCGAGGTGATGAGAATTGTTTTAAGAGCTATATAAAGCCAATTCTGATGTACGGAATCGAATCATAGACAATTTGCAGACAAGTGAGAAATTATGTTGAGATGTTGTTTTACAGAAGAATGATAAAACTTCGTGGACGAATAGACAGAGCAATGAAGATATCTTGAAAGACGTTAACTTACAAAGAGAACTTTTTTTACTAGCATTAAACGAAAATGGTCCACATTCTTTAGCCATGTCATGAGAAATTAAAAAAAAAAAAATTATGTCATCACAGCGGGAAAGTTGAAAGGGAAGCGAGGCAGGAAGAGACCAAGAGAAAAGAGGCTGGGCAGTTTGTGATCATGGCATGGAGAAACATCAATGTCAGAAATGATTGGCACAACACGGGACAGTCGGTAGTGGAAAGACATGATCACCCCTGCTACACGGCATGGACTATAAAAAGAAGTGCATAGGCTATTGCTCACCGCAATCATCATGAAGCAGCAGGTCCTATGAAGACGTCGTTCCCATCAAACCTCCACTGACCGGGAAGGTTAACCCGGTCAAGAAATGACCGCAGAAGTCGGATGTGTCGGCCTAACGGCGAAAGAACGCAGCTCTGCTGTAAACAGGCATAACGCAATCACGTCCGAAAAAGAAAAAAGAAAAAACTCCGGATGAACACAGAAGAAGAAGAAACCTCCGCCAGTGTCATTACTCTTTCCTCCTGCAATGTTATGCCAAAGGTGTCTGCAATGTTCTATGTCCATATTCGTGCCGATTGGCACCTGCCTCTTATTGTAGGGACCATGCCTCCCATCATTGTCATTCCCAAACTACAGCGACGTTTAATATCTTTAACATCCGGCGTACTGGTGCCGAAGTAAGGGGTTCAACTCCTAGACTGGACAGTTGGACTAAAATTTTCACCTATCGTCCTTGACTTGGGGACGTAAATTACAAGTATTCCTTCTGAAGTCGGAGTTCGTTCGCCAGATGGTGAGGGACACTAGAAATAGGGAAAGCTAATCCACACACAAAATTCAGTCCAGCACAACTAGAAGTAGTGTGTATGGACTATGCTTGAGTTCAAAGCGGGCAAGCGCAATAAAAAACACATATGGCCACTGTATTTCGGACTCCAAGACGTGATGCTGTGTGTGAGCCTGTTTTATTCTGGTCTTCGGATCTTGTGGAATGTCTGCATTATTCTTCTTCTTGGACCACGGTAATCTAATAACTTTGCCACGGAAAATATTCACGTTCTCAAAAATATACTTGGTCTCCTTATCTCTAGTACTTATTTTATGAGACAGGTTCCAATCCAGGATCATGAGGTCCCGTTGTTTAAACCTAGGACGATGGGGCAAGCAGTACAGTGCACAAACTACGCTCCGGACACCATTTTACTCAGATTTTAGTTTCATCTATTAGATATCCGTGTCAAGAGCCACGTACTGTTACCAGAATCGATCTGCTGGTTTGGACAAAAAGTCTTCGCTGATGGTTGGTTACTGGTGTCACGCGGTGAAGAGTCTTGATGTACAGAAATGTATGCACATTTAAATTGTAAGGATTCCTTCACAGCTGGAGCAGTCTGTATTATAATCCGCTATATGGCAATATAACGAAGATGCCAGCCGTTTTGTTGTTGGTTGGCATATTGGCTGGCTGACTGACTGACTGACTGACTGACTGGCTGGTTAGCTGGCTAACTGGTTGGTTGCATAGCTGGTTGATTGGTTGGTTGGTTGTTGAATTCTCTGGACCCGGGAAGGTTAACCCGGTCAACAGACACCCGCAGAAGTCGGATGTGTCGGCCTAAAGGCGCAATTAAACAGGCACAACGCAATTACATCTGAAAAAACACTCCGGATGAACGCATATGAAGAAGAAAAATTCTCTGAAGCGCTGAAATGTAACTCTTAAGCCCAATGGATTAGCTTTGATATTAGACCAAGATGAGGAAATAGGTTGAACCCCAGGAGATACGATAACTGGTAAAGCTCCCTGAAGGAAACAGCACCATATGACGGGGCGGGTACACAATTACTCCAGGCCTTAACAAGTATGCGACTCTGTCCAGACATGTAAACCCACAACAAGAAAGTAAATAACACAATCAGCCAATCAGAAGCCAGGAAGCTGAAACAAGCAGCCCTATCTACGAAAGACGAAACAAGATACAATATAAAGACCCCCAACTATAACCAAGTCGATAAGTCGAAAAGAGCTATTGGGATCAGGTTGGTGTAGAGATTGTCACCCAAACCGTTACAAAATCACTAGTCCACGAGGATTGTATTGCATGACTCCCCTTCCCTTCTCCAAGCTCAAACCCCAGCGTGGTTGCAAGACTGGTACTGACAATTCACGTCTGTGGAGAAGCATATTGAGATGTGGCCAGGTCACGATTCCGCAAAGTGCACGCGGACTGGCTGGGTGTTTGTTTTGTGTTTTTTTTTTGCGCTCGCTAGCTTTGAACTCAAGCGTAATGCATACAATCTATTTATAGTAGTGATGGACTGAATTTTGCGTGTGGATTAGCTTTCCCTATTAACAGTGTCCCTTGCCATCAGGCGAACCCACTCCGACTTCAGAGGGACTTGTAATTTACGTCCCCAGGTCAAGGACGACAGGTCAACATTTTAGTCCAGCTGTCCGGTGTAGGAGTTGAACCCCTTACCTCGGTATCAGCACACCGGATGTTTAAGAACACGGGTTCTTGCCCATTCGGCCGTGCGGACCTGCGAATGGCTGGTATTACACCTGGTTGCCTAATTTAAACACAGACGTTACAAACAGTATGTTGCACCATTTATTGCCTGGCATATCTGGCTGCATCCCGTCAGATCCATAATGCAGAGTTATATGTCGTCCATCCATCATGTGCCATGCCGGTAAGCGTGGGCGGTCATGACTCGCCATTTCACTCGATCACCAGTGTCGTGCATCAGCTCAGTGTTGCTGTCTCGACCATGCCACGTGGCCAAGCCATTCAAGTATTTACTTTTTTGTCTTCCCCTTGTTCTCTTCCTTTCTACTTGCCAGTTGTCACCAAGTTCTCCAGTTTATTTCTTTTCATAATATGTCAATTTTGACCGTCTACGTCTAATTTCTCTAATCAGTTTTCGATCTTCATTTGTTTCTTGAAGGACTTGGCCATTGGTTTTTCTGTCTGTCCATGGTATTCTTTGCATTTTCTTCAGAAACCACATTTCCACAGCCATCAGATGTTTTTCAGCTTGACTGCTCATCGTCCACGCTTCACATCCATACACAAGTATATATGTCATTTGAAGTGAATAAATTAACAATACTTCGGCTGAAATATTTAAAACACATCGGTATAGGTATTGTTCTACAAATATGCATTACGGTTTTACATTTCAGCATCCAGTCGCTTCATGGTCGGTTGTGAGCGAACAATAATGTTCTACAAACCTACAGTGCAATTTTACATTTCAATTTAATTGATTCAGTGCCAAGCAAAAAGTAGGTCTGGACCAAACATGGTACACAATCAAATGAACAAGTTTTATAATGTACATTTCCAATCACTGAGCTTGGGGAAAACACACCGATGACCCAAATTTGGCGATACATCGTCCTTCTATCCAAATGGGGGGGGGGGGGGGGGGGGGGGGGGGGGGGGGGGGGGGTGGTGTCGTGTGTGTAAAGAATGAATGTCGTAGTAGTTCCTTGTTCTTCTTTACCACTTGAGTGTCGTCCCTGGAGTGAGGGGAATCAACACCCACATTTGTTTTAATTCAATATCTCTATTCTGGAGATATCCAGCAGACTCCGTCCACACACTCCCTCAATCTGAAGACACCTTCCTCTCACTCTTACTCACCCCTGGATCATGCCTCCTCTCATTCTTCCCCAACATAACATACTTGACAACTCTCGCTTCAACAAATAAAAACAAGAAATTTATTAAAGCAAAGAGTATATGTAGGAGAAGTGTATGTGTGTATAAGGTGTAGAATGTGTGACGTGTATTCTAAATCGTCTATAGACTCAGATCAGTGTTCAAGAGGATATTCATTCTCATCCCTGTGCTGAAGACACACCAGCACCATGTATCCCCTACAAGTAGCCTCACCCAGGTGATGCTCCTCCGGTCACGTGAAGACTTCCTCCGTTGTCTCTGGAACCACCTAGGATGCTTGGACACCCCTGACAAACACTGTCTAATGAGAGTCTGATTCACACTATGAACTTCCTCGGTTATTTAACGGATTGTTAATCAGGAAATTCTAATCCTGTTGTCACTGTTATTGGAGAAATCTTAATGGATCTGGAGTCACTGGTTCTAAAGATTCCTCATATTAACACCACAATCTAACTGTTCTGGGTATCAGTATAAATTATGCAATGTTCTGACTGTTCATTGATACATCTATCACTTGGCTAAACCTCAATCTCATCAACATGTTCCTGCTCAGCAGAAGCCAGGTTCCCGCAAACCAACTTGGGTATAAGCCCTATGTAGCGGCCTCTCAGCAACCTCTGTCTTCAGATTCTGAGCGATCATCTTCTAAATTTGTGTTGGTCCCACCGCTGAAAATCACAGCACACATACGTGGACCTGGAAATTGAACCATATGTCTATTCCAGTTGTTACTCGAGAAACTAGGCAATCCGATTGGATCTATGTCCGCGGATAACTATCACTACTTAGACAGTCTAGTCCCTCTCATATAACACAACTCGGAATAATCCCCAATCCTAACACTTCAGAGTGTTTTTCTCGACTCCCTCCACCTGTTTACCGCACTGGGTTTTATATGGGTGCTTGAGTGAGTCACCAGAAAGTCCAGACGCCAATCAGTCCAGAATCTGGCTTTGTCCTCCTGTTTCCAGACTAACCAGAGTCAATTAGCTGTCAAGTTTCCTTTTCATCTGGGGAGTTCTTTGTCTCATCCAACAAATATCCTGGCTGTTTGTGAGCCGGAGACCTTTCCCCCATTACAGAATCCTTCCGACCTCTAGCAGGCATTCTGTCTATCACTTGCAACGGCCAACTCCCGCTTCGTAGACAGATGTCGCCAGTACACGTCTCTCAAACAACAACCTGTCAACAACTGTCGACCGTGTGTAGACAACTCGACGTGACTCACTTAGATCTCATACACAAATGTCGACCAGGTGCAGACAGTTATAACAACGTATTTTCCCCAGTTAGTTCCACATCAAAGGGTCAATTGTGTTTGCAAACTAATGTCGGGCCTGGTTGTCATCGATCGACTGACAAGTTTATTTAACTCGTGACATAGGCCCCCTCCTAAGAGAGTAGTCCGCAACAACTCTTTCTTCTTGGAGGTTCGATCCAGATGACCTATTCCTCTTCTTCAGGAGCTGGATGTCTAGACAGGAAATCAGCTCCAACATTTTCCCTCCCAGGTATATACTCCACTGTAAAGTGGTATGGCTGAAGTAGCAACGACCACCGCATCAAACGGGCGTTGAGCTTCTGAGAAGTGGCCAGGAATATCAAAGGTTGATGATCCGACTGAACTCGAAACTGAACTCCATACAAATAAGGCTGGAATTTTTGTACGGCCCATACAAGAGCCAAACACTTTCTCTCAACGGTCGAATAATTCCTCTCAGCAGGGAGAAGTTTCTTGCTTTCGTATGCCACTGGTTTCAAAACTGAAGCATCATCTTTTCCTTCCTGTAACAAAGCTGCCCCAATCCCAATCCCACTTGCATCCGTTCTCAACACAAATGGTTTGGAAAGGTCCGGGAGCTGTAACACAGGTTTGCTGACCAAGGCCTCCTTCAACTGACTGTAGGCACTCTCACATTCTGGTGTCCAAACTATTTGGTCTGGGAATCCCTTTTTCAAGGTTTCTGTTAATGGAGCTCCCAGTTCCGTGAAATGTGGGATAAATTTGTGGTAGAAACCCACACAACGAGAGAAAAGATCGCACATCCTTCTTCGTTTTTGGCCTTGGAGCACATCTGATTTTCTCTAGGTTCTTTTCTTCTGGGACAATGTGTCCTGGGGTGATGGTGTGACCTAGAAATTCCAGAGTCTGGTAACCGATCATGCACTTGGTTGGGCGAGCTGTAAGCCCTGCTTCCTTGAGCCTATTGAAAACACTTTCCAAGGATTGTAAATGGTCATCCAAACTGTCACTGGAAATCAGAATATCATCCATGAATGAGATGATGGACGGATCCTTTAAAGGATCAAGTAAAGTCCTCATCATGCGAGTAAACACACTAGGTGCATTGCTGAGTCCAAAGGGCATGACCTTGAATTCATAATGTCCACTGGGGGTACTGAAGGCCAATAGGGGTCTAACCTCTGGTTTGACCGGAATCTGATAATACCCGCGACTCAGATCCACCTTTGAGAAATACCTTGCTTTATGGAGCCTCGCGAATAGCTGAGTTGGATTCGGCAAAGGTTCCACCTGAAATTGTGTATGACTGTTCAGAAGTCGGTAGTCTATACACAACCGGTGTTCTCCAGCTTGGTTTTCGTAACAAAACTATCCCCGCATTGTATGGGGATGTGGAAGGTGCAATCACGTCATCCTCCAACAGTTTCTGTATTTCCTCCTCCAGGGCCTTTTCTTTAGAGAATGGCACTGGGTAAACCTTTTGGCGAACAGGCTCTTGAGTGGTCAAAGTCATCTCGAACTCCACCAACCTCGTTCGTCCTGGTTTATCAGTCAGTATCTCCTTATGAGACTCGAGAACCTGGGTTATCTTTTCCCTCTCCTGGGAAGTCAGATCAGGGTTCACCTGTACATCCTTGTAGGTTTCCTGGTGTACCAGGGGATATTCCCTGCCCTCGTTGGTTCCCACTTCTGTCTCCACTGCAACTGCCATTGCCATGAGGTGAGCTGCTTTTTCTCCTGGTCTCTCTTCGTATTTCCGCAAGAGATTGATATGGAAAATCTTCGACTTTCCCCGGATCCGGATCTGATAGTTGGTTCTGGATATCACCCTTTCCACGGGAAATGGTCCTTGCCAACCTATCTCCAGTTTGTTGTTTCCCGTTGGGAGTAGCAACAATACTTTGTCTCCCACCTCTAGAGATCTGTCTTTCGACCTACGGTTGTAGTAAGCCGCATGTCTTTTTCTGGCCTTTTTCAAGTTTTGATTTGCCAGAGTCCATCCCTTGTGAAGTTTTTCTTTCAGTTCCTCCACATATTTGTAAGAAGAGATCACTTCTTCTGACGTCCCCTCTTCAGTCCAACTCCTCAACATGGCTTCCAACGGTCCTTTGATTGGACGACCAAACAGCAACGTAGCGGGTGGTAGTCCTGTTGAGCCATGAGGAACTTCCCGATAGGCAAAGAGGGCTGCTGGGATATATTCATCCCACCTATCAGGTTTTTCCTGCGCTAGTTTCCTGAGCATTGTCATCAACGTGCCGTTGAAACGCTCTACTTGTCCATTGGCTTGAGGGTGGTAAGGGCTGGTATGGATATGGTTAGAGTGGAATACCCTAAATACCTCCTCCATAAGTTTTCCACAAAACTGGGACCCATTGTCCGTCAGTATTTGATCAGGAAAGCCCTAATCTTAGTAAAGGCCTCCATCAGTGCGTCCGCCACTCTTTTCGAGTCAATGGTGGTCAACGGTATGGCTTCACCCCACATTGTACAGCAATCCACCATGGTGAGTATGTACATGTTCCTCTTCCTAGTCCTAGGAAGTGGACCCACAATATCGATGGCTACCCTCTCGAAAGGAGAGTTCATGATGGGCATTTCACCCAAGACCACCGGCGCTGTCCAGTGTTTCGGTGCCACCCTCTGGCACTCAGGGCATGACTTCACATACCGACGCACATCACCTGTCATTCCCGGCCAATAGTAATGGCAGGAAATTCGCTGCATCGTGGCGGCAATACCCATATGCCCACTGAATGTGATGGTATGCCCCATATGAAGAATCTGGGAACGGTGGGCCTTTGGGACCACCAACTGACCATGTAGGTTGTCTCCCCTTCCGGCTCTCCTGTAGAGTATCCTATTCTTCATATAGTACTGCCCCCGTTTGGGTGGATCAGCACTTTTCTGCAGCTTTTTGTAGCAAGGACGTAACGTAGCATCCTCACTCTGGGCAGTTCGCAACTCCCCTGGCAGTGGGTTAGTCACATTTGCTTCTGCCTCATCCGTTTTCGTCTGAGAGCGAGTCTGAATTGCTCCCATATGGACTGGCTCCCTGGGCATTCCCAGAAAGACATACCGGCAACCGAGGATTACGGGGAAAATGGGATCAGGTCAACACAGCGGCCTTGATGGATGCCGGTGACATATCTTGACCGAATCTCCACTCTGGCAATGGGCAATTTCATGGCTACAGCACTCTTCTGTGCAGGCTGTATCTCCATGGTTTCACCTGTGAATTGTTCTGGATGTACCAGATCCGCAGAAATCACGGCCTCCCCGTCCAGTCCTGTGTCGTATAAACACTCCACTTGACGACCGTTAACTTCTACCAATTCCACTACAGGTGGATTTTCCTGGTCTGGAGTCTCTCCTTCGGCCTCGACCTGTTCGGTGGGCTCCACCTTAGGTTTTCCGGGGCACACGACGAATTTAGAGTCTCCTGACTTTCCCCTGCAGTCAATAGCATTGTGTGTATTCGACCTGCAGTGTTTGCACCATTTCCCTGTCCTAGATTTTCTTGTGCCGGACTTGAGTGAGCTCTCCTGGTGGTGAGCATCCTTGTCGACCTTGGCATTGTCAGTGTCCCCCTGCTTTGAAGTCACTTGACATGCCGCGAAGTGAGGGTTCTTAGCCTTCGATTTACATTCCCTCGTATTGTGAGAGGGCGACTTACAAATCGAACACCACTTCTCCGACCATGGTCGTTTTTGTGTAGAGCTCGAAGTTTTCTTGCATTCCCCTTTCGTCTTCTCCGAACTCTCCTCTGAAGTTTTGACATATGGTTCCACCTTCTTAGTTCCTGTACTTTTTGCTTTCTTCAGGTTATGTTTTTCCTGACTTTTGGTGTTTGTAGAAATGTTTTCTGCTGCCTCCCCATGGACCTCGACGAACCGTTCTGCCAATTTCGTCACCATGTCGATTCGTTCCGCCCCTTGTTCTCCCAAGAATGTCCTGAGAGGTTTCGACATTTGCTTCCGCATCTGGTCGACTACCGTGAGCTCTTCCAGACTCTCATAGTCATGCGCGAACCCAGCCAAATCCATCCACTTATGGAGATATGCTTTCAGACGCAGACTATAGGCGGCGAACAACTCCCCCGGTTCTCGTTTCGCTCCTCGAAATTTTTTCCGGTAGGTATGTGACGTAACTTCAAATCGTTTCAGCAAAGCCGTCTTCAACTCGTCATAATTGTTCTCATGTCCTGGTGGCAGGCGAGAATAAACCTCGTAACCGGTCCCGCGTAATCCCTGGGATAGCTTGAGATTCCATTTGTCACGCTCCAGACCCATAGCAACTGACATAGCCTCGAAGCGTTGAAGGTACTGGTCAATCTTCTCTTTGTCCTCCTCGTAGATCGCTAGAGGGAACTTCATAGCATGGTAGCTATGTCCACCTACTGGTGTTGAGCCAGGGAGAGAGGAACCTCCCACTGCTCCCTCAGTTTCCCCACTAGATTGCCTCTTAAGCTCGAGTTCCCGCATCCGGTACTCATGCTCCCTTTTCTGAGCCTCTTGCTCCGCTTCCAGTTGCTTAGCAGCTTGCTCAACCTCAAGTAACTTAGCAGCTTGCTCTGCTTCCAGTTTTTTAGCTTCTATTTCCAGCCTTCTCATGGCTTGCTCAGCCTCAAGTTTCCTAGCAGCTTGTTCTGCTTCCAATTTCTTAGCTGCTTGCTCTGCCTCCATCCTTCTCAATTCCAACTCGGCCTTCCGATCTTCCCTTTCTGCTTGACGATATTCTCTCTCCACATCCTGTATGTAATCTGTTAGTGCAGAACCCGACAATCCCATTTCTTCCCCCTTTGCCCTAAGTTCTGCCGTAGTTAATCTAGGAGTGGCCATTTTACAGAGAGGTAACTCAACAGATAGAGTATAGATTATCTCTAAACAACTATATAGATAATGACCAAATACAATAGATCTATATATATTATAACACACCACACAACACAACACAATCACTCAGTGACAAGAGTAGAATCAGGACCACAGACCTATGCAGACGTGTGAAGTGTGAACAGGTAAGATAAGTCCTAACACCTATCCACATTCACTCTAGCTGGATTCTCACTAATAGGATATCTCCATCCTCTAACTAAAGATCCCGTGTTAAAAGATCCCGTTGTCTAAAGATCCCGTTGTACAAAAGATCCCGGACGAGCTCCCACTAATTGTCGTGTGTGTAAAGAATGAATGTCGTAGTAGTTCCTTGTTCTTCTTTACCACTTTAGTGTCGTCCCTGGAGTGAGGGGAATCAACACCCACATTTGTTTTAATTCAATATCTCTATTCTGGAGATATCCAGCAGACTCCGTCCACACACTCCCTCAATCTGAAGACACCTTCCTCTCACTCTTACTCACCCCTGGATCATGCCCCCTCTCATTCTTCCCCAACATAACATACTTGACAACTCTCGCTTCAACAAATAAAAAACAAGAAATTTATTAAAGCAAAGAGTATATGTAGGAGAAGTGTATGTGTGTATAAGGTGTAGAATGTGTGACGTGTATTCTAAATCTTCTATAGACTCAGATCAGTGTTCAAGAGTAGTCATTCTCATCCCTGTGCTGAAGACACACCAGCACCATGTATCCCATACAAGTAGCCTCACCCAGGTGATGCTCCTCCGGTCACTGAAGACTTCCTCCGTTGTCTCTGGAACCACTAGGATGCTTGGACACCCCTGACAAACACTGTCTAATGAGAGTCTGATTCACACTATGAACTTCCTCGGTTATTTAACGGATTGTTAATCAGGAAATTCTAATCCTATTGTCACTGTTATTGGAGAAATCTTAATGGATCTGGAGTCACTGGTTCTAAAGATTCCTCATATTAACACCACAATCTAACTGTTCTGGGTATCAGTATAAATTATGCAATGTTCTGACTGTTCATTGATACATCTATCACTTGGCTAAACCTCAATCTCATCAACATGTTCTGCTCAGCAGAAGCCAGGTTCCCGCAAACCAACTTGGGTATAAGCCCTATGTAGCGGCCTCTCAGCAACCTCTGTCTTCAGATTCTGAGCGATCATCTTCTAAATTTGTGTTGGTCCCACCGCTGAAAATCACAGCACACATACGTGGACCTGGAAATTGAACCATATGTCTATTCCAGTTGTTACTCGAGAAACTAGGCAATCCGATTGGATCTATGTCCGCGGATAACTATCACTACTTAGACAGTCTAGTCCCTCTCATATAACACAACTCGGAATAATCCCCAATCCTAACACTTCAGAGTGTTTTTCTCGACTCCCTCCGCCTGTTTACCGCACTGGGTTTTATATGGGTGCTTGAGTGAGTCACCAGAAAGTCCAGACGCCAATCAGTCCAGAATCTGGCTTTGTCCTCCTGTTTCCAGACTAACCAGAGTCAATTAGCTGTCAAGTTTCCTTTTCATCTGGGGAGTTCTTTGTCTCATCCAACAAATATCCTGGCTGTTTGAGAGCCGGAGACTTTTCCCCCATTACAGAATCCTTCCGACCTCTAGCAGGCATTCTGTCTATCACTTGCAACGGCCAACTCGTAGACATATGTCGCCAGTACACGTCTCTCAAACAACAACCTGTCAACAACTGTCGACCGTGTGTAGACAACTCGACGTGACTCCCTTAGATCTCATACACAAAGGTCGACCAGGTGCAGACAGTTATAACAACGTATTTTCCCCAGTTAGTTCCACATCAAAGGGTCAATTGTGTTTGCAAACTAAGGTCGGGCCTGGTTGTCATCGATCGACTGACAAGTTTATTTAACTCGTGACAGGGGGTCATATGTGGCGATATATTATCTTTTGACACTTAATCCGTTAAGCTGTTTGTTAAATTGACCCGGGCTTCCAGGCTGACCTAGCCTAAAATGTTAAATTGACCTGGGCTTCCAGGCGGTCTAGCCTAAAATGTTAAATTGACCTGGGCTTCCAGGCTGACCTAGCCTAAAATGGGTACCAGAAAATGTCAGGGAAAGTACAGGCGACCACGTGATATAGACCACGTCATCCACCGACTGCCGATTGGTCTATAAAACAACGGGGCTGGCACCATTAGCCCAATACAATCAAAGAGGTGTACAGGGGCACTTTATATTTTACATTATTTCTTTTACGTGGAGAGGGATTACGCACCGTCAAATAGACCCTGGCCCATGAAAATACAAGTTTTAACAGTGTGTTGCATATCTTTACAAGACGTAATCAACACTAGCATTTATTTGCTACGCAATGTTGTTTCAGTTATTTGTCATTGCTTTTTGAATGGCCGATGCCCCACAGAATCGGCTGCTCCCAAAACTCCCACGAGGCATTTAGAAGCCTCCACTCGTCATGTCGGGGGTTTATGAAACTGCGCGTCTCACTATCCCCATCGCCACAGTGTCGGTTATGATCATACTATTGTGGTATGAACTCTTGAGGTGCCTTGAGTTGAGATGAGTTGAGTTGAGCTAAGAACACACATCACTGCACTCAGGATATTCCCATATGTGCTCCGTCCCTTCGTTCAACAGCCAGCGAAAAGTCACATTACTAATCGTTCCCACCGCTATCTAATTGAAAGTTCTCCTGCTCTTTCCTCTCAGTCTTGAGATTCTACCAGAACCCCTGTCAGTCCCCCGCAATTCATCCTTTCCACATACGGGTTCTCAATCTGTTCCTTCACCTTCTCCATCTGGTCCCACAGAAGCACGACCACCTCTCCCTTGTCCATAGATAATCGACCACCAAGAGGTGCATTCCCTGCCAGTCTATCAGCTGTTCATTCTTGAGGTGCCTTTCTTCTTCCGCGCATTCGCAACCTGACGTCTAGCTGCGGGAACAGCCTACAAAAGGTGTTAATTATGTCATCGTGAAACTTCTACCATCTACATTTGTGTTATGAGTTGATGTTATTGCTTTTTTTTTTTTAAATAATATCTTATTGAAAATATTTAGTATTGTGAACAGTAATGGGGTTTGGAAATTAAATGAAACTGTGTTGGACATTGAGGCCGTAGGGGAGAGTGTACCCAATTAGAAGATGAGACGGTTTTCCAATGTTTGATGATCCCGTTCGTGGGATGCGCATGATTTGATCGCCGTGACCTTATGTCAGCTACGCCACAGTAGTCAGGACTGTTGAAGTGCATGGATACTGGTTTCTGGGCGCCACTGTTGATGTCAGAAAGATGTCTAAATCTGTCAGCAAGACGTAAACCTGTCCTCCCGATGTATCTCATGTCACAACGTGTGCAAGTAATCGCATAGATAACGTTGCGACTCGTGCATGAGAAACCCTCACGGATGTGGAATGTCGTCTTAGGGAATACCAGACTCTGGGTTTGAAGTACGTGTGGGCAGGTCTTACAACGCGATCGAAGACAAGCCACCATGCCAGGAAGAGACTTGTGAGGTTGGGGTAGACTGCTATGGACCAGCACATCCCTGAGATTATGATCTCGCCTGTGCGCCACAAGGGGGGGCCTCTGAGAAGACATCGTGTGTGGTCGGGTCCGCCTGGAAAATGCATCAGCATACCGGAAGTTTAAGAGCGAGCGTTCTAATCGATTCGGCCATACTGACCTCCGTAAAGTGTAATCAGTAATGGACTTGACTGGGGGTACGATGTGTTTTTCAACCATTTGCATTTCTTTCGTATGTGGCAAGATCATGGTACGTAATCAGAACAATAACTTATCGATGATTTACGTGGTTATTTCCCCTGAGTGTCAAATATATATTGAGTTTACAGATAATGTAATGCAATCGAGTCAGTTTGCCCGAGATGCTTATAGCGCTTGTGATTAAACTTCCGATGCGCTGACTGTCGGGTTGTTGGAATGTTCCCTACACCAGCCAGTTGAGCTAACACGCTGACTTCTCGTTCAATAAGTAATGGCAAACTAAAAAAATGATCGCAAAGCCCTGCTAAGTACATACAACATTTATAAAAGGAAATGACATATTATGTTATGACGACAGACGTCACTGCACTTCATATGCGTTCTCATTCTTCAAGTGCAGCAGCCGTCTCCAAGTATCTCTATTTGCCGTTCCCTTGAGAAGTCTCTTCATGTCTCTGAATGTTGGTGTACCGTGTTCACGGCTGTGTTACAATAACCACCCCTTCCCAAATGTCTGGTTAACCGACGCTTAGCCTTGTCGGGCACGGGCCAAAAATGGGACGACTCGTAGGCAGATTATGCACGTTAAAACTCCCTGGCAGTTAGAAGAGGGACGCTGACAATATTTATTTTAATTTGTATAATTTTGTAACCGGCTGAAGGTTGCCCAGGGTAAGTTCTCAGAGCTAAAAGACGCTGTCTCAAAACTAGGAGAAGTTGGATCTCACATCTTGGTCCCGCTCACGGCATCAATGTATGTACCTGGGTATCTCAGTGACGACAGTGACCTTCTAAAAGATAGTGGAATTGGATATTACATGTCAATGAACAAAGAAAATGCCCACGACTTCTTCAAGAGAAAGACTGAATACCTGACTAAAAACATTGAGAAGGTACAGCCAGATCTATAAGAGACGTAAAGATCAAAGCAAATGATCGCTGAGGTCATGCAAGCAAAACTTCAAGCCCAGCTGTCAGCTAGTTCCCTTGCTACATCCAGAGTACCAAAGTCATGATCTGCAAAACATTTCTAGAGAGATCCAAGACTATAGGCTGTTCGCTATATCGTTTATATGTTTGTAGATTAATTTTCTTCTAAGGAAAGTGAAGAACAAACAGCTGCAGTACAAGTATTGGTAAAGTCGGTTGTGAATGTCTGTTTATACTTCATTTTTAATACACATAATGTGTGGATTTGAGTGTGTATGTGTGTTTTAATAAACGAGTGAACATTTGCAAATTTGCAATTTAAATTTTTAAAAAACAAGGTGGTCTGTCTACATTGCCAGCACAAGGTGATCATTCTACATTGTCAGCACAACGTGGCCAATCTACATTGCCAGCACAACGTGGCCAATCTACATTGCCAGCACAACGTGGCCAATCTACATTGTCAGCACAACGTGGCCAATCTACATTGCCAGCACAACGTGGCCAATCTACATTGTCAGCACAACGTGGCCAATCTACATTGCCAACACAACGTGGCCAATCTACATTGCCAGCACAACGTGGCCAATCTACATTGCCAGCAAAACGTGGCCAATCTTCATTGCCAGCACAACGTGGCCAATCTACACTGACAGCACAACGTGGCCAATCTACATTGCCAGCACAACGTAGCCAATCTACATTGCCAGCACAACGTGACATGTCTACATAGCCAGGACAGCGTGGCCAATCTACATTGCCAGCACAACGTGGCCAATCTACATTGCCAGCACAACGTGACATATCTACATTGCCAGCACAACATGGCCAATCTACACTACCAGCACAACGTGGCCAATCTACATTGCCAGCACAACGTGGCCAATCTACACTACCAGCACAACGTGGCCAATCTACATTGTCAGCACAACGTGGCCAATCTACACTACCAGCACAACGTGGCCAATCTACATTGCCAACACAACGTAACATATCTACATTGCCAGAACAACGTGACATATCTACATTGCCAGAACAACGTGACATATCTACATTGCCAGCACAACGTGGCCAATGTACACTACCAGCACAACGTGGCCAATCTACATTGCCAACACAACGTGACATATCTATTTTGTCAGCACAGCGTGGCCAATCTACATTGCCAGCACAGCGTGGCCAATCTACATTGCCAGCACAGCGTGACATATCTACATTGCCAGTACAACGTGATCAATCTACATTGTCAGCACAACGTGATCAATCTACATTGTCAGCACAACGTGGCCAATCTACACTACCAGCACAACGTGGCCAATCTACACTACCAGCACAACGTGGCCAATCTACATTGCCAGCACAACGTAGCCAATCTACATTGCCAGCACAGCGTGGCCAATCTACATTGCCAGCACAGCGTGACATATCTACACTGCCAGTACAACGTGTTCAATCTACATTGTCAGCACAACGTGATCAATCTACATTGTCAGCACAACGTGGCCAATCTACACTACCAGCACAACGTGGCCAATCTACACTACCAGCACAACGTGGCCAATCTACATTGCCAGCACAACGTAGCCAATCTACATTGCCAGCACAGCGTGGCCAATCTACATTGCCAGCACAGCGTGACATATCTACACTGCCAGTACAACGTGTTCAATCTACATTGTCAGCACAACGTGATCAATCTACATTGTCAGCACAACGTGGCCAATCTACACTACCAGCACAACGTGGCCAATCTACATTGCCAGCACAGCGTGACATATCTACATTGCCAGTACAACGTGATCAATCTACATTGTCAGCACAACGTGATCAATCTACATTGCCAGCACAACGTGGCCAATCTACACTACCAGCACAACGTGGCCAATCTACATTGTCAGCACAACGTGGCCAATTTACACTACCAGCACAACGTGACCAATCTACATTGCCAGCACAGCGTAGACAATCTACATTGCCAGCACAACGTGACATATCTACATTGCCAGCACAACGTGGCCAATCTACATTGCCAGCACAACGTGGTCAATCTACACTGTCAGCACAACGTGGCCAATCTACATTGCCAGCACAGTGTGGCCAATCTACACTACCAGCACAACGTGACCAATCTACATTGTCAGCACAACGTGGCCAATCTACATTGTCAGCACAACGTGGCCAATCTACATTGCCAGCACAACGTGGCCAATCTACATTGCCAGCACAGCGTGGCCAATCTACACTACCAGCACAACGTGGCCAATCTACATTGCCAGCACAGCGTGGCATATCTACATTGCCAGTACAACGTGATCAATCTACATTGTCAGCACAACGTGATCAATCTACATTGCCAGCACAACGTGGCCAATCTACACTACCAGCACAACGTGGCCAATCTACATTGTCAGCACAACGTGGCCAATCTACACTACCAGCACAACGTGACCAATCTACATTGTCAGCACAACGTGGCCAATCTACACTACCAGCACAACGTGACCAATCTACATTGTCAGCACAACGTGGCCAATCTACATTACCAGCACAACGTGGCCAATCTACACTGCCAGCACAACGTGGCCAATCTACATTGCCAGCACAGTGTGGCCAATCTACACTACCAGCACAACGTGACCAATCTACATTGTCAGCACAACGTGGCCAATCTACATTGTCAGCACAACGTGGCCAATCTACATTGCCAGCATAACGTGGCCAATCTACATTGCCAGCACAGCGTGGCCAATCTACATTGCCAGCACAACGTGACATATCTACATTGCCAGCACAACGTGGCCAATCTACATTGCCAGCACAACGTGGCCAATCTACACTGCCAGCACAACGTGGCCAATCTACATTGCCAGCACAGCGTGGCCAATCTACATTTCCAGCACAACGTGACATATCTACATTGCCAGCACAGCGTGGCCAATCTACATTGCAGCACAA
Source organism: Cepaea nemoralis (assembly GCA_014155875.1). Taxonomy (NCBI): domain Eukaryota; kingdom Metazoa; phylum Mollusca; class Gastropoda; order Stylommatophora; family Helicidae; genus Cepaea; species Cepaea nemoralis. Next base: position 879,696 of record JACEFZ010011317.1, on the reverse strand, counting down.
CGTGGCCAATCTACACTGCCAGCACAACGTGGCCAATCTACATTGTCAGCACAACGTGGCCAATCTACATTGCCAGCACAACGTGGCCAATCTACATTGCCAGCACAGCGTGGCCAATCTACATTGCCAGCACAACGTGACATATCTACATTGCCAGCACAGCGTGGCCAATCTACATTGCCAGCACAACGTGACATATCTACACTGCCAGCACAACGTGGCCAATCTACATTGCCAGCACAACGTGGCCAATCTACATTGCCAGTACAGCGTGGCCAATCTACATTGCCAGCACAACGTGACATATCTACACTGCCAGCACAACGTGGCCAATCTACATTGCCAGCACAACGTGGCCAATCTACACTGCCAGCACAACGTGATAAATCTACATTGCCAGCACAGCGTGGCCAATCTACATTGCAGCACGGTTCCTTATCAACGTTGTTGCACGTCTGCTACTATGTGTATTTAAAATATTTTAATTTTTAAATTTGTTCCGAAGCAGTTTATTCCTGCCGTCTCTGTTGTTAAGAGGTAATGGACACAATTTGTAATCCCCCTCCCCTCCCCCATACCACGTTCGAGACGCAGCTGCTGGCAATTTCGCAGCAGACCGACTTGCATTGGTTTTCATGAAATAGTACGCATGCTGGGCGTTCAGAAAGCAATGGCAAACTACTGAAAGTAAATTTGCCAATAAAATCTCAAACAGCCAAACCATACCATGGCTCACTACGACATCTTGTGTAGGATATGCAAGGGACTGTAATATGATAGCGCAATCATATCTTGTGCCGGTCTCCCTGGCGAAGGGGTTAAGGACATTGTTCGTAATCCCGTATACCCACGTACGAAACACAGCTGCGCGAGATTCGGCAGCGGATCGCTTCGTGCTGGTTACTTAAGGAGGTATGTGAGCCTGTCGTTCAGAAAGCAATGTCAAACTACTGAACGTAAAAGACTTGCCAAGACATCAACAGCAGCTGAAAAATGCTGGTGTTTACTGCAATGTCCTGTAAAGGACATGCGGGGGGGGGGGGGGGAGAACATGTGTTGTAGGTCTGAATGCACCAAGAAATGCGTAGCCTGTCTGTCCCTCACTTTCGCAGACGTCGAACCCTTGTCCGACCGTGTTCAGGACATTTCCAGCGCATTTCGCTGTCAACTACGCTATGGTGCCCGAAACCAGGTGTATAGCCTGTACATTATTATTTATGTTGTATTGATTGAAAGTGTAAGGCAGTGGTTCTCAACCGGTGGGGAATCCCCCCCCCCCCAGGGGGGAATTTTAGGGTTTCCGGGGGGGGGGGGGGGGGGGATGAAGACCATTTCAAGATCGCGTTAATACAAGAACCGATTACTTGATATTGTTTTCCCTTCATACTTTACAGTTAAGTACGTCTCATCCTTCTAAAATTCATTTTATAAAGTCAGAAGACCCACAAATCATGTTTTATGTGGATGTCTAGACTTGTTTTAATATGTGCTATTAAATTTACCTTACATTTTTACGTATACTGTATAGGGGTGGGGGGATTTTTAGATAGGAAATATGAAAGGGGGGAATGACGTTCTGAAAATACTGTGAAGGGGGGGGGGGGGCGGGCCCCACTGGCCAAATTTTTGATAGGAATGGGGGGGGGGGGGAATGACGTTCTGAAAATATGGTGAAGGGGGCAGGGGCCAAAAAAGGTTGAGAACCACTGGTGTAAGGTATGCATTAAAGGGTACACAATAACCTTTGCGTGTTTTGTGTGGTTATGTCCCTTTAGTAAGTTTAAGGGAAAAAATACATCACAATTAAGCAGATGGGGATTTACAGGCCGGAAGCTCGACTTTATTGCACCAGATTTGAACCCATATGGCTCAGTCTCTTTCCGCAGGGAGGCTTACCGCAGGCGTCGCAGAAAGCTAGAACTCTACACCTGCAGCGACCACCCCCAAAAGTCTCCCAAAAATTACACCCGTGAACCGACTTCTCGTCCTTGACTTGTGGGCGTAAATTACAAGTACATCAGAAGACAGAGTGGGTCCGCCTGATGGCGAGAGACACTGGTAATAGGGAAAGCTAATTCACACGCAAATATAAGCTCAGTGCACTAGTAGTAGTAGCACATGTATGGGCTCCACTTGAGTCCGAAGCGAGGGAACGAAAAAAGGAGATTAGAAGAGTTAATCCTGTCTGTCACAAGACACTGCGAAGATCCAAATATTTTTCTAAACCTAAAATAATATCCACTGGTATATCTACGTGTAAACAAAAACAAACAAGAACAAAAAATGCATACACACACGCACAGTGAAGAAGGAAGAAATTGAAAATGTCACAAACTTTGAGTGTCCGGGCTTCATAAAATGTTAGTTGCATATGCTTTACAGGACGCAGCCTTCAACTATCTAACCACTATCTGAACGTCATGCAGCGGCATTCCTTTCAACCAGCAAGCCATCTCTAAACTCCGATGGCACATCAGCGGACCATGGGTGATTCACAGACCCAACACATTTGTCTACACAATTGCTATCTCGTGCTTTCAAACAGGGTTTGTTATATGCAATAGTTCTTTCTTATTTTGAGACAATTATTATTATGATAAATCGATGTAATTATTTTCGTCACAAACTTATAAGAGCTCGGTCGCTTCCTTCCCAGTAGATATCAAAGAGGTTTGTTATATAAAATGACTCTTTGCTATCTGAAGATTGTGATTAAAATTTATAATCGATGTAACTGCACCCGTCACAACCCATAAGAGATCGGTCTCTCCAATTCCAGCAGACATCACAGGGCCTCTTTCTTCAAACTTTCATCTCCGGAAGGAGGTTTTTGCCCTCCGATCAAATAACACCAAATCTTTGATTTACTTATTCATGATTGGCTTGATATTGCAGCTAAAGTGTTATGGGATGAAGTATTCAGTCTCACTCAACCCACCTTGACCGACTCTAACGATACATTGTTGGTTACAGTATTATTAGTCTTTACTTTCCATTATGGGCCTCCGTAACACAATGGCGACCGAAAGGTGTATATGCTAATTAACCCTGGAGCGAGCTGGCTAGCCATGTGTTGGGACTGTTCTAGCCTGCGAATATTTCGACAAGTCACATATTTGATTCCCCACTCTTACAGTCATAATAGATCAGATTTAGCAAGAGATTTGTCACCAAGCTATTATTTACTGCACTCAATTTATTTTCCTTTTCCATTTTCAGTGAACTAAATATGGGCCTCTTCAAAACCAGCTTATGGGCTCTTTCATTCCTAGCATTCAGCGATAGCCCAGACAACAGATAACCATACATTCTTGAGGTATTGAGACTCCGCAGCTATTCGGTCATAGTCACCCAGTCTGAACTTTCCTAGGCTTCGACTAAGAGTCTGAGGCAATAATCGCCTTAATCGCTAAAGTATCGGGAAGTCATATCAGTGGTTGGTGTCTCTAGGGCGATCACGGCTAACAAAGATAAGTTTCATTTTTGTGCCAGGGCATGTGGGTGTAGGTGGAAATAAGCAGGCTAACAGACTTGCAGGTAAGGCTACTGTGGAGGGCGGACGCGCCATGGACCAGGCTGATATACTGAATGCTTTACGAGACGTAAGACGTTTGCGAGAACCAAGTAATGACTGCCAATCTACAAGCATGATCAGACTGCGAGAACAGCAAGTTAAAAGAGGTGTAGCCAAACAAGAGTACTATGCAGGAAGCAAAAGAAGATTAATAAACCAACACAGAACTGGTTCGTTAGCCGCTACACGCTCCAGGATTTACTGAGGAGAGGATCCGAGAGTAGTATGTCAGGCGGTAACTAATTATATTTTCAGGATTGACCTCTAAGAATTGAGCCCAATCCTTCTCGGTCTCGCAGCCGGTGTGGTCTTTGGGTAGGGGTGATATCTAGGTCATATCTAAGGGAGATAATACTAAGAAAAGACGTGTTTCTAAGGGCATATAACTATTGAGTGGGTGTATAAATTGTTAAATAATTGTAAAAATACAAATTAAAAATAAAACAATTAATTAAACATAAAAAATAAAAGACAACCGTGGGCGCGCGGGTCTGGGGTCGGCTAGGTGGTCGGCTAGGGTTAGGTATAGTGTTATGGTTAGGGTTAGGGTTGGTGTTAGCGTTAAGGTTAGGTTAGTGTTAGGTTGATGTTATAGTTAGGGTTGAGGTTAGGGTTAGGGTGTGTATCCGATTTATCTGTCCACCTCGGTGTATAATGCATCAGTGTCACAAAGCAGGGGTGTCTACCTCATAGTTACCACTTGGCCGGTCAACAATGTTGTCTCTTGTATGGATTTAACTGTCTTTTTTAGTTCATTCAGTGGTCCATTGAGTTGATCTTCCACTGTTGTCTCTATGGGTCAGAAGATTCGCCTAGATATGTTGTATTTTGGGCAGTCTTTGGGTATGTGCTCTGCTGTCTGCGTGCCGCTCCCCGCACAAACCAGGCCGGTATGCAGACAGTATTCACTCAGCGAGCTTTCGATTCGTACATGTGCTGTTTGTTGTGCCCGGAAGACTTATATAGTCAGAGCTATTCCGGGCACGAAGGACATTCGAAAAACTAGCTAATCAGAGCTGTTCCGGACACAATGACATTCGGAAAACTAGATTGATTGATTGATTGATTGATTGATTGATTGATTTAGGAACCAAGATCACAGCATTCGGGCATTTCCATATGCGCTCCGTCCCCATCCTCAGCAGCCAGTAAAGAGATCCAACACCAATAGTACCAGTAGCAATCTGATTATATGTCCGTCTAGCCTTTCCTCTGAGCGTCGAGCGTCGGCCAGATCCCCTCGTCACTCCTCGCTGTCTCATTCTTGCCAGACCATGGTGATCCATTTGCTCCTCCGAGGTGTACACGTGCTCCCACAAGGCCGCAACCACGTCTGCCTTGTCATGCATCAATACTCCACCAAGTTTTGCAGAGCCAGCCAATCTGTCCGCCTGTTCATTCCCCAGCACACCGGCATGCCCCGGAGAAAAGATCCAGGCGATGCTTGCCACCCGTGACCTCCGAAGCGAAGCAAGCCACTCTGCCCGAAGCTTGCCTGTCCTCACCTTCCTCAGCATGCTTTCTGAGTCAGTTACAATCACGATGTGTGTGTGTGTGTGTGTGTGTGTGTGTGTGTGTGTGTGTGTGTGTGTGTGTGTGTCGTATTCTCCATCCAGCGGAAAGCTGCACTGACCGCCTCCACCTCCATTCTTAAGCTAGATGTTGTGGTATCATATGCCAGGCTCTCCTGCACCAAACGTCGACCATTAGCTTTTGCTAAGAACCCCCAGGCACTTCTCCTACCTCTCAACACCGACCCATCTGTGTAGATAATCACATCACCCGAGCGAGCATTATCCTGAATTAGTTGCTGGATTTCCACTTCCGTGGCCCCTGCTGGCCACTCCCTGCACTCCCGGCTCAATGTGATTATAACTCTGCACAAGTCTGACTGCTCCGCTGGCACTCTGACCCACTCCTCTCCTCGCCTAATGTTCTCCAAGATGCACACCTGTCTGATCGTATCGTCTGTCTGAGCCATCCATGATTTCCCTCTGATCAGTCGCTGACCCGTAACTGCATCCATCACCTCATGCAGCGGGTGATCTGTGTCTGCAGCTACTCTGAGGTATGCCTTCGCCTGCATCACCTTGAGCCTACCAGCAACAGTCGGCAGACCAAGGATGTAACGCATACACACTACTGGGGTGTCTCTGGTGCATCCCAGAATGACCCGCATAGCTTCGTTCTGTATGCGCTCTAATTTCACCAGCTGACTCTTTGAGACAGTGAGCAGTCCTAGTCCATAATCAATCACTGAGAGGATCAAGTGCTGGTATAGTGTGAAATGCATTCTCTGCTCTGTGTCCATTGCAGCCATATTTTTAAGTGCATTTAGTCCCTTTTGAGACCTTGTCACAACCGTTTCCACATGGTCCTTGGAGGACAGGCTCCTGTCAAATGTGATTCCCGGATAGTTCAGTTTGTTCTCTCTGTTGACGCTTCTATCATCTATCGCGAGGCTTGGGACATCAGCCCTCATAATCCTGTTGTCCAGAGAGCACCACAAAACAGCCGCCTTTTCCTGGTGGATAACAGCACTCATTTCAGTGCACCAATCAGTCACTTTGTCTACTGTCGCCTGCAGCTCCTGAGCTGTTTGCTCCCTATCTCTCCCCTGCCTGTATGCAAGAACATCATCTACGAATGTTAGTATCCATCCAACCTCTAGTGCTTCTAGGTTTGCAATCTTGCTCGTATACATGTTAAAGAGCATCGGTGAGATTGCATATCCCTGTGGCAGTCCCGGGGGTTAAAATATGTGGCTCTGAGGTCCATGCACCCAGGCAGAGAGCATCCTGACGAGAATGCAGGACGACTGCTATCCTGTTCACCAACCAGGGATTGACCCCTTTCTCCATCAGTGCTGTCATCAAAATAGCATAGCGAACTCTGGAACCCCTCATAAACGTCAAAGGACAAAGTGGCTGCATTTGATCAGGTATCTTTTCCTGGCCTGTAGCTCCCTAGGCCTCTTGGAAGAAGCTTCCCCCTTTCCAAAAACTCTTGCAGCTTGACAGCGACTATCTTCTCTAACACCTTCCCAAATGTATTTTGAGGGGTGATGATCCTAAAGCCGCTAAGCTTTGAATGATCCTTGAATGGTTTTGGGAGAGGGATGAGATAGCTATGTAACCAATCCTGCGGTACTGATGCTGTCCTAATGCTCTGGTTAAAGCAGTCGGTCATTTCCTTCAGGTCTATATCGCTCAAAACCTACATGTGGCCATACCTAACACCCTGTTGTCGTGTCTTTTGCCTTTTTCGAAATATGTTTAACATCTTCAACCCGTTTGATATCTTCATACTGCATATTCTCCATTGTGCCAGATAACTCCTCTCTAACTGCATGCCTGGTATCCGTATCATTATGATTAGTCTGCTCTAAAAATCTCTGGAGAAACGCCTCCCCTTTCTCTTTGTCTGTTGTCACGAGCACACCATCCTCTCTATACATTGTTCCCACTGTCATAGGCCGATCTTTTCGTTGCATTTGTCTGTGCAGTTTCCAGAATGTTCGCAGTGTTTTATCACCCCCAATCTCCTTCATAAAACATTCCCATTTTACTTTCTTGGCCTCTGCAGCACAGCGCTTGAAAGCCTCCACCTTGTCTTTCTTGACATTTTCCGCTGTGTCCACTTCCTCTCGTGAGCTTCGGGGTGTCTGTGGCACTTTCACTAGCTGCTTCACTGCAGCTCTCTTTGCTTTCCAAGCATTGTCTTCTACTGGGGTCCACCATGGGGGCTGCAAGAAGGGAGTTTTAACAGTCCTGTTGCAAGCCCCCTGTCTGAGGCGTCCAAGAAAGATGTCGGTCCACTCATACCGGAAGGTCTTGCGTGCTCTCGCAGCCTTAACTTTCCTGGATTTAGAGATCAGGACTGAGCATGGCATGTGATCACTCCCATGGTCATTCAAACCATTTCAGAACATTTCGGATGAAGACACAGTGACAGTGAAAGAAATCAAGGTTGTGCTTCGACGATCAAAAAACAGAGCTCCATGGCCAGATGGCATAAGATATGACGACATCAATAGGTGTACCGACAACGAGCTAGAGAAACTAGCAGACATGTACAACAACAGTATAAGGAGTGCTAGCATCAAGGAGGAGCTGTTACACAGCTATCTGGTTCCCTTGCCGAAACCTGGCAAAGACCACACACAAATTCAGGGATCTCGAGTAATAACCATGCAGAATACAATAGGCAAACTGCTGAAGAAGTTAATTGCCAGAAAAATATCAAGACAGCTAGAGAAGCAAGGTGTTTTCCCACCCACCCTGGGAGGGTACCGTCCCAAAAGAGAAACCTGGACCAATGCAGTAGTTTTTGCCCATGATGTTTATGAAGGTTTCCACTCAGGCATTGAAACCTTTGCTGCAGCGATTGATCTGGAGGACTCGTACAACAGAGTACCATTGGATTTTCTAATGCTTCAGCTTCTTGAACTCAAGATAAGTCCTGTTCCTCCTTAGTTGGATCGCTGCAGCCCTCTTCCAACGGAAAGTAGTTTTAGATGTGGCAGTTGGACGTCGGAACCAACAACAATATATCCTGGCCTACCACAAGGATCACCATTATCTCCGGTGATGTTCAACGCCTACACTGTGAGAATCACCAGCAAGCAGATCACTGGGCCGGGGAGGACATTGTCATATGCCGACGATGTTTTAGTGTATCGCCAGGGTAAGGATAGAGATCAGGTTGCTGTGGAACTGCAAACCGAACTCAAACGCATAAGTACTTGGTGTGCTGAAGCTGGGGCAATGGTCAATCCAACAAAGACAACAGTGACATGGTTCTCTTTGAGTAATCATATTGTCAACACGCCAACACCAACTGTTAATCTGTGTTCAGAGAATGTGGAAAGAACGCAGGCAATGAATTACATGAGGATACGTTTTGATCGAAGCCTTGCTTATAATTAGCACATGGACCAGGTGATAACTTCTTCTTCTGCGTTCATCCGGAGTTTTTTTTTAGGACGTGACTGCGTTGTGCCTGTTTACAGCAGAGCTGTGTTTTTGCGCCGTTAGGCCGACGCATCCGACTTCCGCGGGCATTTGTTGACCGGGTTAATCTTCCCGGGGGTTTCTTAGAACGTTTGACTCTCACTGTTGTGGTGTTATTCCCCCATCCCAGCTGGCCTATTGTCACAGAATGCCTGGAGGATCCGACCAGGAGAGGCTACCGTTACCAGAATACTACAATTGCCAGAAGGCCACAATTACCAGACACACGAGATCTCTCGGCCTACACCCACCCAGTACTCAAAGGGGGATAATCCAAGTAATTGTACCCCTGACGGAGTAGAGGATTATGCCCCTTGATTCTGGGAAGTTTTGGATGATGACACCGGAAGTAGTGTCTTAACTGCGCAATAGCAGTAACCTCGCTAGCAGCTGGGAGAACTGATGGTTGTCTGGCCAGCTGGCAAGAACTTCTGTCTGGCAGCAGTGATTTGAAGAATTGGTTCCAGTATCAACATACAGTTTGAAGACGGTTGACAGTATGTCCCTAAGTTGGACTGAGGTTCCATACTTCTAGCTGCATGACAGAATAAAAAGGTAAGAATGCGACTATTCTTGGATCGGTTCGTGTCAAAATCCCGATCACTCAATGTTGCATAGTGCATGCAGCCGTGTTCACCCGTAGGTCAAGGGCGAGCCTGTAAATTGCTGCAGCAAGCGGGCCTGTTTATTTGACCCCATTTTCATCAGGCCTGTTTTAAACAGTCTGTAATGTTGCCAACAGTGCACTGCCGAGACAGGAAAAATAATGCATGCTTAGTGTCGCGCTCCAGAAAATGGCTGGGGAAAAATGGGATTGGCTTGTTGGTGATTTGACGGCACTACTGGGCCGCCTTTGAACTCAGGCGTAGTGCACACAACAGGAAGTCGGTGAAAGCGTATCTAAACCCTACCGAGTGGGGTATCCTCCGACTCGGCCGGTCAAGACGAATCTCATGGGAATGTCCGCGGTCGAATCGACTGTCATTTGAGCGATCCCGCGTGTGTCGAAGTTCGCGTCTTTTGGCAGGGCGACTGCTGGTTTTCTTTGCCTTCCTCATACACTTTGTGTTCAAGGTCTCCTTAACGGACTACCATTCTAGTTTATAGTGGGTTCCTGTGAGGAGAACAACGGGGAGGGGAAAGAGGGAGAAGTGATGCTACAGACATGTCTGATGGTTGCAGGGGAGATGAACTGGGGAAAGCAGGACCCCATGGGAAGAGCTGGAAGGGGGTTTTGCCAACGGCCCTCCTTCAGGGCCATCTTGCCTATGGGTACTGTAGACCTTCTAACCCTGTATGTCATTAGAAGTCTTCCACTGGGGAACTGGGGGCAGACACTCATAACTAGTCACCGTGGGTTCACTCTATCCCCAGTCCAGGGAAACAGATGATCTATTCCGCTACTTGTCAGACCCCAGACCTTATTCTTCCTCTGACCCTGAGGCATGGCCTGTAATTGAACCACCACCCATCTTAGGGAGGTGATTCACTCTCTGAGTACTATGAGGATGTCTATCCCCATGTGGTGGGTCATGATCATGTGATTCTCACAGAGGGTTGCCTGTGTCATTTTTTCCAGATTCTACCTTCCGGAGAGGAGTGATGGACAGTCAGTAAAACCATCATTCTGTGTCAACATCAGCAGTCTGGACAGACCAACTAACGTGAGGTGATCCTACTGCCCACTACCCGGTCAGTCATATATGCCCTCAGAGCAGATCCAGGATAAGTCATCCACCATTCAAAACGAAGGCTGCTGGGCAAGTATGGTTTGTATAATCGTCCAGCTGTGCCACACTTAGTACCTACCCGACTACCCAACAACTGTGTGATATCAAGAAACACTTGTTTCACCCGAACTGTGGTTTTTGATGGTGACTCTTAGTCTAATGGAACTCTGGTTATGAATTATGAACTTCTCTGAACTTTAAATTGAGAAAATGTGCTACTATGATTGGACCTATTATGGAGGCATCTACGTGATCGGATGTGGATGAGCTTTATGAATGTAATTCAGACACATGTTCTGGTATCCTGGTCACATTATCCGGACTTGCTTTCCAGGTGATATCTGGTCGAAGACGGAGGACCTTCAGCGAGAAGCTAAGTACCATACCCTTCTTATGTGGAACTCTGACATCTGTACAGTGATGACCTTCTTCATGTGGCTGCCTCAACTTACTGTCTTATAGCAATCAGCACACCAGACAGATCTGCACTACATCCACATTATCTTCACTTTCCTTTGTACAATACACTTTTGTTATTGAGTTTGTAGATGCCAGAGTTGCGACATTTGTTCAGGATGATATTTGAAAGGGTAACATCCCTTGGTTGGTTGTGAGATAGATAGGTATCTGAAGACTGGTGGGGTCGCAGACTGAAAGTGTCCCAGTCCCAGATCTGAAGTCATCCCGAGAGTATATATAACTATATATAAATAAATATAGATATATATGTATGTATAGATATTGATAAATAAATGCGATAGCCTGTTCACTTCACCCCAGGGAAGCTATATGACACCCATATAGAACAGCCAAAGACATCCTGGTCAGCTCTCAAGGGAAGGCAGTAGCAGACCATGGGCATTCCCCACCATCCAATGAGGCTTCCATACTTGCAAAGCCGACATACAGCGCTCTGGTACTGGGCTCACCCAAGGAATCGTCACGTCCTGCACATGGCTGCTTAGCCTCACTTCCGTATATTGGGCCTTCCGTTCACCATAGGCTGTTCTTCTGGAAACCAGAAGAATGCAGCCTGCAGATGACATCCACACAGTGAGCTTTCGATTCGGACTTTCCATGTAATGGATTTGCTATCCAAGCATTATTCCATTTCGTGCCACTACTTCAACCTTTTATGAAGCCCATACAGTGAGCTTTTGATTCGGACTTTCCACGTAATGGATTTGCTATCCAAGAAATATTCCATTTCATGCCTCTGGGACGCTTTTGTTACCGACATACCTGTGGTATTAAGTGCGGCAGTCTAAATGCTTCTTCACGCACCTTCACATATCAACCTGAATGTAGTTAAAGTAAGCTGCAGTCAACTTGAGCTTGTTGATATCTCCATAGAGCTTGTCCTCAGATGAAGCAGGTGTGGGCCAAAATATCTTTCTCTGTTTTGCATATATTAGGCGCTCCTGCAGCAAATGTTTAGCTGTCACTTTACCAGTTCCACAATTACATTCATCGGTATCTCCTATCTTTAGTTTATTGAACAAGTAGTATTTCAGTCTGTTATGTCCTGTGCGGAGTCTGAAGATTGCTACTTGTTCTCTTCGGTCGAGTTTGTAATATGCATCATCTTTCTGGTGGCCTGGATGCTCTGATTCCCATTTGGTTCTATAAGTGCTTTTTATAGGTTATGTCTATGTCAGGCTGTGGTAGTCGTCCGCCCTCTTTTGCTAGTCTGTCAGCCTCTTCATTTCCAGGTATACTACAATGTTATGGGATCCACTGTATTACAACTTTTTTTTTTTTGGATTTCTGGCATAGACCATGGAGTGCTGCTCTTAGGTCAGCTAGTTCTGTGCCGTTTTTGCTCTTCAGTATTGAGACAGCTGACTTTGCATCTGTGAAGATAGCTATTTGCTTCTCTTTATTATCCTCCATCAAGAGCATTTCTGCTGCAGTTTTCAAAGCCTCTACCACCGCTTTGAAGTTACTTGAAAATTTTCCAGTTGCCACTGACTGTGTTTGTTTGTTTTTTTCACTCCATTTTTTAAATTTAGGAGACTTCCTCCTTCTCCATTTTCTATTGAATTTTTGATCCATCTGTATATGCATGGGTCCAATTGCTGCTTGGGTATCAGTTATCATTTTATGTAGTTTAGGGCTATATTTCTTCTTTCGGTTTATTCTTCTTCTTCTTCGTTCATCCGGAGTTTTTTTCCGGATGTGATTGCGTTGTGCCTGTTTACAGCAGAGCTGCGTTCTTGCGCCGTTAGGCCGACACATCCGACTTCTGCGGGCATTTGTTGACCGGGTTAACCTTCCCGGGGGTTTCTTAGGACGTTTGACTCTCACTGTTGTGGTGTTATCCCCCATCCCAGCTGGTCCATATAGAACAGCCAAAGATCCTGGTCAGCCCTCAAGGGAAGGCAGGGGCAGACCATGGGCATTCCCCGCCATCCAAGGAGGCTTCCATACTTGCAGAGCCGATACATAGCGCTCTGGTACTGGGCTCACCCAAGGAATCGTCACGTCCTGCACATGGCTGCTTAGCCTCACTTCCGTATATTGGGCCTTCCGTTCACCATAGGCTGTTCTTCCGGAAACCAGAAGTATGCAGTCTGCAGATGACATCCACACAGTGAGCTTTCGATTCGGACTTTCCACGTAATGGATTTGCTATCCAAGCAATATTCCATTTCATGCCACTAGGACACTTTTCCACCTTTTATGAAGCCCACACAATGGGCTTTTGATTCGGACTTTCCACGTAATGGATTTGCTATCCAAGCAATATTCCATTTCGTGCCACTAGGACACTTTTCCACCTTTTATGAAGCCCACACAATGGGCTTTCGATTTGGACTTTCCACATAATGGATTTGCTATCCAAGCAATATTTCATTTCATGCCTCTGGGTCTTCATGCACCTTTAAATGTCAACCTGTATGTAGTTAAAGTAAGCTGCGGTCAACTTGAGCTTGTTGATATCTCCATAGAGCTTGTCCTCAAATGAAGCAGGTGTGGGCCAAAATATCTTTCTCTGTTCTGCATACGTTGGGCAATCCTGCAGCAAATGTTTTGCTGTCATTTTTCCAGTTCTACAATTACATTCATCAGTATCTCCTATCTTTAGTTTATTGAACAAGTGGTATTTCAGCCTGTTATGTCCTGTGCGGAGTCTGAAGATTGCTACTTGTTCTCTTTGGTCGAGTTTGTAATATGCATCATCCTTCTGATGGCCTGGATGCTCAGATTCCCATTTGGTTCTATAAGTGCTTTTTATCAACCTCTTTGCCTCATTGTAGGTTATGTCTATGTCAGGCTGTGGTAGTCGTCCGCCCTCTTTTGCCAGTCTGTCAGCCTCTTCATTTCCAGGTATACTGCAATGTGATGGGATCCACTGTATTACAACTTTTTTGGATTTCTGGCATAGACCATGGAGTGCTGCTCTTAGGTCAGTTAGTTCTGTGCTGTTATTGCTCTTGAGTATTGAGACAGCTGACTTTGCATCTGTGAAGATAGCTATTTGCTTCTCTTTATTTTCCTCCATCAGGAGCATTTCTGCTGCAGTTTTCAAAGCCTCTACCTCCGCTTTGAAGTTACTTGAAAATTTTCCAGTTGCCATTGAATGTGTTTTTTTCACTCCATTTTTTAAACTTAGGAGAATTCCTCCTCCTCCATTCTCTATTGAATTTTTGGCTGATCCATCTGTATATGCATGGGTCCAATTGCTGCTTGGGTAATGTTCTTTTATGTAGTTTAGGGTTATTTCTCTTCTTTCGGTTTCATGCTGAGTGTTCTTTTTCTCAATACCAGGAATGTTTTCTATCATCTCAGGCAGTTGCTGCTGTCTCCAAGCTGGGAAGTTGTGTGCATTGTGTATGGGCTTGACTGTTGATATGTTAAGTATAGGATCTGCCCTAATCCTTCGTTTTGCAGTTTCTACAAAGTTGCTACGCTTCAGTCTTCCCTTTCCAAAACCATTAAATCTGTTGTACATAGGGTGGTCTGTCAATCTTCTAAATTTTTCTGCTTGTTGCTGGGCTCTGCTATCTCTTCTATCCTGCATTGGTTGTAAACAAGTGATCTTTTCTAGTTCATTAATAGGCGTTGTCTTCAGGCTTCCAGTTATGATTCGCATTCCTTGGTTTTGGACTCTACTTATTTTGTTAAAGTTTGACTTAGCTGCTGTTGCCCAAGCTGCAATGCCATATTCCAGTACTGGCCTCACCCGTCCAGTATATAACTTCTTGAGAACTTTCTCATCTGCTCCCCACGTTGTACCAGCAAGCTTTTTCATGATTGCCATTCTCTGCCTTGCTCTTGTTCGATTTTTCTCAACCTGTGTCTTCCATGTCAGGCGACGATCAAAGGTGACTCCTAGATAGTTTGGATTTTCTTCATGGCGCAATATTTTTCCATTCAATACCAGCTTAGGTTGCTGAGTTTTATTTGAGAGGGAGAACACTGTGCATGTTGTTTTCTCCTCACTTATCTTCACTAGCCATGATTTTGACCAGTCCTCTAGCGCTAATAAGGCTTGCTGTATTCTGCTGTTAGCTGTACTAATATATTCTTCAGATGTCCATATGGCTAGGTCATCTGCAAAGGAGGATGTGTGTACTCTGGCTGGAAAATTTTCTGTGATGTCATTTATATATGCTAGGAATAATGTTGGTGAAAGAACTCCTCCTTGGGGGACACCTTGCTCCAGCAGCATCATTTTGCTTGTTTGTCCTTGTACTTTTGTCCTGGCAGTTCTGTTCTCAAGGTAGTGGCTGATCCATTTATACATTTTCCACAAACATGCATGTTTTGCAGTTTTACTTTCAGTCCTTCCTTCCATACTTTATCAAATGCTTTTTCTAAATCTATCCAGACTGCTAGTGTGTGCTTTTTCTCTTGGAAGGCATCCTCTATTTCCTGAGCTATATAGGTTATTTGATCTTCAGTGGATCTGTATTTTCTGAATCCTGCTTGGTGTGGTGTTAAGAGTTTGTTTTCTTCCAGATGCCATGTTAGCCTGCCATTGATAATGCGTTCCATTAATTTTCCTACACAGCTAAGTAGACTGATAGGTCGATAGCCATTTGGTTCTTCCAGGTCTTTTCCTTTCTTTGGGACTGGTATTAGTATAGCTTCCTTCCATGCCTGTGGGACTATTCCTCTCTTCCAGCTGTTATTTAGGACTGCTAGTAGTTTCTTCTTTGCCTTGGTGCCTAGTCCTATTAGCATTTCATTTGTGATTCCATCCTTTCCTGGTGATTTCTTCTTTTTTAGGGTATTCATTGCCTGTTCCATTTCTTCCATTGTTAGATTTGCCATCATATATTCTGCTGCTGTCTCTGTATTTCTATGGTGTATCTGTTTGTCTTTGATTGCTTTCTTCTGTTCGGTTGTAATATCAATGTGGTTTGCATTTGCATAGTGTTCCATTAGTGCATTTGCAGCCTTTTTGCCTGTAAGCAAGGCATTTCCGTGTTTAATTGTTATTTGTTTGTTTCTAGGTCCTTCATTGTTCATGGCTTTCACTAGTTTCCATAGTTTGTTTCCATCCCTGTCAAAATTCAGGTTTTCTGTTTTTTCCCTCCAACAATCTCTTGTTGTTTGATTTACTGTTCTTTTATATTTTGCTGAGATGGCTTTGAGAGAGATGTTTGCTTCAATTGTTTGTTCTCTCTCTGCTGTCTTCCTGACATCTTCAACTTTGTCCTCCAAACTTTGTAGTTCTTCAGTCCAGTATGGTTTGTAATTTTTCCTCGCTCCTCTTGGAATGGACTCAGTGGCTGCCTGTATTATCGCTCTGTTTAGACTTTCCACCATTTGCTTTATGTTGCCATATCGTGTATTTATGTTTTCACAATATTTGTCTGTTAGTATGGCAAATCTGTCCCAATCTGCTCGTTTGTAATTCCATCGGGGCAAGGGCTTTTGCTCCTGTGGAACATACTCCATATTCATTTCAAGCTTGATTGGTCTGTGGTCACTACCTGCTAATTGGTCCAGCACATGGCGATCGATTTTGTGGAGGATGTCTCCTGTGCAGAAAGCTAAGTCTGGAGTAAAAGTGGTAAGCCATCTTCTGGAGTAGAAGCTCGGTGTGTCATCCGCTTTGTTGAGTAGATGGAGATTTGAGTCTATTTCCCAGTCCTCCAATTCATCTCCTCTTTTGTCAGTATCTGGGTATCCCCATCTTTCTGAACGGCTATTAAAGTCTCCGACAATAATGCAGTTTGTGTCAGTTATTTTCATGTTTGAGAGTGTAAGGTCCTTATCTGCTGGGCTATACAGATTGTAGATTCTTATTTTCATGTACTTTATCATTATGTCAACACCTATAATTTCCGTTTGGTTGTCAGAGATCACAGATACTTCGCTGCAAGGTATTGTATTTCGTGTAAGTATTAGAACTCCTCCTTTGTGTCCATCGCGGTCAAAACGTGTGGCCTGATATCCTCTGACTGAGAATTTGTGATTGGCGTTGAGGTGTGTCTCTTGAATGCATGCCACATCTATTCTATCTTTATGAAGACGATGTGTTAGGGAGTCTTTCTTCTTGTAAACTCCTTCGGCATTCCACTGTAGTATGTTGAGTGTCCGGGGTATTTGGTCAATAGCTCTTAACCTACTCCTCTGTGCCTTGACTCCACAGCACAGGGGAAGGTGACCACCAGTAGTCATGGGTGGACCCCCTCGAGGCAGGGGGCCCGGCACTATCACCGCCTGATGGGACTTCACGGGATTAGCACCATATCGATTAATTTTGATTTGTGACATCATGAATTAAGTTACGTTGCACTGCTTTGTCAAGCCTGTGGCTCAGTACATCCGATTTCGACAAGCATTTATTCGGGATGCTTTCCCTAGCCTTTGACTGTCCCCAGTCTACCTACAAGGCAGCAGGTTTCACGTTGCACTGCTTTGTCAAGCCTGTGGCTCAGTACATCCGATTTCGACAAGCATGTATTTGGGGTGCTTTCCCTAGCCTTTGACTGTCCCCAGTCTACCTACAAGGCAGCAGGTTTGTGTGTCTCTTCGTCTGGTCCCTCTCCCTTGACCTGTCCGACATGGGTGGCCCTACCAGTAGCTGTGCTACCGTCGGCATAGCTCTTGGGGTCATTGGGACGCACAAGCCCCTCTACCTCGTCACGGTGGACACACAGCAGAGGGGCTTTCGGTTTCATTCTGAGTGTTCTTTTCCTCAATACAAGGAATGTTTTCTATCATCTCAGGCAGTTGCTGCTGTCTCAAAGCTGGGAACTTGTGTGCATTGTAAATGGGTTTGGCTGTTAATATGTTAAGTATGGGATCTGCCCTAATCTTTCGTTTTGCAGTTTCTAAAAAGTTGCCACGCTTCAGTCTTCCCTTTCTGAAACCATTAAACCTGTTATACATAGGGTGGTCTGTCAATCTTCTGAGCTTTTCTGTTTGTTGCTGGGCTCTGCTATCTCTTCTATCCTGCATTGGCTGTAAACAAGTGATCTTTTCTAGTTCATTAATAGGCGTTGTCTTCAAGCTTCCAGTTATTGCTTTTGCTTGCGTTCGCTAGCTGTGAACTCCAGCGTGAAGTCCTATATGTCGAATGGTGACATCCTGGTGTCCAACATCAGTGTGATTTCATGCCGGAATGATGTTTGCGTGAGTATCCGTTGTCCCATGTCTGGCTTATTGCAGAGCAGACTATTGGTTCCTCGCCGTGCATGCAGATACTCTCCGACTTCGGAGGAAGCTTCCAGTTATGATTCGCATTCCTTGATTTTTGACTCTACTTAGTTTGTTAAAGTTTGACTTAGCTGCTGTTGTCCAAGCTGCAGTGCCATATTCCAGTACTGGCCTCACCCGTCTAGTATATAACTTCTTGAGAACTTTCTCATCTGTTCCCCCACGTTGTACCAGCAAGCTTTTTCATAACTGCCATTCTTTGCCTTGCTCTTGTTCGATTTTTCTCAACCTGTGTCTTCCATGTCAGGCGACGATCAAAGGTTACTCCTAGATAGTTTGGATTTTCTTAATGACGCAATATTTTTCTATTCAATACCAGCTTAGGTTGCTGAGTTTTATTTGAGAGGGAGAACACTGTGCATGTTGTTTTCTCCTCACTTATCTTCACTAGCCATGATTTTGACCAGTCCTCTAGCGCTAATAAGGCTTGCTGTATTCTGCTGTTAGCTGTACTAATATATTCTTCAGATGTCCATATGGCTAGCCATCTGCAAAGGAGGATGTGTGTACTCTGGCTGGACAATTTTCTGTGATGTCATTTATATATGCTAGGAATAATGTTGGTGAAAGAACTCCTCCTTGGGAGACACCTTGCTCCAAAAGCATCATTTTGCTGGTTTGTCCTTGTACTTTTGTCCTGGCAGTTCTGTTCTCAAGGTAGTGGCTGATCCATTTATACATTTTCCCACAAGCATGCATTTTTTGCTATTTTACTTTCAGTCCTTCCTTCCATACTTTATCAAATGCTTTTTCTAAATCTTTCCAGATCCCTAGTGTGTGTTTTTTCTCTTGGAAGGCATCCTCTATTTCCTGAGCTATATAGGTTATTTGATCTTCAGTGGATCTGTACTTTCTGAATCCTGCTTGGTGTGGTGTTAAGAGTTTGTTTTCTTCCAGATGCCATGTTAGCCTGCCATTGATAATGCGTTCCATTAATTTTCCTACACAGCTAAGTAGACTGATAGGTCGATGGCCATTTGGTTCTTCCAGGTCTTTTCCTTTCTTTGGGACTGGTATTAGTATAGCTTCCTTCCATGCCGGTGGGACTATTCCTCTCTTCCAGCTGTAATTTAGGACTGCTTGTAGTTTCGTTTTTGCCTTAGTGCCTAGTCCTATTAGCATTTCATTTGTGATTCGATCTTTTCCTGGTGATTTCTTCTTTTTTAGGGTATTCATTGCCTGTTCCATTTCTTCCATTGTTAGATTTGCCGTCATATATTCTGCTGCTATCTCTGTATTACTATGATATATCTGTTTGTCTTTGATTGCTTTCTTCTGTTCGTTTGTAATATCAATGTGGTTTGCACTGGCATAGTGTTCCATTAGTGCATTTGCAGCCATTTTTCCTGTAAGCAAGGCATTTCCTTGTTTAATTGTTATTTGTTTGTTTCTAGGTCTTTCATTGTTCATGGCTTTCATTAGTTTCCATAGTTTTTTTCCATCCCTGTCAAAATTCAGGTTTTCTGTTTTTTTCCTCCAACAATCTCTTGTTGTTTGATTTACTGTTCTTTTATATTTTGCTGAGATGACTTTGAGAGAGATGTTCGCTTCAGTTGTTTGTTGTCTCTCTCTCTCTCTCTCTCTCTCTCTCTCTCTCTCTCTCTCTCTCTCTCTCTCTCTCTCTCTCTCTCTCTCTCTCTCTCTCTCTCTCTCTCTCTCTCTCTCTCTCTCTCTCTCTCTCTCTCTCTCTGCTGTCTTCCTGGCATTTTCAACTTTTTCCTCCAAAATTTGTAGTTCTTCAGTCCAGTATGGTTTGTAATTTTCCTTCGCTCCTCTAGGAATAGACTCAGTGGCCGCCTGTATTATTGCTCTGTTTAGACTTTCCACCATTTGCTTCATGTTGCCATATCGTGTATTTATGTTTTCACAATATTTGTCTGTTAGTATGGCAAATCTGTCCCAATCTGCTCGTTTGTAATTCCAGCGGGGTAAAGGCTTTTGCTCCCGTGGAACATACTCCATATTCATTACAAGCTTTATTGGTCTGTGGTCACTACCTGCTAATTGGTCAAGCACATGGCGATAAATTGTGTGGAGGATGTCTCCTGTGCAGAAAGCTAAGTCTGGAGTAGAAGTGGTAAACCATCTTCTATAGTGGAAGCTCGGTGTGTCATACGCTTTATTGAGTAGATGGAGATTTGAGTCTATTTCCCAGTCCTCCACTTCATCTCCTCTTTTGTCAATATCTGGGTATCCCCATCTTTCTGAACGGCTATTAAAGTCTCCGACAATAACGCAGTTTGTGTCAGTTATTTTCATGTTTGAGAGTGTAAGGTCCTTATCTGCTGGACTATAAAGATTGTAAATTCTTATTTTCACGTCCTTTATCATTATATCAACACCTATAATTTCCGTTTGGTTGTCAGAGATCACAGATACTTCGCCGCAAGGTATTGTATTTCGTGTAAGTATTAGAACTCCTCCTTTGTGTCCATCGCGGTCAAAACGTGTGGCCTGGTATCCTCTGACTGAGAATTTGCGATTGGCATTGAGGTGTGTCTCTTGAATGCATGCCACATCTATTCTATCTTTATGAAGACGCTTTGTTAGGGAGACTTTCTTGTTATAAACTCCTTCGGCATTCCACTGTAGTATGTTGAGTGTCCGGGGTGTTTGGTCAATAGCTCTTAACCTACTCCTCTGTGCCTTGACTCCACAGCACAGGGGAAGATGACCACCAGTAGTCATGGGTGGACCCCCTCGAGGCAGGGGGCCCGGCACTATCGCCGCCTGATGGGACTTCGCGGGATTAGCACCATAACGATTAATTTTAATTTGTGACATCATGAATCAAGTTACGTTGCACTGCTTTGTCAAGCCTGTGGCTCAGTACATCCGATTTCGACAAGCATTTTTCGGGGTGCTTTCCCTAGCCTTTGACTGTCCCCAGTCTACCTACAAGGCAGCAGGTTTGTGTGTCGCTAGGTAGGTCCCTCTCCATTGACCTGTCCGACATGGGTGACCCTACCAGTAGCTGTGCTACCGTCGGCATAGCTCTTGGGGTCATTGGAACGCGCAAGCCCTCTACCTCGTCACGGTGGACACACAGCAGAGGGGCCAGGTGATAACAACGGCCAAGCGGGGTTTGGCTGCGATGCGGGTGATGGCGGCAGCAAACTGTGAGCCTCCTAAACGAGGGACTGGTCATGTCTGTTTTTGAGTATGCGATGGTGATCCTGACTCTCAGCAGATAGACAGGATGGAAACGATACAAAACGAAGTTATGCGCATTATTCTTGGATGTACAAGAGATACAGCATGCAGGGCGATGCGCTACCTTCTTGATTTTCCAACCACTGAAGACAGACTACAAATTTGCAGAGCACGTGTCTACCTCAGAGTCAACGCAAACACACAACATCCACTGCATAGTGAAATTAGGAAGGTGAGCGGCAGCAGGTTAAAAAGAGGAAGGTCTTGGATGGGTCAAGCGGAAACATTCTTCAACAAGTGTGTTCGCTGGAAGACTTTTCACTGGAGAACCTGGCGAGGAGTGGGTACAAGTGCCAACAGATTTCTTTACGTCCTTTTCAGTTTGCATCCAACTAGACAGAAAATGCAGACAAGAAAATCCGGCTGCTGTGGAGGCGGAAGTACAAGCGTTGATTTTCGAGATTTCGTTAGACGGTGATGCTGTCATTTACACAGATGAGTCGGTCGTCCGACATATGAAAAGCTCATGGACCTTTCCGGTGCGGACCTGAGGGAGAATTGTGAAGTAGGACTCACAAGTAGCCTGACTATGGAAGTCATGGCAGTAAGTAAAGCAATAATATGGCTCGAGACACATACATTCACTAGGGTATGTGTCCTTAGCGACTCAATGAGCATGCTCAAGAGGATAGAGACGGGATGGATCTGAAGAGAGTGGTTGCTGTCTCTGGAGCGGTCTCGCCTGGCAAAGATTAGTTTTATCTTCGTGCCAGGGCATGCGGGAGTACAAGGAAATGAGCGGGATGACAAGCTCGCAGCTATGGCTAATGTGGAGAGCGGATGTGCCATGGACCAGGCTGACATTCTGAATGCACTACGAGAAGTAAGACTTTTGAGCGAACCAAGTGATGGCTGCGAATCTACAATCGTTGTCAGACTGCGAGGACAGCAAATTAAAAGAGATGTGGCCAAACAAGAACACTACGCAGGAAGCCAAGGAAGATAGATAAACCAACACAGAACTGGCGTCGTTAGCCGCTACACGCTGCGGGATTTGCTGAGGTGGAGATCCGAGCACTTATGGACTGAATGGTTCGATGTGCAATGAGGATGATCTGTCGACTAACTAACTAACTAACTAACTAACTAACTAACTAACTAACTAACTAACTGACTGACTGACTAACTAACTAACTAACTAACTAACTAACTAACTAATTAACTAACTAACTAACTAACTAACTGACAAGTAGGCAAATGGTAGTGGATTAACAGGTGAATGAAAGACTCTGGTGCCGGATAGGACTTACATTGAGTAAATGTGAGAATACCCAGACAGGCCTTTGTCTGGAATCCACAGAGCGAAATAAATGGAAGAAGAACTAACACACATTAAAAAGAAAAGTAGGGACAGAAATGAATAATATAGGGAGGACATGGGCGACGAAGAATACTGGATTATCCTTCAGGAGACCCGGGCTCGAATCCTCGGTAAGGTGTGGATTTTCTTCTCTTCTGTCTGGGGCAAAAAGAAAACCCTAACCTGCACAGTTCGCGACAACTGCACTAGCCAGGCGGCCTTAATTCTTCAGGCTCAAGACCCCACTGTCTTACAGGTAGCAAGTGACATGGGTGGAGCTGCATGAAATAGCTAAGGATAGGACGGTTTGAAGTGATTTGATTGAGTGCTTAATCCACACTGTGGTATAGAGGATAGGGAACAACAGGAGAAACAGAGGAAATGCATATTTCATTTGAAAATAATTTATATATTCACTCTTTACAGGCGCTGCTGAAAAATAGTTCTAAAGTGTATACGTTTTTTTTGTCCGTGTAAAATCTGCTATCATTTTTAACAACCACTTCGCCCTATTTCACATCGCCGACATATCCTTTACAGGACATCGCTGTCAACATCAACATCTTTCAGCTGTATGTTGATTTCTTGGCAAGATTACGCTCAGTAGTTTACCATTGATTTCTGAGCGGCCGGCTCATTATCCCGCAAGTCACGAGCGCGGGTCGAATCGCTTCCAGTTCTCGCCTCGCTGCGAGACCCTGCGTGGATAAACGGGATTACGGAGAAAGTGGTGTAACCCATCAGCCAGAGAGACCGGCACATCGCCGACAGCTTTGTTTAATTTAGGACTCCAGCTGTCTAAATCTGGCATGGGTTCTTGTCGACAATGTCAGCATCAACGACAAACAAAATGTTTATCTTTGCAGCTCTTTCCCTTTGAGGTTTGCCAAACTAAACAAACTGTAGCGAGGATGGAACAGGAACGACACTTTGTGTGCACACACGGAAACACACCTTGTATGTTTGAATGTGTAGGGAGAAAACGGTTACACGTAAACTACATGTGAAAACCGCTCTTTATAGTGTTTTAAAAACAGTTTAAATTATGTAATTTAAGTGTGACAATTTGAATAACTTACACATTTAGCATGGAATGGTTTTACATATCCCAGAACACCAGGTGTGCTTCATTGCTTCTATTTCCCAATATGCCGATAGTGAAGTAGTGGTGTCAGATGGTAGCTGTCGACCCAGTGGTCATTCACTAGTACAGTCCCCATCGAAATGTTAAAACTGGCATGAGCTCCCAGGTCGACCCAGCCTAAACTAGGTACCTAGAAATATCTTGGGAAGTAAAGGCGGTCGGTGTGATGCTGACCACATCACTCACCGAGTGGTGATTGATTTATAAACAATTTGGATTTAGCACACCGTGCCCAATGCACCTTAATTGCTCTCTGATGCATGGAGGTAAGGTGCTGAGCCTGTAGCACATGTAGCCTACCTCGTGAGCGGTACTTAAGGTGGCAAATGGCAACGCGGTCTAGTCGCCGAAGTGGTCATGATGAAAGTCTGTATCTATACTCATAGAGTGAGTGTAGTCAAAGGTTTGAAAAACATCTCAAAAACACGAAATGGAACGCTAGGCTAGCGAATCCATCACGTGGAAGTCCGAAACGAAAACTTTACGTCCGAGTGAAACGTCTCTCGAAACTCCGGGTAGGCAAATCCGTAAAAATGCCCGCTTAGGTCGGATGTGCTGGCCTACGGGTGCAAATAAATCAGGCACAACGCATAAACGTCCGAGTGAAATGTCTTTCGTGGTCGGAACAGCTCTGATTAACTAGTCTTCTAAATGTCAATCACGTTCGGAATAGCTCTGACTAGCTAGTTTCCGACAGTCCCTCGTGCTAGGAACAGCTCTGACTACCTAGTTTTCCGAGTGCCCCTCGTGTCCGGAACAGCTCTGACTAGTTAGTTTTCCGAATGTCCGTCGTGTCCGGAACAGCTCTGACTAGTTAGTTTTCCGAATGTCCGTCGTGTCCGGAACAGCTCTGACTATATTGTCCTCTGGGCACAACGACAAGCACATGTCCGAACCGAAAACTCGTTGAGTGGATAATGCCTGCAGACCGGTCTGCTTTGCGCGGGAACGGACCGTGGCAAACGAAATGCCCAATATATTGAAGTGAGGAATTAAAGCAGCCATGAGCAGGACGTGACCATTCCCTTGGTGAGTCCAGCACCAGGGTGCTATGTGTCGGCTCTGCAACTATGGAAGCCACCCTGGATGGCGGAAAATGCCATGGGCTGTCCCTGCCTTCCCTTGAGGGATGACCGTGAAGTCTACGACCGTTCCAACTTGACCAGCTGGGATGTAGACGGTACCACAAAAGTGAGAGTCTTCCAGGATTGCTAACCTGGTCAAAAATGCACGCAAAAGTCGGATGAGTTGGCTCAAGGGTTTCGGCCCAAGGGTGCATAACAACACACCGCAATCACATCTGAAAAAACACCCCGGATGAACGCAAAGAAGAAGAAGAAGAAAAGAAGAAGAAGAAGAAGAAGAAGAAGAAGAAGAAGAAGAAGAAGAAGAAGAAGAAGAAGAAGAATCCTCGTAAAAAGAAAACTAACCTGCACAGTTCGTGGCAACTGCAATAGCCAGGCGGCCTTAATTCCTCAGGCTTAAGACCCCTCTGCCTTACACCGCAAGGTACTATATGTGCAGTAATTGACAGTTAAATGACAGTTGGTGTCTTGGCAAGTTTACATCAAGTAGTTTGTAATAGCAGCAATTAAAATGGGAAATAAAGAAGGAAATTGTGAACACATAAACCTGGGAGTAAGACAGGGATGTGTTTTGTCACCAGATCTCTTCTCCCTCTATAGCGAAATAATAATGAGAGAGATCAAAGAAAAGCCAGGAATAATATTCCGAGATTATAATATAAATAATATACACTATGCAGATGACACAATATTGATGGCGGATAATGCAATAAGATCTATCTAAAACAACTGATGGACATTGTAGTAACAGAAAGTGCAAAGAAAGGACTCTCCTCGAGTACCAAAAAAAAACAAAACCCAGTAATAATGGTCATATTAAAAAAAAAGGTAACACCCAATTGTGAAATAGAGATAGAAGGGAAAATTCGTCACCAAGTGGCTAGTTTTAAATATCTAGGGACATTTATAGCATCAGATGGAACATCGGAACAGAGATTAAGAGTAGAATAGGGCAGTGGCTGTGAATCCTGAATTGTAAATGAACAAATTAGGAAGAGATTGAAAGCAGCAGAAACGTGGTTCCTGAGACGAATGTTGAGAATTCCTTGGAATGCCAAAGTAACTAACAACGAATGCCTGAAAGAGGTTAATGAAACTAGAACATTATATACAACAATAAGAAAGAGACAAACAACATTTTTTGGTCATGTGATGAGAAGAGAGGCATTGAAGAACATCGTGACAACTAGGAAGATCGAGGGGAAGAGAGGCAGAGGCAGACCAAGAGAAATGATGCTGGATGGATTGCGAAGGTGGCATGGAGGAATATTAACGGTAGAGTACGCCAGTCGGCTTGGCACTTTATGATGATGATGAGTTTGTGATTGCTTTCAGAACAACCGGCACCCATACCATTTCGTAAAAAAACCAGCGCATCGTGGTCTGCTGCCAATTCGCGTAAAGCTGTGTTTCGAACGCGGGTTTGCGGTATTACGAACGGCGTCCGTAATGCCTTCGCCACGGGGGGCCATATATTTGTCTGCTCCAATGCTTAATTTAAGAATTAACACTACTGCACTCCAAACATTCACGCTCTTCAAAAGCCACAAAAGAAATTCCATGTTGACTATTGCAGTATCAATTGAATTTGATTATCTGGCCGATTCATGACTTTCAATGAGGACCGCCTACACCTAACGGCATGACACACGATGATGGTGATTATATGAATACGTCATACGTCATTAATAGTTCCCTTCCAATGGAAAAATATCTTGACGTCATTGCTATTATTGGCGATTCCGAATTGAAATATAGTTCTCAAACTAACGGCAATTTTTTTCACAAATGAAAGATAAATTGGCCTAATGAATGTTTTATTTATTTACAAATAATTTTTGTAATAGATAATTAAGCGTGTTTTATATTTTGTAAAGACATCTACATATGTATAATTTATGTTGATTAGATTTTGGCACGTGGTTTAAATTACTCCGCGAACTTGGCAATATCCGGGCCGGCAAGTCTCTTTAGTGTGTCAGACTGTAGTTTGTTCCAAGGGTCTAAGTTAGAAATTAAACTTAACAAAATTTAAACCAGGTTTAGATTTAACAAAATAAGTGAACATAATGTCATACAAGGGAAGATTTGAGTCATCAAGAGACAGACGCGGCGGCGGGTAAGCAAATGTTTTATATGGATATCGATCATTTTATATTATATATTAAATTCTGAACACGTTCCTCAGCCATTTTTAATTTTATTTTTAATTATTTTTGTCAGTTTTGGCTTTGTGTGAGAAATGTTAAATGATATTATTCTCACAGAACTGTGAAATGATGAATTCTGGAAACTAAAATTATTTATTTATGTATCTTGTTAGATTTAATTACTTTAATCAGTTTAAAGGACCACTTGTTATAGATGGTTAAAAATGACTCGTGCATGTGCCATGCCGAAAAAACGTGGGCGGCCATGATTCGCCATCTCATGATGACGCCTGGATCACGTTTTTCTTTTGATTATGACATGTGGACAAGCCACCCAGTTATTTATTTGTCTTTTTGCAAACTTCCCACCAATTTTGCTAGTGTTAAAGTTTATTTCTAGCGGTGTCCACACATCTTGACTATGTGGTCTACTAATAAAATTAAAATTAAATAAATATGACTGGCGATTCTGCATAAATTAAAATTGTGGGAAAGTTTGATTTTAAGGTGTGGCTCATGTTTGTAAAAACAAATAGTTGAAGTAGCCCTTAACTTTATACTGTGCTTTTTCTTCACTCTTTCATTTCCATGTGGGCTATGGACCCTTCTACTAACGTAATTTAACTCTTGGAAATATATAATGATAGTGATTATAATCAGCTCAAGAAGCTCAGATCTTCTTTATTGCCCAGGTGACTATCATGGCTATGTAATGTAGCCACAGGAAGGATACATGGTCTCCGAATTTTGTCATTTAAACTTGTCATGTTTACTGGTATTGTTACTGTACAATAAGTTCTTAGTACTGTTTACCCTTCCATTGCTATGTCCTGTATCCTACTTCAAGTCAATGTTTGTTTCATTAATTGTTTTTACTTGACATGAGATATAGGAGGTTCCATCATATTAAAATTGTTTACAAATGTGACCACCACAGGTAGATAGGCCTTGAAAAACCAAATCTAATGGTACATCTATGCCTTTTTGTCAATTCTAAGTGGAGATATTCACATTTTTGTGAAGGTGAAATGGGTTACGATTTTCTCATGTTCCCCGTACTTTTGAGGCTCTTCAGTGTGTCTCATTTTCTCAGAGCACCAAGATTGTATCAAACAGGTCATTGGCGGATATGAAATCTGACTTCATCAATATGTTCCGTTATGTTAAATGATATAAAAATAGTACAAGTATACAAATAAATTATGAATAATAAACTTGTATTTTCTTTAACTTTAGTAGTTTAGATTGCACGATTTGAGCCGATATTGAACAATTTGAGCAAATTCCGATCGATATTCGCGTCGACCGCCATCTTGAGTTTCCATTCACATGTCAGCAGAGTTTTCTTCCATCGGTCCATGACGGTCCGCGATGAAACGAAAAAAAAGTCACGATAATTTCAACCAATTATTGTGCACAAAATATTAGACTGACCTTTTCTACACAACCTAAGATGGCGTCTCTTATCACATGATATTTGAATGAATGATGTCATAAGCATGAATGGTTTTTACAGCAGCCAGTTTGGGGACACAGTGGATCATTGCAGGGTGGCACGGTAGATCACTTCCGCTTCAGTTCGGGTTGCAGCACAATCGAATAGCCTAATTTCTATGTCTTAGCATGTTCTCAGAACTTGACTGGCAGTAGCAGTGTTCACTGATTCAGCATAGTGCATAGGGTATCCCATACTGTAATATATGACACATTCACAGAATTCCATTGATACCTTCATCGATTATCAGAAAGTTCTCATTGTAAATGTAATGCTATATTATATAGCCTTAATTTAACGCAGGTGTCAAAATGTAATTCTCCCCACCCTCACAATCACAAGTCTTTTAAAAAGTGACAGTGCTAAGTAATTAATCTTATTCAGTATGTGATCTATGAGAGCAGACACAATTCTGAATTTAAGAAACCATGCTCCAAAGAATTTGGTTTTGTGTTGTTAGCACCATAGTTATGTAAACCAACCAGCCGTCATTGGGCAGTATGGTAAATTTCTGGCTAGTCGCCTTTACTCATGTGAACATTTTCTGGTACCCATTTGATGATAGGAGCCCAGAACAATTCCCTGTGTCGATGTGGATTTATTCCTTGTCTGAAATGTTTGTTTTGGATGTAAATGTCTTGTGCCTGTTTATAGCGGAGCTGCGGTATTTGCGCATTTCAGTTCGCATATCAGGTATTTGTTGACCGGTTTAACCTTCACATCAAAAGAGATTTGAATACTGCTTACCAGGCTGTTAGTCTGGCCACTATACTGCCACTGCTCCCAAGCACGTTTTATGCTATACATGCATTTTTGGAGGTGGGTAGGTACATTTGTATAACTGGTATATGTTCAGATATCAACACATAAGTGGCGTGTAGTCGAGCATGTGCCATTTTGCTTGTGTCAACACTGGTGCTTGTAATCTTTTAGTCTACTAACTGCTGTCTGACACAATTGTGAATATAGAATAGATGGTCTCGACAATACTCATAGCGTAGAGGAAAAACCTTCTTTTAATCATATTGCTGCTAGAATGTGTAGGAGAAAACCCATTGGTTGCATTTGAAGAGGGTGTGTAGCATGTATGGAAATGTTGATTCTTATTTCATACCCGGGAAGTTTGTCAACTTTCTGTACACCCCCAGTGACCACTGCCAACTTTCTGTACACAGTGACCACAGTATGATTAGGTAAGGCTTTCCAGCTCCAGAATGAATTAATGATTTTCAATTCTGACCAGTGCCATTATGTAGCCATAGATGTTTACACTCATTTTGGCTTCATTACCAAGTAACCCTGTGCTGCTTGCAGCCACAAACATGCACAAAGACCCGCACTTTGTTTCAATGCTAAGCTAATATCCCAGACAGTAGGTCCATATGGCCATGTACGATGCTGGGCTTTTATGGAACACGGATATAGAGGTTACGTGGTGTCGGCTCCCTTCACTGTTAACCACCTTTCTTCAGTCAATTCTGAAATTATCCTATACATTTTATGAAGATATTAAACTCAACTGTTATTTTCAGAGTTCTGTCATTTCTGGGAATTGAACTCAGGTGGCTGTATTTTTAAAGCATGTTACTGAGGACTTGAATTTTAAAAGTTGGTTATTTTTTTAAATGCTGTGCGTTTTGATAGTCTGTACTACACAGGTAATAACTGTTTGAATGCTGTACATTTTCCAGATATGGGGGTCCACGTGCTTTCGGCAAAGGAAACGGATCCGATCTTGGTGGAGGAATGAGGAAACCCAAGTGGGACCTGTCCACATTGCAGAAGTTTGAAAAGAATTTCTATGAAGAGCACCCTGCTGTGACCAACAGATCTCCCGTAAGTGATTTTTATAGCACTCTTGTGACTTAAGCTCTGATATGCTAACTTATCTTAAACTCAGTATCAGCATTCTCATTCTTGTCCAGTGCAGAACCTTGATGTCCCTGTTACATTCCTATCATAAACCACAAGTCCAGCATCTTGTTGCAGTGTGTAAAAATCTTCATGGGCAGTGGTGGCTGAAAGATTGCAGTGTGTGAGAGTTCAATGTCTGCACGTGGCTGGGGAATTTTTCTGACACTATTGGTAATATCACACCTCCCCTATTTTCAGGGGTTGGCTCGGATACCAAACATTCTCACATAACATGAGGACCCTGTGCAGGTTTGCAATCTCACACGTTTGATGGAACCTGTCTAGAGGGAGATCTGACATAAAAGCAACAATTTGGACATACTGACATGGCACTTGATGATCTCTCTTTTGCCCAGAATATTGCATTTTCCTGGGGTTTTTTTTTTCCTTTTATTCTTTAATAACCAGTCTTCAGTGTCAGCTTCTTGAGGGATACAATTCCAATGCAGTTACTGAAAATAAAAGGCTCCAATGTGCTGTTTCAACTTAAATATCCAGGCTTGTCACATAGGATATCTTCTTCTTCGTTCATCCGGAGTTGTTTTTTTTTCGGACGTGATTGCGTTGTGCCTGTTTACAGCAGAGCTGCGTTCTTGCGCCGTTAGGCCGACACATCCGACTTCTGCGGGCATTTGTTGACCGGGTTAACCTTCCCGGGGTTACATGGGATATCTTAGTATCCTGTTGTTCCGTATGTTCCAAACTTTATTAGTTTTTGTAGAATTTAGGTAGATATACAGGTAGATATACAATTTTTCACTTTGCTATTGCACGAATGTTATTATGAATTTGAAATTTTATTGTTAGTAACACAATGTTGTGAGCATATAAAAGTTCAGGTATTTCTGTTTCTTATGCCACACTTGGTTAAATTTAACAATGTGAAATACCATCTTGTGGCCCGCTAAATTCACACCAATATTCCATTCAAACATGTCTTTTGAAATACCCATTTATTACTTTTTTGAATACTAATTGATCGGTGTGTGTGATTTGTTCAGATGTTACATATTCTTTAGTAAGCATGATAGTGTTTTGTACCGATTCATTCATGCTTTTCACCCCTTTTCTTTTATAGGATGAAGTTAGGATGTTCCACAGAGACAAACAGATCACCATTGCTGGAACTGATGTTCCTAATCCAATCTTCACCTTTGAGGAGGGAGGTTTCCCAGGTAAGGTGTATCTATCTTTATAACTGCTGTATGGTTGCGAATGGTTTAAAGAACACAATAACAACTTTTGTAAAGTATAATTGTGCTAATGAAATCGGGTTGCAGCACATGCTGTTATTCTAAGTAACTTTTTTTTGGTTTAAATCACTAATGTATACACCAGAAAAATTGATTTAGTTTTAGTTTACCTTTTTCAATTGTTGACATAATTAAATCTCAGAATGCTGATCAATTTGACATAATTGTTGTATATAATCAATATTCTTGTGGTTTGCAGACTATGTCATGAGTCAGATCAAGAGAAACAGCTGGCTGACACCCACCTCTATTCAGAGTCAAGCCTGGCCTATAGCATTGTCTGGGAGGAATTTAGTTGGAATTGCACAAACAGGATCTGGAAAAACTCTAGGGGTAAATGAATTGTTGTTAGGATGTCAATTAAGCTTTGATTCTTTCATCGTTTTTTTTTAAAATATTGTGTAATTTACAGCAGATTGTGAAGCTGGTGAGTGGTTATTGTATGCATTGGTATCCATATATCTGCGTTACTGATTATTGGTAATGCTTATCTGGTCATATGCTACATTATAACATGCAAACTTTCCTTTGACCCTAAATGGTTCACAGGTATACAGCATTTTACATTATCTCCCTAAACTTTGTCTCCTCAGTGGGAATA
This sequence comes from Cepaea nemoralis, assembly GCA_014155875.1. Classification (NCBI taxonomy): domain Eukaryota; kingdom Metazoa; phylum Mollusca; class Gastropoda; order Stylommatophora; family Helicidae; genus Cepaea; species Cepaea nemoralis. The sequence goes on along the minus strand of JACEFZ010011317.1, from coordinate 847,548 downwards.
CCTTAGATTTTGTAAGGTAGCTTGTTTTAAGTTAATTAAATTTTTATTGCATTATAACATGGAATAGAATGAAATCTTTTGAATTTTTTTGTATGAGCTGTATGGCACAGTGGTCCAGGTCCAACCCTTAGCAGAGACAGGATTTTATTTTTATGGAGCCATATGGCATATTGGTTAGTGTGCTGCTTCTCCAAGCCCATGATCAATCCATGTCAGGATTATTTTTTGCAGACCTGTAAGGCTGTGCAGCCATAAAAATGGGTATTAAAGAATTATCTGTCAGGGTAGGCCAGGTGACAATGAAAGGAACTGGTTGATATCGTAGTCGTCTACCATACCTCAATTATCTGCTATGGAGCTAGGTTTAGTTTTCTTTATTACATTTTGTTTCCTTGATTATTGGCTAGTCATGTAACTAGTCATACACTAACATATATGTATGCATTGGTATTGGTATATCTGCGTTACTAATTATTGGTAATGCTTCTCTGGTAAAATGCTACATTAAAACTTTCATGCAAACTTTCCTTTGATCCTATATGGTTTAAGAGCTATACAGCATGACACATTTCTTCATGTCTACCATACCTCAATGCTGTGGACCTAGGTTCACCACTTTTCATTACATTTTGTTTCCTTGAATATTGGCTAGTCATACTTAACGATATACACTATTGAAATGCTTACAATATACACTAAAGAATATGTATGCATTGGTATTGGTAGATCAGCATTACTAAGTATTGGTGATGCTTATCTGATAAAATGCTACATTAAAACATTCATGCAAACTTTCCTTTGATGCTAAATGGTTTCAGAGCTATACAGCATGACACATTTCTTCATTGTCTCTTCAGTGTTCAGTGGGTATACAATGTTTTAAACTTAAGACAGGTCTGAATGGGTAAGAACGCGTGTTCATAAACATTCGTTGTGATGATGCCGAGGTAAGCGATTCAGCCCCTACACCAGACAGCTGGACAAATGTTGACCTGTCGTCCTTGACTTGGGGACGTAAATTAAAAGTACCCCCGAAGTCGGAGTGGGTTCGCCTGAAGGTGGAAGACACTGTTAATATGGAAAGCTAATCCATGTGCAAAATTCAGTCCATCACTACTATAAATATTGTGTGTGGCCAACACTTGAGTTCAGAGCGAGCGCGCGCAAAACAAAAATATGTCTTGATTTGTCACTTTATTACGTTGTTAAAATATTTATACAAGTATTCACAATTGTTTTAACAGTTTATGCTGCCTGGTATTGTTCATGTGAACCACCAGCCCTATCTGGAACATGGTGACGGACCCATCGTAAGTACCCATGTTTTTGTCTAATCAGTCCACACCCTCTTAGAGTAACATGGGTTTAGTATTCTTGTCTTATGTTGTTACCAGTGTTGTCTATTAAATCAAGTTTATGGTGCCTGAATATTTTTGTAATCCGTGTTGAAGGTTAAGTGTGATTGATTATCCTCTAATTTTTTTATATTAATATCCAATGTGTATATAAAAATCTAGTATGTACTGCTAATTAGGTGTTTGTACAGATAACTGTATTCTGCTTATATAAATATAGTCACCTTGCTGCTAGAACAGTATTTTCTGTGAAGGTTGTGTAGCTGTTGATGTTGCAAACTAAAAATAATGGCCCTTTATTTAATTGCTCTTAATTGAATCTTCTGTTGGTTGTAGGTGCTTGTCCTTGTACCCACGAGAGAGTTGGCTCAGCAGGTCTTGGAGGTGGCCAATGAGTTTGGCAGAGTTTCCCAGCTCCGCACAGCGTGTGTTTATGGTGGGTCTCCTAAGGGACCACAACTCCGCGATCTAGAAAGAGGTAAATATCTTTTCATCCTTTTTGTTTGTATGTAAATAAGAATGAGATTTTGCATAATCATACATTTTTCTCCACAGTCCTGTTTCATTAATTAATAAAAACCACTACATTGTCATAGCCTTTGTATATTTTAATACTGAGATTGATGTCATGCTTTATTTTCATTTCTTGCAGGTGCTGAAATCTGTATTGCTACCCCTGGACGCTTGATTGATTTTTTGGCTGCCGGTAAAACAAACCTTAGACGCACAACATACCTGGTCTTAGATGAGGCTGACAGAATGTTGGACATGGGTTTTGAACCTCAGATTAGGAAGATTCTGGAACAAATCAGGGTATGAATACGTTACATGTCATTCTTCTGCCAGTCACTTCCTTATTCCGAGTTTTGTTTGTGGTGTGCTTGTCTGGCAAGCCAACTCCAGGTTAAATCCACAGCAAAGGCAGGCTTATTTTTTATGATAAGCACGGCTTTCGGGTCGGGCCATCATTATTAATGGATACCAAAATTGTCCAGGCAAGAAAGGCAGCTAAGTGGCTAACTTCACAGCCTGTGCATCAAACCCCAACAGTATCTGCTATTGTAAAACTATTACCTTTTTTTTTAATTTAAAGAAAACATTTTTATGCAAATGCAGTATGTAAGCTATAAATAACTCTTTCTTCATGCACTGGTGCAAATTAGGCATATTTTTAAAAACCAATCGGCAATTAAGAGGTCATATAGTGAAATAATGCTGGGTGCCATTACTTCCTAAGATGTCCTGGTACCCATTTTTGTTTGTAGTCATTGATTTAGAGAGTAGAATTGCAAACTGGGCCTTTAAGCTGGCTACACTACCGCTGCTCCCTTGATTTAAAGCAGGTTTTCATTTGTTAGTAAAATCACAAACCACCAGTATATAAAATGGACAAGATTACTATGACGCCATGGGAACAGGTGGTGGATGGAGTGTGAGTTATGGACTGCAGTCTGCGGCGATTGGCAGATGATCTCATCAGTATAGACTGGCTATGACCACCGACTAGAACATAAGTAAAATCCTACTAAAAATCATGATGGGAAGACTTCGTAAGAAAATGGAAGAGATTAACGTGGTTCAGGCTGGATTTAGACCAGGAAGAGGAACAAGGGATCACATACTCAACATGCGTTTCATAATAGAGGTGTAGAGAATTTAATGTAAACATATTCTCATGTTTTGTGGACTATTCAAAAGTATTTGAATGTACATCACACTTTTTTGAAATGAGGAAAATGGGCTTTCCATCACATGTAGTACAACTCAAAATGCTGTCTTTAAACCAAGTAACAGTTATAATATTGGTTTGACATCAAGCAAGGAGTCCATCAGGTCTGTGTGCATCATCCTCTTTGTTTAACCTGTGTGCCGAAAACAATATGAGAAATGTCAGAGATGATATAAACAGGGATGATGCCCGATCGGTCATGAAATATATGCTGATGATAGTTCTACTATCCGCTTCACAAAATGGTATAGAACAACTAATCTCAACCCAAGAGAATAGCGAAGATCACAAGCTATATCTTAACATGGCAAAAACAAAGATAATGCATACAGATAAAACTACTGTGGAGAAAGAAATATGTTAATGAGGTGGTGAAAAACTTTGAATATCTTGGGTCATTGATTACCAACTATGGTGACACTAATGAAGGAAATTAATAGAAGATTATTGCTCTTCTAAAACTGAATAAAGTTTTGAGGGGGACAGATAGAACTACAAACGTTAGATGTTTAAGAGCATGCATCTTTCCCATTGCAACATACATCTGCGAGACTTGGACACTCACTAAACAATCTGAACAGAGCATAAATGCCATTGAATACAAATATCAACAGGTTCTAAGAATATCTTGGATAAAGAAAAGAACAAATGCATCCATACTTCAAGAGCCGAATATTGAAGAAGATTGGCTATTAAAGACAATAAAACAAAGAAAATATTTTGGTCACTTGAAACGTCATGAAAGTTTGGAGAAAACAATCATGGAGGGGAAGCGAGTAAGAGGAAGGCCAAAGAAGGTGGGCGCAGGATGTGGCGAATGATCTCCAGATGGGTGTATCAGACGTGCGACATCTTGCTTATGACCAAGAAGTTTTCTGGACAGTTATGGGAGCGAGGACTGCAAGAGACATGCTAATGAATGAATGAAACACTGATGATTTAGATACTGATAATGCTTATGCCTAAACATTGTCTTGTTTAATTGTGATGCGAATAACTTTTTTGTGTTTGTAGCCTGACCGCCAGACACTGATGTGGAGTGCTACGTGGCCCAAGGAAGTTCGCCAGCTTGCAGAGGAATTTTTGAACGACTACATTCAGGTGAACATTGGTGCCCTGCAACTCACAGCCAACCACAACATCCTACAGATTGTTGACGTCTGCCAGGACCATGAAAAGGAAGAGAAGTAAGTTAGCTTGGTTTTTTTTTTTTCCAGCTTTATCTTGTGGCTTACATTAAGTTACTGTGGCTTTTGAAAGATGGGTAATATCAACCGCGCCTCTTAAGTGGTTGAGGATATGACACGCAGTTCTGGAAATTATTCACCTGAATGAATGCCCTGTTTTGAACTGGAGTACTACAGGTTAGAGAACTCATCCTGCCAACATAAGTCAGGATACAGTTCAAAGCCATGTGGAAAATAAGGAAAGAATGTCATAGAAAGTTTGAAATGTGACAAATAATCATAATTGCAATTCATAGTTCCCATTCTCAACAAAACTGTGCTGATTGATTAGTAATTTTTCTTTAAGAAAGATAACATTTAAATGTTAAAATATTTTAATACTGTGGCACCATTGTTAACCTTGGGGACTGAGGGAAAAAAAAGGAAAATGGGTAAAAATTTGCTGTGATATGTTACGGTTTCCTTTTTTGTAAAATATAGAATTATCAATTAGACATATATATATATATATATATATATATATATATATATATATATATATATATATATATATATATATATATCAATTTTAGAATGAGTGATGCTTGTGAGTATGGTATACTAAATAAGCAAATGTTTGTTTTGATTTCAGACTTGTGAAACTGTTAAATGAGATCATGCAAGAGAAAGAGAACAAAACAATTATATTTGTGGAAACAAAGCGCAAAGCAGATGATATAGCCAAGAGAATGAAGAGAGATGGGTAAGTCGACAGTTATCTATATAATGCCAGAGAAAGAACATGAAGCTTAGTTATATTTGTATGAGGCCTGTGACAGCTACTTTTCTATGACTTAGGGCATAGAGATGTGGTTTTATTAGAGATGTTGGGTATACTTCGGACTGTGAGAGCCTGAAAGAGGCTAATGAAAGTAGAACATTAATGCACAGTGTTAATTGATCATGTAGAGGTAGTGGAAAGATCATTGGTAGAGGCGGACTGAGGAATGGATATGTCTGTGATGATGATTTAATGCCTTCAGCCATTAGCAGGGCATATTGATGTGACTGAAAGTTTAGTTTCAATACCTTTTTTTTTAAACAGGTGGCCAGTACTAAGTATACATGGAGACAAATCACAGCAAGAGAGAGATTGGGCCCTTAATGGTAAGCAAGCTGTTGTCAGTGGCAATGTCCTGTTTTATTTATGTTCGTATAATTTTGCTGTTTGTCAGGTTACGGCCTACATGATAGTATCTCACAGTAATAGTACATACATTTATACATGCCAGCCCTGAGGATTGAAGCTCTGATAACTCCTAGTGCACAGCTGATTCGGTTCTATCAGTATTTGTATTTTTCACTTTTTGTGAAAGTATTCGACTTGATATAAATCAAGTTGCTAAATTTTAGTTTACATTAAACATTACATTTACATTAAGGTTTTGCTTGTATTTTCATTTCAAAAGTTACGCGGATAGTTGTAATATAATTTATGAGAATTATTTTGTCATTGTAATGTGTTAATATAGCTCGTGTTTTTTGTTTTTGTGTACAGATTTCCGTAACGGCAGAACTCCTATACTAATAGCCACAGATGTTGCATCACGAGGTCTAGGTAGGTTGATCTTGTGTGAAACTAATAGTTTGGTGTAATGTTGTCAGTCACCGTCTCCCTGCTTGTAGGAAGTGCGTGTTATTTGCTTGTGTGGGTGCATGTATGTTCTAGAGAAATTCCATTAAAAGTTTATGGGTATCATAGAACACCGTGAAAATCCTAACCTGCACAGTTCGCGGCGACCACTAGCTAGGCGGCCTTAATTCCTCAGGCTCAAAGACCCTCCTGCCATATACCACAAGGTATTGTATTGGCAGTAAATGACAAGTTTTCAGTTTTATTATAGTTTTGGTATGTTGACTCAGAAACTGTCAAGAAGAAATTCATTTACAAACATGCTCTTGAGCACTAAAAATGAAGTGCAAGACTTCAGTGCTTACACATATCATTTATATGCCAAAATATCCATGTAGAGACACAAGATCCTGGTAAATATGAATGAACAATGATGAGTACAGTAATGTATGTTCCTTTCTTAACTTCCATGGATCTTGCAATATGATTCGTTTGACGGTATATATGTATTTACACAGCCTAGTGTTTCACACATTTATATGATGCATTGAATTTGTGCATGAAGGAAAACTTAACATACATTTGAAATAGTGAGACTGCATCAGTATTATTACTGAAGAGATTGGATTATGAAAGCTCATAAAATTCCGCCAGAAATTGAATTTTATGGTATGCAACTTGAGGATCTTAACTTTGCTGATGACATTCTCCCAGACAAAGATCATGAAATAGACCAAGTTACAGAGCTTCCCTATCTTAAACCTCACATCATGGGATGAAACCATGTTCATCTTTCGTTATGTTGACATGGAACAGATAAGTACTTACTAATTAAAAAAACATTCAGTCATTGGTTGGTGGATGTTCAGAAGACTGACAGACCAAAGTATTGTCCATGAAACTCTAAATTCCACCGAGTCAAGTGGTGGTGAAAAGGCACTGGATAGCGCACATGATAATCGTATTTAAAAGGTTAATGAAATAGAGGAAGACATAAAACACACGTGAAGTGAATTAGAGGAATGAATAATATGGGGAGGTCATGGAGGAAGCTGATGGTAGAGGGCCACTGCCCCAGTTGAAGACAAAGTGTGTCCGTAGATCATAGGTTTTTTTTTGGTCCGCATATCCTATACAGGACATAGCTGTCAACATCAGCATCTTTCGGCTGATTGTTGATTTCTTGGCAATATTACGCTCAATAGTTTGCCATTGCTTTCTGGGCGACCGGCTCACATACCCCGTATATACTCACGAGAGTATACAAGATTATGGAGAGAGTCATGTAACCCCTAGACCAGTAGACACCCGCATTCCGCTTAAAATCTGGATGCCCAGTTCAACCCAGTCAAAGGGAAGTAAAGGAAGCATGTGTGTTGTTACATCACCTCTCATGTGGATTTGTAAGATCATTAAAGTAGTTTGTTGAATGAAATTATCCCCATTGTGTGGTTTCGCTGTGTACAGTATTTTTAGAAGGCACAATGAACACCTGTGAATATTATATTTTCTGATTGCTGTCACTGGACATAGGAAATGGCTTGCTTGTTTGTTTGAAGTGTTTACTTCTGCTTTATCTTACTTGTAAAGGATACTAGTACTCTGCGATGTACTCATCAGTACAAGATACAGCTGCTTGATGAAACACAATAGCACTGGTTTCTACAGCCCTTAAGAGATAAAACGGTCATCAGGCTCCCACATTTGTTGTTTCGTCTGGTTAAAGACCCGTATTGAGACTACTATTGTAATCTCTCGATGTGACATCTGTCTTTATGGCTACACCTTGTGATCATATTGCTACTTTGGCAAATATAGTCCCGTAGTAGACGCTTCTGTTGGAATGTGAGGTCTTAGGTCTAGGCCATTGGATGGCCAGTTCACATTTCCAGACAATTCACAGATCATACCTGGAACCTCTAATCATACAGGCTACACAAGCCATGCCGCTGATGGGCACTCAACCAGGGCCACTGTCTCGGCCGGGCACTCAAGCTGGGCCAGTCTTGGCTGGGCGTTCGACCCAGGCCACACTGAGCAGGCAGTTGCAGTAACAAAATATATTCTAGGAAGGAATACTTCTTGCATAAGTTACATTGTTTCGTTGGATGATCAAAGCCATTTGCTTTGATTTGCACATTTGCAAGGTTTGCTCAGTTTTCTGCTCCACTGTCTAGTATGCTGTGGTCAGATAGTGCTGGTTCTGGTAACCACAAAGCTACTGGCTCCGAGCCCCTGCGCTGTTTGTGGTCTTTGGGCTGAGACTTGAGCACCAGAAATCTGTGTGCATTGATGGTGATCCTTTATTTACCAGACCAATATGATGCTCATATTTAACTTACCATAATTTCTTAATCTGGAAACATTTTTGTACACATTTTCAAACTACAGGCAGCGGGTGACGCATGAGCTTCACGTATTAAATGCAAGTGTGTAGCAGAAGACCATGTCTTAAATGTTTCTTTTATGTTTTCTTCTAATCCTAGTTGAGATTTAAAGAGGAGTGATTGATGGCTACAAGCTGCCATCACACTGTGGGCACTGACAGGGAGTGGCGTTTTTAATGATCTCGAAGCCGGCACCAGTTCTTATGCTTCCTTGGGAGCTTTGGGCTGGTTAGGTAGTGCACACCGGGCGTAAGTACTGAGTGGCAATTATATATGGGGGTGGTGAGAAATAGTAGCTTGGCGACAGGCAGTAGTTGCAGCATGTAGGCACACTTTATCAATGAGGTATTTAGTTTAGTATTTTTTTTCCCTAGAATATGTTGTAATGATGTACAACTATGATTAGTATGCGGTCAATGTTTTTTTTTTAAAACTTGTTCTTAGATTAAAAATCAATCTTGTAATGGGAGGTATTAATGTAAGTGCTGCTGCTTGGGGATAGATAGATAACACCACCTGATCACATCTGACGAGTATTGCCACCAGTCAGTCGAAACGCTTGGAAGGCACTTTAATCGAGAGATTTCTGCGCTATCTCTGTGTTAAGACACAGTTAACTATAGTTATTATTTAAGACAGTTTAATAAAAATCTGTGTGCAGTTCAACTTTATTGTGATTGTGGGACTGAATATATGTTGTCATGAGTGTCCTGTTTTGGTGAGTCAGGGGAATGGTGTGTGTAGTCCTGCAGTCACAATGTGAAACTGTTTAGGCTGAGTTTTGATTGCCGTATCTCTCACAGATGTTGAGGACATCAAGTTTGTCATCAACTTTGACTTTCCCAACTGCTCTGAGGATTACGTGCACAGAATTGGGCGTACAGGCCGTGCAACCAAGTCAGGGACAGCCTACACATTCTTCACACAACGCAATGCCAAACAGGCTGCGGATCTGGTCAATGTTCTACGGGAGGCTAAACAAGTCATCAGCCCAAAGTTGCTTCAGTTGGAGGACAGCTCTAAATACATGAGAGGAGGGGGTGAGTTGCATTTTCATTCTTTATTCTCCTTGCTGGGCCCCCCCCCCCCCCTTTTTTTTTTTTTGGTGTGTGGTCAGCCTACCTCAACAGAATCTTGTGCTTTAAAGCAGCCTATGTCACTTATGCAAGTTTATTGTACATAGCGTAAAAGCGTAAAATGCAGCAAGAGTTGAAGGAATATTGTGTATTTAGCATGCTGCTTCGGTGGGCCTATTCCCGCTGGTTGCAGGATCCGCTAAGGTCAGGCGGGGAGTCTGATGACAGTGCACGCTTTACACAGGTCCGGACACTTGTGATTGACAGATGTACGCGTTCTTATGGTCCAGGCACGTGCGAGGTCCTCACCTGTTGTACTTGGCTGAACACCTAAGCCGGGTTCCAGGGTCTGGCCATCACTAGCCCTCGTGGAGGTGAGGTCTCGGAGGTTTGACGCTGAGCCACCAGCATCTGCAGCCTACCTTGTGCTGGACGTATTGGTTACCCATTCCTCAGGAAAACATGAGAGAGGGAACATGTCATTTGGCACCACATGTTTCTCTGAAGCTCTACCCAGGCATTGTGATGGAATATTGGCCACATTCCAACTCACATACTTTAGTCTGTCAAGGCTGTAAGGTGCCACTCATTGTTAATGGCTATTACTGCCTGTCATATTGAATGCTTATATTTTGTATAAAACTTGGTAAATTAGAGCCTTTTCATGCTAGTCCCTTACATATTTAGATAGATGGGTTCAATGTTTGTCATCACACACTTTACGTACAGGCACCCAATTTAAGGCTGACAGCGTGGGATACCAAGTGGATTTTGTAATTTCTGTGCTCCTTGGGACATTGGAAACTCTAATGGCAATGTTGAAAGCATGTCCAGTATCTTCTTATTCTGCGTTCACCCGGAGTTGTTTTTTTTGGATGTGATTGCGTTGTGCCTGTTTTACAGCAGAGCTGCGTTCTTGCGCCGTTAGGCCGACTCCTGCGGGCATTTGTTGACCGGGTTAACCTTCCCGGGGGTTTCTTAGGACTCTCACTGTTGTGGTATACCCCATCCCAGCTGGCTCATAGAGAACAGCCAAAGATCCTGGTCAGCCCTCAAGGGAAGGCAGGGGCAGACCATGGGCATTCCCCACCATCCAAGGAGGCTTCCATACTTGCAGAGCCGATACATAGCGCTCTGGTACTGGGCTCACCCAAGGAATCGTCACGTCCTGCACATGGCTGCTTAGCCTCACTTCCGTATATTGTGCCTTCCGTTCACCTTAGGCTGTTCTTCTGGAAACCAGAAGTATGCAGACTGCAGATGACATCCACACAGTGAGCTTTCGATTCGGACTTTCCATCTAATGGATTTGCTATCCAAGCAATATTCCATTTCATGCCACTAGGATACTTTTCCACCTTTTATGAAGCTCACACAATGGGCTTTTGATTCGGACTTTCCACGCAATGGATTTGCTATCCAAGCAATATTCCATTTCATGCCTCTGGGTCGCTTTTGTAACCGACATACCTGTGGTATGAAGTGTGGCAGTCTGAATACTTCTTCATGCACCTTTAAATGTCAACCTATAGTTAAAGTAGGCTGCGGTCAACTTGAGCTTGTTATCTCCATAGAGCTTGTCCTCAAATGAAGCAGGTGTGGGCCAAAATATCTTTCTCTGTTCTGCATATGTTGGGCAATCCTGCAGCAAATGTTTTGCTGTCATTTTTACAGGTCTACAATTACATTCATCGGTATCTCCTATCTTTAGTTTATTGAACAAGTGGTATTTCAGCCTGTTATGTCCTGTGCGAAGTCTGAAGATTGCTACTTGTTCTCTTCGGTCGAGTTTGTAATATGCATCATCCTTCTGATGGCCTGGATGCTCTGATTCCCATTTGGTTCTATAAGTGCTTTTTATCACCCTCTTTGCCTCATTATAGGTTATGTCTATGTCAGGCTGTGGTAGTCGTTAGCCCTCTTTTGCCAGTCTGTCAGCCTCTTCGTTTCCAGGTATACTGCAATGTGATGGGATCCACTGTATTACAACTTGTTTGGATTTCTGGCATAGACCATGGAGTGCTGCTCTTAGGTCAGCTAGTTCTGTGCTGTTATTGCTCTTCAGTATTGAGACAGCTGACTTTGCATCTGTGAAGATAGCTATTTGCTTCTCTTTATTTTCCTCCATCAGGAGCATTTCTGCTGCAGTTTTCAGGACCCCTACCTCCGCTTTGAAGTTACTTGAAAATTTTTCAGTTGCCACTGAATGTGTTTTTTTTCACTCCATTTTTTAAATTTAGAATTCCTCCTCCTCCATTCCCTATCATCTCAGGCAGTTGCTGCTGTCTCCAAGCTGGCAACTTGTGTGCATTGTAAATGGGTCTGACTGTTATGTTAGTATAGAATCTGCCCTAATCCTTCGTTTTGCAGTTTCTACAAAGTTGCTGCGCTTCAGTCTTCCCTTTCCAAAACCATTAAATCTTTTGTACATAGGGTGGTCTGTCAATCTTCTAAATTTTTCTGCTTGTTGCTGGGCTCTGCTATCTCTTCTATCCTCCATTGGTTGTAGACAAGTGATCTTTTCTAGTTCATTAATAGGCGTTGTCTTCAGGCTTCAGTTATGATTCGCATTCCTTGATTTGGGACTACTTATTTTGTTAAAGTTTGACTTAGCTGCTGTTGCCCAAGCTGCAATGCCATATTCCAGTACTGGCCTCACCCGTCCAGTATATAACTTCTTGAGAACTTTCTCATCTGCTCCCCATGTTGTACCAGCAAGCTTTTTCATGATTGCCATTCTTTGCCTTGCTCTTGTTCGATTTTCTCAACCTGTGACTTCCATGTCAGGCGACGATCAAAGGTGACTCCTAGATAGTTTGGATTTTCTTCATGGCGCAATATTTTTTCATTCAATACTAGCTTAGGTTGCTGAGTTTTATTTGAGAGGGAGAACACTGTGCATGTTGTTTTCTCCTCACTTATCTTCACTAGCCATGATTTTGACCAGTCCTCTAGCGTTAATAAGGCTTGCTGTATTCTGCTGTTAGCTGTACTAATATATTCTTCAGATGTCCATATGGCTAGGTCATTTGCAAAAGAGGATGTGTGTACTCTGGCTGGAAAATTTTCCGTGATGTCATTTATATATGCTAGGAATAATGTTGGTGAAAGAACTCCTCCTTGGGGGACACCTTGCTCCAACAGCATCATTTTGCTGGTTTGTCCTGGCAGTTCTATTCTATAGGTAGTGGCTGATCCATTTATACATTTTCTCACAAATCATGCATGTTTTGCAATTTTACTTTGTCATTCCTTCCAAACTTTATCAAATGCTTTTTCTAAATCTATCCAGGCCGCTAGTGTGTGCTTTTTCTCTTGGAAGGCATCCTCTATTTCCTGAGCTATATAGGTTATTTGATCTTCAGTAGATCTGTACTTTCTGAATCCTGCTTGGTGTGGTGTTAAGAATTGGTTTTCTTCCAGATGCCATGTTAGCCTGCCATTGATAATGCGTTCCATTAATTTTCCTACACAGCTAAGAAGACTGATAGGTCGATGGCCATTTGGTTCTTCCAGGTTTTTTCCTTTCTTTGGGACTGGTATTAGTATAGCTTCCTTCCATGCCTGTGGCACTATTCCTCTCTTCCAGCTGTAATTTAGGACTGCTAGTAGTTTATTTTTTGCCTTAGTGCCTAGTCCTATTAGCATTTCATTTGTGATTCCATCCTTTCCTGGTGATTTCTTCTTTTTTTAGGGTATTTATTGCTTGTTACATTTCTTCCATTGTTAGATTTGCCATAATATATTCTGCTGCTGTCTCTGTATTAGTATGATGCATCTGTTTGTCTTTGATTGCTTTCTTCTGTTCGGTTGTAATATTAATGTGGTTTGCACTGGCATAGTGTTCCATTAGTGCATTTGGAGCCTTCTTTCCTGTAAGCAAGGCATTTCCTTGTTTAATTGTTATGTTTGTTTCTAGGTTCTTCATTGTTCATGGCTTTCACTAGTTTCCATAGTTTGTTTCCATCCCTGTCAAAATTCAGGTTTTCTGTTTTTTCCCTCCAACAATCTCTTGTTCTTTTATATTTTGCTGAGATGGCTTTGAGAGAGATGTTCGCTTCAGTTGTTTGTTCTCTCTCTGCTGTCTTCCTGGCATCTTCAACTGTGTCCTCCAAAATTTGTAGTCCAGTATGGTTTGTAATTTTTCCTCGCTCCTCTTGGAATAGACTCAGTGGCCGCCTGTATTATTGCTCTGTTTAAACTTTCCACCATTTGCTTCATGTTGCCATATCGTGTATTTATGTTTTCACAATATTTGTCTGTTAGTATGGCAAATCTGTCCCAATCTGCTCGTTTGTAATTGAAGCGGGGCAAAGGCTTTTGCTCCTGTGGAACATACTCCATATTCATTGCAAGCTTGATTGGTCTGTGGTCACTACCTGCTAATTGGTCAAGAACATGGCGATCGATTTTGTGGAGGATGTCTCCTGTGCAGTAAGCTAAGTCTGGAGTAGAAGTGGTAAACTATCTTATGGAGTAGAAGCTTGGTGTGTCATCCGCTTTGTTGAGTAGATAGAGATTTGAGTCCCAGTCCCAGATTTCCCAGTCCTCCACTTCATCTCTCTTTTGTCAGTATCTGGGTATCCCCATATTTCTGAACGGCTATTAAAGTCTCCGACAATAATGCAGTTTGTGTCAGTTATTTTTATGTTTGAGTGTAAGGTCCTTATCCGCCGGGCTATACAGATTGTAAATTCTTATTTTCACGTCCTTTATTATTATATCAACACCTATAATTTCCGTTTGGTTGTCAGAGATCATAGATACTTCGCTGCAGGGTATTGTATTTCGTGTAAGTCTTAGAACTCCTCCTTTGTGTCCTTCACGGTCGAAACGTGTTGCCTGATATCCTCTGACTGAGAATTTGAGATTGGCGTTGAGGTGTGTCTCTTGAATGCATGCCACATCTATTCTGAAGACGCTGTGTTAGGGAGACTTTCTTGTTATAAAATCCTTCCTTGTTATAAAATCCTTCGGCATTCCACTGTAGTATGAGTGTCCGGGGTATTTGGTCAGTAGCTCTTAACCTACTCCTCTGTGCCTTGACTCCACAGCACAGGGGAAGGTGACCACCAGTAGTCATGGGTGGACCCCCCTCGAGGCAGGGGGCCCGGCACTATCGCCGCCTGATGGGACTTCGCGGGATTAGCACCATAACGATTAATTTTGATTTGTGACATGAAATTAAGTTACGTTGCACTACTTTGTCAAGCCTGTGGCTCAGTGCATCCGATTTCGACAAGCATTTGTTTGGGGTGCTTTCCCTAGCCTTTGACTGTCCCCAGTCTACCTACAAGGCAGCAGGTTTGTGTGTCGCTTGGTCTGGTCCCTCTGTCCGACATGGGTGACCCTACCAGTAGCTGTGCTACTGTCGACATAGCTCTTGGGGTCATTGGAACACACAAGCCCCTCTACCTCGTCACGGTGGACACACAGCAGAGGGGATGTCCAGTATCATTTGCATGTTCAGTTGACCATGAAGTTAGAACTCTACCAAGTCTTATATACTCCTTACAATCTTGACAGTCATCCTGATTGATATCCATTCTCAATGGATTGTACACAGTACTTGCACTTAGAAGCACCAGCAAAAATCCCACGGGTGTCTGTACCATAAAGCATGATTTTGTGTTTATTTTCACACTGATGCATCGATTCATCACCACCCATAAGGTAATTGCACTTTAATGTTTAATTTTGTGATTTCTGTGTGGGTTGTTTTCATAACATGTGCATTTGGTTCACAGGTCGTGGTGGCAGTCGTTGGAGGGGTTCAGGTGGTGGAAACCGTTTTAGCGGTGGTGGCAGCCGTTTCTCCGGTGGCAGCAGCTACGACAACTCCAAATCAACGAGCAGTTACAGCAGTGGTGGATTCAAATCAAACAGCTACGGTGGCTCTCAGAGCAGCTACAGCAATGGTGGCTTCAAGGCACAGAATGGCTTTAGCGGTACCAGTAGTTATGGTTCATCACAGAATGGCGGGTTCAAGGGACAATGGAACCAGGGTGGTGTTGGTGTTACTGCATCATCTCTATCAGCAGTGCCTCCACCTACATTCTAAACGGCTCTGTACATTATCTTGACCAATGTGAAACCTGGTTTACCTGGCCTGATCTCCACGTTACATTTTGAGAGATTAATTTTACTGTCAATGTCAAGCCCTCTTTTGGGAAATATATATATAGTTACATTTTTACCACCATTGGTTCTACCTATTTTTGATGTCTCAGTGTAGTGTTTTTATTGTGTAATATTTCGGCACTGCCAGGAAAGTTTTAGGATTTCATGAGGTGATTGATTGCTGGATGACACCATGTTTTTTTAATTGGTAGGTATTTTAACACTGTCGTTTATTGTAAATGTTCTCTATTTGGTAAAGCTGTTGTTGATGTGGTTAAATAAACTGACAATTCAGCATGGTGTGTTTGGGTTGTGTAAATATCTGGATGGCTACGGAACTGATCAACGATAATGGCAAAACATGACCACCCATGCCTATTGACACAACACATGATTAAAGAACTAGGTTCATTACATTTTGGCTGATACACATCACTGATGAGTTAGTTGCACATCCTTTACAAGATGTCAGTCAACTCCACCATTTTGGCGCTGTGATTTTTTAAAATTTTTTGGCAAGGTTACATTCAGTAGTTTGCCATTGTTTTCTGAACTGCCAGCACACATACCATTGTATGAAAATACCAACACAAGGCGGTCTGCTGCCAAATCCGTAGACCTTAGCTGATAAGCTGAAGTTGTTATTAAGAGCAAGGCAAAGAATGGCAATCATGAAAAATACCTTGCGGGTACGTCATTCGCGAAATGTTTCCCGCCAAGGTGGGAGACCAGTGGACTTAATCGCCGCTAGCGATTTCCAGTAAAGCGATGCATAGTTGGGCAGAAATGTTAGAGGGCGAGTCAATAAGTAAGTCACACAGTTCTGTGGGATGGCAGGTAAATGCAGTCGGTTTGGGAGAACTGATAAAACTGATTAGTTCATCAATGTTAATGGAAATTATGTTGAGAATTAAACTGGTTTATTATTTGTTATTTTTCTACAACCCTTTGTGACTTACTTATTAACTTACCCTCTTGCAATGCTCACAAGTTTCCAGCTTGGAGACAGCAGCTACTGCTTGAGGAGATAGAAAAATTCCAGGTATTGATTAAAAAGACCTCACAAGAAAAATAGCCCCTAAGCTACATAGGACTTTTTTCCCGCATATGCTTTACATGGCATCGCTATCAACACCAGCATTTTACCGCTGTCGTTGTCTTGGCAAGATTACGCGTGTGTTGCGTGTCCCTTACCGGACGTTGCAGTCAACACCAGCATATTCCAGCCGCTGTTGATGTACTAGGCAAGTGTTATGTTCAGTAGTTTGCCATTGCTTTCTGAACTTACCGTCTCCCATACCAGCACGTTATAACAACGTGACACGGTCTGCTGCACAAATCGGTCGCAGCTGAGCTTTGAAAGTCTGGTACCCGGTTCACGACCCGCGTTTGCAAGCCTTTAGCCATGGAGCCGGCTTTCTCGTTAATTTGAGCAAGTATTCTTTACTCAAATTAACGAGTTTGATATTACCCAAGTAATAAATTTTTAATGGAATGAAAAAGTCTGGCTGCTGGAGAATTTTCAAGTAACTTCAAAGCAGAGGCAGAGAGGCTTTAAAAACTGCAATATAAATGCCCTTGATGGAGGAAAATAGACACAGATAGTTATTTGACTAATGAAGACACAAACAATAGATTGCATGATTTATTGCCTGGCATATTTCACTGCATCTCGTCAGGTACATGCTGCAGAAATCACACAACTTACATGAATTAATTAGATAAATCCTTCAAACTGAAATATACACATATTACCACAGTAATGTCGATTGTCTACCACGGTAATTTTAAACTGACTAACGTCTTTCTGCTTGCACAAGGATGTACTGCCAACATACAATTCAACTTTCTAAACAAGTCATATCGCCAAATTGACGGAGTGGCCATGGGGAGCCCACTTCGGCCTATTCTAGCCTACATCTTCATGGCACACTTAGAAGAAAAGAGATCCTCAGAAATCAATAACTTGGCCTTTTACCGTCGTTACGTGGACGATATACTAATTATCACCACAGACGAGCTACAAGCAACGTCGTTCCAGGCCACAATGAACGAGACGCATATAAACATCTCTTTATCTATAGAACACTAACACAACGAAGGTTGCCGTTTCTAGATATCCTAATGACGTAGAGCAGACGGCACAATTCAAAGATTAGTGTGCCGCAAAGAAACGTGGACTGGCCAGTACTTAAATTTTCAGAGCTTCGCACCTGTCCAGTACCAACGGGGCTTAGTACGGACCCTGTTTGACCGTGCTAGGAAGATATGCACCCAGGACACACTTACAGAGGAATTTGAAACTCAGAAGAATGCCTTTAACCTGAATGGGTACTCCACAGGATTTATAAAGCGCCACTGCCAACAGCCCAAACCGAAATCAGAAGTAACTACAGTCCATAAACTCAAGGTATTCATCCAGCTAACCTTCCGAGGAGATGACGTTATGCAACGTCTGCGGGACCGGCTCACCACAGCAGTCGAGCGAACATTCTGTGCTGCAACTCTAGTCATCAGGTACAGAAACACACCGATCCCTGTCCCAGCAGTAAAAGAACCTGCAGCTTTGTACGCCAAATCAAATTGTATTTACCAATTTACGTGTAGATGCGAGGCCATCTACATAGGCAGAACTGAGCGACAGTTATATTGCAGGGTTTCGGAACACATTCTGAATTGGGTGGACAAGATACTACACACAGAAGATGGTAGCCTAGGTTGAAAGAGACCATGCCTTCCATGTGTTGTTCAACACACAAAGTAGTCGATTGTTAAAGTTTGCTGAAGCTATAATAATCAACCTTCGTAAGCTGTCCTTGTGCAAGCAGAAAGACATGTTAGTTTAAAATTACTGTGGTAGACAATCGACATTACTGTGCGAACATGTGTATATTTCAGTTTGAAGGATTTATCTAATTTATTCACATAAGTTGTGTGATTTCTGCAGTATGTACCTGACGAGATGCAGCGAAATATCCCAGGCAATAAATCGTGCAATCTATTGTTTGTGTCTTCGTTATACAGATAGTTATCTTTACAGATTCAAAGTCAGCTGTCTCCATACTGAAGAGCAAAAACAGTACAGAAAGAGCAGCACTCCATGGACTCAGATATCTCAATAAGTTGTAATACAGTGGATCCCATCTATATATTGGCACCTTTCCGTCTTGACAGATGATAGTTTGGTACATTGTGCTTAAAAAAGGCTTAATAACTACGACCCATGGCGTTCTCTTTTCTCTTTTGTCTTTATTCCATTTCTGATGTTTGCCCTCCATGCAACAAGTTCAGTGGCGACTTGCTCCCAATGTGCATTATCAATGCCTGTATCAATCATGTCCCGCTTACACACATCGTAGTAGAGGCCGACCCTGAGATCTTCAATCTGTCTGTAATTCACCAAAAAAGATATCCTTTGGTATTCTACCATCATCCATCCTCCTAACATGTCCTATCCATCTAAGTCTACGAAGACTAAGCATGGAATACACAGTCACACAACCTGATCTTTCCAATACTTCAGTATTTGTGATGTCTTGCCACTTAATAATTAATAATACCAAGTATTCTTCTCAGACACTGCATATGAAAGTTGTTTAAACGTTTCTCTTGGTGTGAGTAAGTTGTCCAGGTTTCACTGCCATAAAGTAGAGTACTAAGGACACAGGTTTGGTAGAAGGACTTTTGTTTTGGCAGTAAGCTAACATGTTCATTGTTGTTGCTGCCTTGCCAATCCTGATGTTGATTTCCTGATCGAGGGATAATTTGCTATTTACCTCTGATCCTAGATATGTAAAATGGTCTACTATCTCCAGTTCGGCATTGTCAATAAAGATTGATGGTACACTTTGTGACATAATCTGTGTCTTCTTTTTGTTAATTAAACCAAATTCAGAACAAGCATTGGAGAATGCAGATAGTAGATGTAATTCTTCCTCGAGTGGGTCGTAATCGCAGATCATCCGCAAAAAAGCAACTCTCTGATTAGTACCCTCCTAATTTTGGATTTGGCCTTCAATCTCTGAGCATTATAGAGGTCACCATCTGAGCGTGAGTGAATGTATATACCTTCATCCTGATCACGAAAGGCATATTTCAGTATAAATGAAAAGTATATCCCAAAGCTAAAAACACACTACGGTGTGGCTAACACAGCTCTGGGGACCGAGTATCCACCGGAATAAGTGGACAACTCTGCAGCTGAGCAGAGCACTCACTTGTCCTTGCAGTCGGAAATGGCTGTCAAAAGCAGAGGTAAAAAGACCACCATGTGAATGTGGAAGGCAAGGGGAAACCACCACATTATCTTCCCAAGACTTCATGGCAAAACATAAATCAAAGTTAGTGAAGGACGTTAATGGCTGTCTTAGGGCATCCTCGTCCGGTAGGGACAGTCATGAGCCACAGGTGACACCAGACCGTCATCCAGCTACTGATGACAAAATCTTAACTAAAATAAATAAATTTATTGACCAATGTTCTAAGAGAGATGGATAGCATGAAAATGAATATACTAGGCGTTAGTGAGATGTGCCGGCTCCATGGCCGAGGGTTTAGCAGCTTTCTCCGCTAACCCCGAATACTCTCGTCACGTGACGCGACGAGAATTAGCAGTGGTTCAAATCGCAAAAGTGACTTATGAGAGTATGGAGCCGGTCGCTCAGAAAGTCGTGGCGTGCTGATGAGTGTAATCTAGCCTAGGAATCAACATACAGCTGAAAGATGCTGGTGTTGACCGCAATATCCTGAAACAGGATGGAAACGCGGGAAAAAAAAAAAAGTTAGTGAGATGAGATGGAAGGGATCGGGCAAAATTATAGCTGACAATCACACAATAATTTATTCTGGAGGGGAGACACATGAGAAAGGGGTAGGAATAATATTAGATGAAAAAACAGCCAAGTCAATTAATGGATACTGGTGTATTTCAGATAGAGTTATTATGGTAAAAATCAAAGGCAAACCAATAGACATAAATATTATACAAGTATATGCGCCAACAGCAAGCAGTAGTGATAAAGAAATACAACACTTTTACGACGAAATAGAAATGGCGATGGCTCAAATTGGATCACAAGAAATAAAGATAATACTTGGTGATTTTAATGCAAAAGTAGGAAAGGGACAAATGGAGGATGTAGTGGGGAATTATGGTTTAGGTACAAGAAATGAAAGAGGGGAAAAGCTAATAGAATGGGCAAATATCAATGATATGATAATTGGAAACACATGGTTTAAACACCATAAAAGACGACTGTACACATGGATAAGCCCTGATAAGAAAATACGCAACCAAATTGACTACGTACTAATTAATGAAAGATTTAGAAATGCTTTAATTAATGTAAAGACAATGCCTGGTGCTGACTGTAATAGTGATCATGTACCACTATGTGGACAAATAAAAGTAAGATTAAAAAGAGGGGAAAAAATGGTTAAGAACATGAGACTTAATAAAGAGGTTCTAAAAATAGATACAGAAATGCAAGAACAATACAGAGTGACTGTGAAAAATAGGTACAATGCAATAACTAAAATACAGAGTATAGATGAACAATGGGAAATGTTAAGGGACTCCATTCATCAAACTAGCAAAGAAGTATTACCAGAGAGAGGCAAAATAGCTAAGAAAAAATGGATGAATGAAGATATCTTAAACCTGATGGACAAAAGAAAACAGTATAAAAATGACAAACAAGAATACGCTAAGATAAATAAAGAAATAAAAGATAAATGTGGGAAGGCTAAAGAAAGTTGGTTAAACGAGCAATGCAAAAAAATTGAATTAAATTCCATTAAAGATACAAAAAATATGCACAGACAAATCAGTGAGCTTACAGGAAAAAAAAATAAGAATAAATACAGGGTGTTTGAAATCAAAAACAGGAAAGATAATATTAGAGGAAGATGCTATAATGAAGAGGTGGAATGAGTATATAAGAGAATTATATGAAGGAGAAAGGGCAGAAGATAGTAACTTAGAAGGTCCACCTATTCTGAAAGAAGAAGTCGCTGACGCTATGAAACGTATGAAGAAAGGAAAAACAGCTGGGCCAGATGAAATCACAATAGAAGAATTAGAAGTATTGGGAGAATTTGGAGTAGATATATTAACCAAAATGTTGAATGATATTTACAGCAGTGGATATGTACCCAGTGATATGCTGAAATCTGTATTTATAGCTATACCAAAAAGACCAGGAGCAATTGATTGTGAAGATTTTCGTACAATTAACCTTATAAACCATATCACTAAGCTTCTACTCAGAATCATAATGAGAAGAACCAAAAAGAAAATAAAAATGGAAATTAGTGAAGAACAGTATGGATTTGTGGAAGGAAAGGGCACAAACAATGCAATTTATACATTGCGGACACTAATAGAAAGGTCAATAGAGAAACAGAGGGACATATATTTGTGCTTCATAGATTATACTAAGGCATTTGATAAAGTAAAACATGATGAACTGATTAAAATGTTAGAAGATATCAACACTGATGGAAAAGATTTAAGAATAATAAAGAATATTTACTGGAACCAAGTAGCAGCAATTAAAATGGGAAATAAAGAGGGTAGTTACGAACAGATAAATCTAGGAGTACGACAAGGGTGTGTCTTGTCACCAGATCTTTTCTCCCTGTATAGCGAAGTAATAATGAGAGAGATCAAAGAGATGCCAGGAATACTAGTTGGAGGTTATAATATAAATAATATACGCTATGCAGATGACACAGTATTGGTGGCGGATAATTCAACAGACCTACAACAATTATTAGACGTTGTAGTAACAGAGAGTTCAAGGAAAGGACTCAACTTGAATATCAAGAAAACAGTAACAATGGTAATATCAAAGAAAATGGTGACACCAAAATGTGACATAGAAATAGAAGGGAAAATCCTTAACCAAGTTGATAATTTTAGATACCTAGGGGCATTTATAACATCAGATGGAAGATGTACAACAGAGATTAGGAGCAGAATAGGGCAGGCAAAAGCCGCATTTCATAAAATGAAGAGTATCTTATGCAATAAGTCACTGTCACTGAATGTAAGAAAGAGAGTGCTGAAATGCTATGTAGAACCAGTTTTGCTGTATGGCAGTGAATCTTGGAATGTAAATGAACAAATTAAGAAGAAATTAGAAGCAACAGAGATGTGGTTCCTGAGACGAATGTTGCGAATTCCTTGGACTGCCAGAGTAACTAACGACGACTGCCTGAAACAGGCTAATGAAACTAGAACATTATATACAACAATAAGACAGAGACAAACAGCTTTCCTCGGTCATGTGATGAGAAGAGAGGCATTGGAGAACATCGTAACAACTGGAAAGATCGAGGGGAAGAGAGGCAGAGGTAGACCAAGAGAAGTGATGCTGGATGGATTGAGACGGTGGCATGGAGGAATATCAGCAGCAGAGTTGATCCAGAAAACCAAAGACCGAGATCTATGGAGAGCCATGAACGCCTACGCCAGCCGGCACGGCACTTGATGATGATGATATCCCAAAGAGGGTGGGGGATAGTACACAACCTTGCATAACTCCACTCTTGATTTCAAACTCTTCTGAAGTTGAGCCATCAAACTTTATTATACCCTTCATGCCTGTGTGGAACGATTCCACAATGGACAAGAGTTTGTGGGCAGCCAATCTTCTTTAGTGCTTTGAACAGACCCTCACGACTGACCAAATCGAATGCCTTTGTGAGGTCGATGAAGGCAATAAACAGTGGCTGATTTTGTTCCCGGCATTTTTCTTGCATCTGTCGAAATGAGAATATATCAGTGGTAGACCTGTTCTGACGGAAGCCGCACTGTGATTCGGGGTAGACTTGATCTCCCAGGACTTGAAGTCTGTGCAGGACAATTCTGGCAAATACTTTCCCAACAATACACAGAAGTGAGATACCCCTATAGTTGTTACAGTCGCTCCGATCGCCCTTGTTTTTGTACAGCGTTATGATGTTTGAATCTTTGAAATCCTGTGGGACTTGTTCTTCTCGCCAGTATAGCTCTATTAGCTGGTGGATCTGTAGAGCGAGTGTGTCTTGCCCACTCCTGATTACCTCTATTGGAATCCCATCCTTACCTGGAGCCTTGCCAGATGCAAGCTCATTTATAGCACACTTAACTTCTGTTATAGTGGGAAGTGTGTGCAGGTGGTCAAGAGTTGGCAGGGCCTCTATGGCGTTGAGGACATCATCCGCTAGCTTGGTCTCACTTGAATAAAGCTCTAAATAGTGCTCGACCCATCTATCCATCTGCTGTTTATTATCAGTGATGATTTCTCCAGTCAAGGTTTTCAGCGGTGCACTTCTATTGATCATTGGACCACAGGCTTTCTTTATCCCTTCATACATGCTTCTGATGTTTCCCTTATCACTTGCGATTTGAATGGACTCGCATAACTTGATCCAATAGTTAATCGCACACTGCCTGGCAGCCTTTTGTACATCCTTCCTTGCTTGCTTCAGCTCACTCAGAGTGTTATGCGTTGGTCTATCCTTGTTTCTTAAGAGAGCTATCTTCTTTGTATCAATCAAGGAGAAAATCGACAAGGAATTGCACTTGCGGATGCCATGGTGGACTCCGAGGTGGTCTGCATAAATGATGGTAGGCCGACTAGAATGGCAATGAGGCCTGGCGATGCAGATACTGCTATTGATTTGGCACTTGTCTCCCAGTCATCAGTCCTTGATGTAAAGTGGACTGTTTTGAATGACCATGGGAGTGATCACATGCCATGCTCAGTCCTGATCTCTAAGTCCAGGAAAGTTAAGGCCGGGAGAGCGCGCAAGACCTTTCGGTATGAGCGGAGCGACAGCCTTCTTGGACGCCTCAGACATGGGGCATGCAACAGGACTGTTAAAACTCCTTTTTTGCAGCCCCCATGGTGGACCCCAGAAGTAGACAATGCGTGGAAAGCAAAGAGAGCTGCAGTGAAGCAGCTAAGGAAATTGCGACAGACACCCCTAAGCTCACGAGAGGAAGTGGACATGGCGGAAAATGACAAGAAAGACAAGGTGGAGGCTTTCAAGCGATGTGCTGCAGAGGCCAAGAAAGTAAAATGGGAGTGTTTTATGAAGGAGATTGGAGGTGATAAAACACTGCATAAATTCTGGAAACTGTACAGACAAATGCAAAGAAAAGATCGGCCTATGACAGTGGGAACAATTTATAAAGAGGATGGGGTACGCTTGACAACAGACAAGGAGAAAGGGGAGGCGTTTCTCCAGAGATTTTTAGAGCAGACCAATCATAGTGATGCGGATACCAGGGATGCAGTTAGAGTGGAATTATCTGGCACAATAGAGAATATGCCTTACGAAGACATCGTACTGTTTGAAGATGTTAAACATATTTTGCAGAAGGCAAAAGACACGGCACCAGGGCCTGACAGTGTTAGGTATGGCCACATGAAGGCTTTGAGCGATGTGGACCTGAAGGAGATGGCTGGCTGCTTTAATCAGAGCATTAGGACAGCGTCAGTACCGCAGGATTGGCTGCATAGCTATCTCATCCCTCTCCCAAAACCATACAAGGATCATTCAAAGCTTGCAGGCTTTAGGATCATCACACTTCAAAATACATTTGGGAAGGTTTTAGAGAAGATAGTCGCTGTTAAGCTGCAGGATTTTTTGGAAAGGGGGAAGCTTCTTCCAAGAGGCCTGGGGAGCTACAGGCCAGGAAAAGATACCTGGTCAAATGCAGCCACCTTTGCCTTTGACGTTTATGAGGGGTTCCAGAGTAGACAGGAAACGATGGCGGCAGCGCTTGATCTCGAAGATGCGTACAATAGAGTTCGCTATGATATTTTGATGACCGCACTTATGGAGAAGGGGGTCAATCCCTGGTTGGTGAACTGGATAGCAGCCGTCCTGCATTCTCGTCAAGTTGCTCTCCGTCTAGGCGCATGGACCTCAGAGCCACATATTTTAACCCCGGGACTGCCACAGGGATCTGCTAATCTCACCGGTGCTCTTTAATGTGTATACGAGCAAGATTGCATACCTAGAAGCACCAGGGGTTGGAAGGATTCTAACATTTGCAGATGATATTCTTGCATACAGGCAGGGGAGAAATAGGGATCAAACAGCCCAGGAGCTACAGGTGACAGTGGACAAAGTGATTGACTGGTGCACTGAAATGAGTGCTGTCATCCACCCGGAAAAGGCGGCTGTGTTGTGGTGCTCTCTGGACAACTAGGATTGTGAGAGATGATACCCCAAGCCTCACGATAGATGGTAGAAGCGTCAACAGAGAGAACAAACTGAAGTATCTGGGAATCACATTTGACAGGAGTCTGTCCTTCAAGGACCATGTGGAGACGGTTGTGACAAGATCTCAAAAGGGACTCAATGCACTTAAAACTATGGCTGCAATGGACACTAGAGCAGAGAATGCTCTTCACACTATACCAGCACTTGATCCTCTCAGTGATTGATTATGGACTAGGAATGCTCACTGTCTCAAAGAGTCAGCTGGTGAAATTAGAGCGCATACAGAATGAAGCGATGCGGGTCATTCTGGGATGCACTAGAGACACTCCAGTAGTGTGTATGCGTTACATCCTTGGTCTTCCTACTGTTGCTAGTAGGCACAAGGTGATGCAAGCGAAGGCATACCTCAGAGTAGCTGCAGACACAGATCACCCGTTGCATGAGGCGCTGGACGTAGTTAAGGGTCAGAGACTGATAAGAGGGAAATCATGGATGGCTCAGGCGGAGGATACGATCAGACAGGTGTGCCCCTTGGAGAACATCAGGCGAGGAGAGGAGTGGGTCAGAGTGCCAGCCGTGCAGTCAGACTTGTGCAGAGTTGTAATAACATTGAGCCGGGAGTGCAGGGAGTGGCCAGCAGGGGCCACGGAAGTGGAAATTCAGCAACTAATTCAGGAAAATTCTCGCCCGGGTGATGTGATTATCTACACGGATGGGTCAGTGTTGAGAGGTAGGAGAAGTGCCTGGGGG
This sequence comes from Cepaea nemoralis, assembly GCA_014155875.1. Taxonomy (NCBI): domain Eukaryota; kingdom Metazoa; phylum Mollusca; class Gastropoda; order Stylommatophora; family Helicidae; genus Cepaea; species Cepaea nemoralis. Next base: position 821,111 of record JACEFZ010011317.1, on the reverse strand, counting down.
TTCTTGGCAAAAACTAATGGTCGGCGTTTGGTGCAGGAGAGCCTGGCGTATGATGACACTACATCTAGCTTAAGAATGGAGGTGGAGGCGGTCAGTGCAGCTTTCCGCTGGATAGAAAACACGATACATACACACATTGTGATTGTAACTGACTCAGAAAGCATGCTGAGAAGGGTGAGAACAGGAAGGCTTCGTGCAGAGTGGCTTGCTTCGCTTCGGAGGTCACGGGTAGTAAGCATCACCTGGATCTTTTCTCCTGGGCATGCCGGTGTGCTGGGGAATGAACAGGCGGACAGATTGGCTGGCTCGGCAAAATTTGGTGGAGTATTGATGCATGACAAGGCAGACGTGGTTGCGGCCTTGTGGGAGCACGTGTACACCTCGGAGGAGCAGATGGATCACCATAGGTCTGGTAAGAATGAGACAAGCGAGGTGTGACGAGGGGATCTGGCCGACGCTCGGACGCTCAGAGGAAAGGCGAGACGGACATATAATCAGATTGCTACTGGAACTATTAGTGTTGGAACTCTTCGCTGGCTGCTGAGGATGGAGACGGAGCGCTTATGGGAATGTCCCGAATGCTGTGATGTCGGTTCCTAGATCAATCAATCAATCAATCAATCAATCAAGGGCTGCAGTCTCTGGCTGTTTGCCGCAAACCAGTCCTGCCTCTTATGATCCACAGTGCTGTAAACCCCTACCTTCTTCTTCTTCAGCGTTCCGAGCCATTGAGGTTCTTTGCTGCAGATACAATCCATCTCCATTCGTCTCTTTGGTTGACCTTCTCTTGCCAGTCGTTGATTCCAAGTGCTTGTAGGTCTGTAAATATATTATCTCTCCACCGTCTTCTTGGTCTACCTTGGGGTCTACGGTCATTTATTTCCTGAGTGTAAGCGAGTTTTGTTTCCCTATTATCTTCCATTCTTTCTATATGCCCCAGCCATTGTAGTCTATTAGCCTTCATGATACCAGTGATTAGCGGGGACTTAAAACAGATCATAAATGTCTTTGTTACTTCTTCTTTTCCACTCTCCACTTTGTGTATCCCCAATGGGTCCAAAGATGCATCTTAAAACTTTGTTCTCAAAGGTTTGTAGCAAGGCTTCATCTCCTTTCGTTGTACTCCAGGTTTCAGAGCCATACAGCACAACTAGTCTGATCAGTGTTTTGTATATTGTGATTTTGGTGTTACGAGATAGCGACTTTGATTTTAGTAGATGTTGTAGTGCATAGTATATCTTATTTCCAGAATTTATTCTAGTTTGTATTTCTTCCCTTATGATGTTTGAGCAGTTGAAGATTGTACCCAGGTATTTGTATGTTTCCGTTCTTTTAATGGTCATATTATCTATGTGTATGTGGCCAGAGTTTTTAGCCATTCCGTCTCTTGAAATTACCATATATTCTGTCTTATCTTGGTTGATAACCAGCCCCATCTGTTGGGCTTTTCCCTTTAAGTGAGTCAATATTTCCAATGTCTTTTGTTCATTTTCCCCTATGATATCTATATCATCTGCATAACCAAGCAGCTTGGATGTTCTTCCAATATCACATTCCTCCTTTATCTTCCTTACAACTTTCTCTAGAGCCAGATTGAAGAGTAGAGGCGATAGTGCATCACGCTGTTTCAAGCCAGATGTTATTTGGAAAGGGTCTTCTTCTTCTTCTTCTTCTTCTTCGTTCATCCGGTTTTTTTTTCGGACGTGATTGCGTTGTGCCTGTTTACAGCAGAGCTGCGTTCTTGCGCCGTTAGGCCGACACACCCGACTTCTGCGGGCATTTGTTGACCGGGTTAACCTTCCCGGGGGGTTTCTTAGGACGTTAGACTCTCACTGTTGTGGTGTTATCTCCCATCCCAGCTGGCCCATATAGAACAGCCAAAGGCATCCTGGTCGGCCCTCAAGGGAAGGCAGGGGCAGACCATGGGCATTCCCCGCCATCCAAGGAGGCTTCCATAATTGCAGAGCCATCACACAGCGCTCTGGTACTGGGCTCACCCAAGGAATCGTCACGTCCTGCACATGGCTGCTTAGCCTTACTTCCGTATATTGGGCCTTCCGTTCACCATAGGCTGTTCTTCCAGAAGCCAGAAGAATGCAGTTTGCAGGTGACATCCACACAGTGAGCTTTCGATTCGGACTTTCCACGTAATGGATTTGCTATCCAAGCAATATTCCATTTTGTGTCACTAGGACGCTTTTTCCACCTTTTATGAAGCCCACACAGTGAGCTTTCGATTCGGACTTTCCACGTAATGGATTTGCTATCCAAGCAATATTCCATTTCATTTTTGTGTAACCGACATGCCTGTGGTATGAAGTGTGGCAGTCTAAAAACTTCTTCATGTACATTTAAATGTCAACCTGAATACAGTTAAAGTAAGCTGCAGTCGACTTGAGCTTGTTGATATCTCCATAAAGCTTGTCCTCGAATGAAGCAGGTGTGGGCCAAAATATCTTTCTCTGTTCTGCATATATTGGGCACTCTTGCAGCAAATGTTTAGCTGTCATTTTACCAGTTCCACAATTACATTCATCTGTATCTCCTATCTTTAGTTTGTTGAACAAGTGGTATTTCAGCCTGTTATGTCCTGTGCGGAGTCTGAAGATTGCTACTTGTTCTCTTCGGTCGAGTTTGTAATATGCATCATCCTTCTGGTGGCCTGGATGCTCTGATTCCCATTTGGTTCTATAAGTGCTTTTTATCAACCTCTTTGCCTCATTATACGTTATGTCTATGTCAGGCTGTGGTAGTCGTCCGCCCTCTTTTCCCAGTCTGTCAGCCTCTTCATTTCCAGGTGTACTGCAATGTGATGGGATCCACTGTATTACAACTTTTTTGGATTTCTGGCATAGACCATGGAGTGCTGCTCTTAGGTCAGCTAGTTCTGTGCTATTTTTGCTCTTCAATATTGAGACAGCTGACTTTGCATCTGTAAAGATAGCTATTTGCGTGTCTTTATTTTCCTCCATCAAAAGCATTTCTGCTGCAGTTTTCAGAGCCTCTACCTCCGCTTTGAAGTTACTTGAAAACTTTCCAGTTGCCACTGAATGTGTTTTTTTCACTCCATTTTTTAAATTTAGGAGAATTCCTCCTCCTCCATTCTCTACTGAATTTTTGGCTGATCCATCTGTATATGCATGGGTCCAATTGCTGCTTGGGTAATGTTCTTTTATGTAGTTTAGGGTTATTTCTCTTCTTTCGGTTTCATGCTGAGTGTTCTTTTTCTCAATAAAAGGAATGTTTTCTATCATCTCAGGCAGTTGCTGCTGTCTCCAAGCTGGGAACTTGTCTGCATTGTAAATGGGTTTGACTGTTGATATGTTAAGTATGGGATCTGCCCTAATCTTTCGTTTTGCAGTTTCTACAAAGTTGCTACGCTTCAGTCTTCCCTTTCCAAAACCACTAAACCTTTTATACATAGGGTGGTCTGTCAATCTTCTAAATTTTTCTGCTTGTTGCTGGGCTCTGCTATCTCTTCTATCCTGCATTGGTTGTAAACAAGTTATCTTTTCTAATTCATTAATAGGCGTTGTCTTCAGGCTTCCAGTTATGATTCGCATTCCTTGGTTTTGGACTCTACTTATTTTGTTAAAGTTTGACTTAGCTGCTGTTGCCCAAGCTGCAATGCCATATTCCAGTACTGGCCTCACCCGTCCAGTATATAACTTCTTGAGAACTTTCTCATCTGCTCCCCACGTTGTACCAGCAAGCTTTTTCATGATTGCCATTCTTTGCCTTGCTCTTGTTCGATTTTTCTCAACCTGTGTCTTCCATGTCAGGCGACGATCAAAGGTGACTCCTAGATAGTTTGGATTTTCTTCATGGCGCAATATTTTTCCATTCAATACCAGCTTAGGTTGCTGAGTTTTAGTTGAGAGGGAGAACACTGTGCATGTTGTTTTCTCCTCACTTATCTTCACTAGCCATGATTTTGACCAGTCCTCTAGCGCTAATAGGGCTTGCTGTATTCTGCTGTTAGCTGTACTAATATATTCTTCAGATGTCCATATGGCTAGGTCATCTGCAAAGGATGATGTGTGTACTCTGGCTGGAAAATTTTCCGTGATGTCGTTTATATATGCTAGGAATAATGTTGGTGAAAGAACTCCTCCTTGGGGGACACCTTGCTCCAACAGCATCATTTTGCTGGTTTGTCCTTGTACTTTTGTCCTGGCAGTTCTGTTCTCAAGGTAGTGGCTGATCCATTTGTACATTTTCCCACAGACATGCATTTTTTGTAGTTTTACTTTCAGTCCTTCCTTCCATACTTTATCAAATGCTTTTTCTAAATCTATCCAGACCGCTAGTGTGTGCTTTTTCTCTTGGAAGGCATCCTCTATTTCCTGAGCTATATAGGTTATTTGATCTTCAGTGGATCTGTACTTTCTGAATCCTGCTTGGTGAGGTGTTAAGAGTTGGTTTTCTTCCAGATGCCATGTTAGCCTGCCATTGATAATGCGTTCCATTAATTTTCCTACACAGCTAAGAAGACTGATAGGTCGATAGTCATTTGGTTCTTCCAGGTCTTTTCCTTTCTTTGGGACTGGTATTAGTATAGCTTCCTTCCATGCCTGAGGGACTATTCCCCTCTTCCAGCTGTAATTTAGGACTGCTAGTAGTTTATTTTTTGCCTTAGTGCCTAGTCCTATTAGCATTTCATTTGTGATTCCATCCTTTCCTGGTGATGTCTTCTTTTTTAGGGTATTCATTGCCTGTTCCATTTCTTCCATTGTTAGATTTGCCATCACATATTCTGCTGCTGTCTCTGTATATCTATGATGTATCTGTTTATCTTTGATTGCTTTCTTCTGTTCGGCTGTAATATCAATGTGGTTTGCACTGGCATAGTGTTCCATTAGTGCATTTGCAGCCTTTTTTCCTGTGAGCAAGGCATTTCCTTGTTTAATTGTTATTTGTTTATTTCTAGGTCCTTCATTGTTCATGGCTTTCACTAGTTTCCATAGTTTGTTTCCATCCCTGTCAAAATTCAGGTTTTCTGTTTTTTTCCTCCAACAATCTCTTGTTGTTTGATTTACTGTTCTTTTATATTTTGCTGAGATGGCTTTGAGAGAGATGTTCGCTTCAGTTGTTTGTTCTCTCTCTGCTGTCTTCCTAGCATCTTCAACTTTGTCCTCCAAAATTTGTAGTTCTTCAGTCCAGTATGGTTTGTAATTTTTCCTCGCTCCTCTTGGAATAGACTCAGTGGCCGTCTGTATTATTGCTCTGTTTAGACTTTCCACCATTTGCTTCATGTTGCCATATCGTGTATTTATGTTTTCACAATATGTGTCTGTTAGTATGGCAAATCTGTCCCAATCTGCTCGTTTGTAATTCCAACGGGGCAAAGGCTTTTGCTCATGTGGAACATACTCCATATTTATTACAAGCTTGATTGGTCTGTGGTCACTACCTGCTAATTGGTCAAGCACATGGCGATCGATTTTGTGGAGGATGTCTCCTGTGCAGAAAGCTAAGTCTGGAGTAGAAGTGGTAATCCATCTTCTGGAGTAAAAGCTCGGTGTGTCATCTGCTTTGTTGAGTAGATGGAGATTTGAGTCTTTTTCTCAGTCCTCCACTTCATCTCCTCTTTTGTCAGTATCTGGGTATCCCCATCTTTCTGAACGGCTATTAAAGTCTCCGACAACAATGCAATTTGTGTCAGTTATTTCCATGTTTGAGAGTGTAAGATCCTTATCTGCCGGGCTATACAGATTGTAAATTCTTATTTTCACGTCTTTTATCATTATATCAACACCTATAATTTCCGTTTGGTTGTCAGAGATCACAGATACTTCGCTGCAAGGTATTGTATTTCGTGTAAGTATTAGAACTCCTCCTTTGTGTCCTTCGCGATCGAAACGTGTGGTCTGATATCCCTTGACTGAAAATGTGCGATTGGCGTTGAGGTGTGTCTCTTGAATGCATGCCACATCTATTCTATCTTTATGAAGACGCTGTGTTAGGGAGCCTTTCTTGTCATAAACTCCTTCTGCATTCCATTGTAGTATTTTGAGTGTCCGGGGTGTTTGGTCAATAACTCTTAACCTACTCCTCTGTGCCTTGACTCCACAGCACAGGGGAAGGTGACCACCAATAGTCATGGGTGGACCCCCTCGAGGCAGGGGGCCCGGCACTATCACCGCCTGATGGGACTTCACGGGATTAGCACCATAACGATTAATTTTCATCTGTGGCATCATGAAATGATAAAGTTACGTTGCACTTCTTTGTCAAGCCTGTGGCTCAGTACATCAGATTTCGACAAGCATTTGTTCGGGATGCTTTCCCTAGCCTTTGACTGTCCCCAGTCTACCTACAAGGCAGCAGGTTTGTGCGTCACTTCGTCTGGTCCCTCTCCCTTGACCTGTCCGACATGGGTGACCCTACCAGTAGCTGTGCTACCGTCGGCATAGCTCTTAGGGTCATTGGAACGCTCAAGCCCCTCTACCTCGTCAAGGTGGACGCACGGCAGAGGGGAAAGATAGGTATCAATAATGACTCTTTCCAGTCATGGGGTAATTCTTCAGTCCTCCAGATTTTTATTATTAGTTCGTATAGCTTTAGATGTAATGCATGGCCACCCGCCTTTATAAATTCAGCAGCAATTCCATCAGCCCCAGTTGCCTTATTGTTTTTAAGTCGTGTGATTACATATAGGATTTCTTCAAATGCAGGTTCTTCAATTTGTGGTTCACACGTTAGAACCCCTTCCTGTGGGAAAGTGTTACTTGGAGCTTCACAATTTAGTAATTCAACAAAGTATTCTTTCCATGTGTTGCACATTTCCTCATTGGTATTTATCATATTCCCATTTTTGTCTTTTAAACCATATGTGTTGTGTTGGTGCCCTCGTTTCATTGACTTCAGTTCTTTAAAAAAACTTTCTGGATTCGTTTTTCTGGTGATTAGTTTCCATATCTTTGATTATATTACTCATATATTCTCGCTTCTGCTGTCGAACTATTTTGTAGCCTCTTTACATTCATTTCTATATTGCTCTTCCTTTTGGATGTTGTTGATGTCATTTAGCCATAGCTGTCTGGCATTCTTTTTCCTAATGACTGCTTCTTCACATTTTGGATTGAACCATCTGTTCTTTCTATGCGTGGTTAACACACCGAGACATTCTTCTGCGGTAGATTGAATTGTATTCTTGATGTTCAACCAAGTTTGGTCAACGCTCTCCTCCAAAGGGTTTTGTATAATTTCAAGTTTACATTTTATTTCATCTGCAAATTTCTCTTTGACTGTAATTAGTTTTATTCTGTTATATGTTGGGTGTAACCTTTGTAATTTAGGATAGAAAGCTCTCTTAAGTTTTATTTTTAATTTTGCCCCAACGAGGAAGTGGTCGCTGTGTCACTCAGCTCCTCTATAGCTTCTAACTTGCTGTATGTTTGATGCATTTTTGTTGTTAATTAAAATGTGATCTATTTGATTATAGGTTCTCTTGTCACATGATTTCCAAGTTTCTTTATGTATATCCTTTCTTTGCAGTCTGGTACTGCTGATCTGCAGTCCTTTGGCTTCTGCTAGGTTGATGACTCTCCATCCATTATCATTTGAAGTTGTATGTAGGCTTTCCATACCGGCAACTTTTTTATGAGTTTGCTCGCTACCTATTTTTGCGTTGAAGTCTCCCAGCACAATCAGGATGTCCTGTTTGGGGGTTTCTTCTATGACCCCTACCGCTGTTTTATAAATAGTTTCTTTAAGTTTACTCCATTTATCATTTACTATACAATTTTCTAATGTATCATTGAACGCGTCTTCAAGTTACTGTTGAATTTCAAAGCACTTTCCAGGATCGTGAGTGTTAATAATATTAATCCTGGGGCTAGACTTGAGTTTAGCTGTGTAGATTCTCTTTGGTCTCAAACCCTTGCAACAACCAAAGAATGATCTGTATCACAGTCAGCACTGTGGTAACTTCGAGTTAATGATGTATGGTTCAGATGTTGTCTCCGTGTGATAATGAAGTCCAGCTGATGCCAATGGCCGGATCTTGGATGTTTCCATGTGACCTTATGCACCTCTTTTGTTTTAAAAAAGGAGTTTGTAATACATAGGTCATTTCTAGTGCAATGCTCCAGCAGCCTTTGCCCATTATCATTCATGCGACCGATGTATTTTCCAAGGCACACTGGCCATGAACTCGAGTCCTTGCCCACACGAGCATTGAAATCACCGAGCATATAAATGTAGTCGGATTTTGGAACTGCCTTGATCACAGAGTCTAGCTTCTCATAGACCGTATCCTTCACATCATCAGAGGAAGCATATGCAGTGAGAATGGTGGCAAATCCACAAGAGGTTGCCAAGCACAGTGATAATAATCTTTCATTACCTCCAGCTGTGATATCAATCATTCTCAGTAGCGAATTCTTCACTGCAAAGCCCACACCATGTTGCCTTTTTTCTGCCTGCCCTCTTCCCTTCCAAAAAAAGGTGTAATTTTTTTCCCTGAGTGACCCTTCCTCAGCAAGGCGAGTCTCCTGCAGGCCAGCAATATCAATGTTAAGACGATTAAGTTCAGCATCAATCACAGCCGTTTTTCTCACATCGTCAATATGTGTCAAGTCAGTGGAAAATCCTGGACACATGGTTTTCACGTTCCAGGTTGCAAGCCGTAGCTTGAGGTTTCTATTTTTCTTTTTATTAATACTTGGTGCATTGGTTTTACAGCCTGCGATTCAGATTTTGTCCTAGCCCCAAGCACCCATTGAAGCAGGCAGGCTGTGGCGGACCAGAACCCAAAATGGCCGGGGGCTGCCCAGCTTGAGGCGGGCGGTAGCTGATCAGTAAACATCTGTAGGTGTCTCCCACCGTCAGAGGCAACGCGTGGTGCCCCATGTCTACGCCAACTGACAAGGACTTACAACCCGTAACAGTTGCCTCTCGCTTTGATTCCGAGACTGGTAAGACCAGGGATGGAGTTATTGCCTCTCCTTAGCACAAAGCCTGGGCTAAAATAAAGAAACCATGTGTTGCCCATGCAGCATGATCCCTCTCTCGGCCTGCCTAGTTCACTCCAGAGGAAAGTTAACACCTATACATCTGGAACAAGACAAGCTGCAGAAGCTGCCGGATCAGCAAAGCAATGCTCTAACTGTCGGAGCTTCGTTCCTTGACCAGCTGCCAACCAAGGCTTAGGGCCTGGTCTGCCCTGCCATGACTTATTTTGTCTTTGGGTTGCATTTCCTCGCACAAGGATAAGGCTTGTACCCTCCCAATTGCGCTCTTCCGCCCGAAGCCGTTGGCACAATGTGGGGTGTCAGGTTTGGTAAGCGCCGCCCAACATTCGGCGCTGACAGAAAGCAGGTAGTACCGTCTACTGTCATACGGTAGCTCAGTCATATCTGACTAAGACCTGACCTGTGGGTCCCATTACATTGCAGTGTACCTGGAAATGAAGAAGCTGACAGACTAGCAAATGAGGGCGGACGATTACCACACCTGGCATAGCCATTGCTTGCTTGTGTTCGCTGGCTGTGAAGTCCTGTATGTCGGATCCCCTCTGCTGTGTGTCCACCGTGACGAGGTAGAGGGGCTTGCGCGTTCCAATGACCCCAAGAGCTATGCCGACGGTATCACAGCTACTGGTAGGGTCACCCATGTCGGACAGGTCAAGGGAGAGGGACCAGACCAAGCGACACACAAACCTGCTACCTTGTAGGTAGACGGGACAGTCTGAGGCTGAAAAAAATGCATGTCGAAATCGGATGTACTGAGCCACAGGCTTGACAAAGCAGTGCAACGTAACTTGATTCATGATGTCACAATTTAAAATTAATCGTTATGGTGCTTTATCCCGCGAACTCCCATCAGGCGGTGATAGTGCCGGGTCCCCTGCCTCGAGGGGGTCCACCCATGACTACTGGTGGTCACCTTCACCTGTGATGTGGAGTCAAGGCACAGAGGAGTAGGTTAAGAGCTATTGACCAAACACCCCGGACACTCAACATACTACAGTGGAATGCCGAAGGAGTTTATAACAAGAAAGTCTCCCTGTCACAGCGTCTTCATAAAGATAGAATAGATGTGGCATGCCATGCATTCAAGAGACACACCTCAACGCCAGGCACAAATTTTCAGTCAGGGGAAATCAGGCCACACGTTTCGACCACGAAGGACACAAAGGAGGAGTTCTAATACTTTCACGAAATACAATACCTTGCAGCGAAGTATCTGTGATCTCTGACAACCAAACAGAAATTATAGGTGTTGATATAATGATAAAGGACGTGAAAATAAGAATTTACAATCTGTATAGCCCGGCAGATAAGGATCTTACACTCTCAAACGTGAAAATAACTGACACATATTGCATTATTGTCCGAGACTTTAATAGCCGTTCAGAAAGATGGGGATACCTAGATACTGACAAAAGAGGAGATGAAGTGGAGGACTGGGAAATAGACTCAAATCTCCATCTACTCAACAAAGCGGATGACACACCGAGCTTCTACTCCAGATGATGGATTACCACTTCTACTCCAGACTTAGCTTTCTGCACAGCAGACATCCTCCACAAAATCGATCGCCATGTGCTTGACCAATTAGTAGGTAGTGACCACAGACCAATCAAGCTTGTAATGAATATGGAGTATGTTCCACAGGAGCAAAAGCCTTTGCCCCGCTTCAATTACAAACGAGCAGATTGGGACAGATTTGCCATACTAACAGACAAATATTGTGAAAACATAAATACACGATATGGCAACATGAAGCAAATGGTGGAAAGTCTAAACAGAGAAATAATACAGGCAGCCACTGAGTCTATTCCAAGATGAGCGAGGAAAAATTACAAACCATACTGGACTGAAGAACTACAAATTTTGGAGGACAAAGTTGAAGATGCCAGGAAGACCGCAGAGAGAGAACAAACAACTGAAGCGAACATCTCTCTCAAAGTCATCTCAGCAAAATATAAAAGAACAGTAAATCAAACAACAAGAGATTGTTGGAGGGAAAAAACAGAAAACCTGAATTTTGACAAGGATGGAAACAAACTATAGAAACTAGTGAAAGCCATGAACAATGAAGGACTTAAAAGCAATCAAAGATAAACAGATACATCATAGTAATACAGAGACAGCAGCAGAATATATGATGGCAAATCTAACAATGGAAGAAATGGAACGGGCAATGAAAACCCTAAAAAAGAAGAAATCACCAGGAAAGGATGGAATCACAAATGAAATGCTAATAGGACTAGGCACTACGGCAAAATATAAACTACTAGCAGTCCTAAATTACAGCTGGAAGAGGGGTATAGTCCCACAGGCATGGAAGGAAGCTATACTAATACCAGTCCCAAAGAAAGGAAAAGACCTGGAAGAACCAAATGGCTATCGACCTATAAGTCGTGTAGGTTGTGTAGGATATAAGCTATAAGCTTATAACCTATAAGCTGTGTAGGAAAATTAATGGAACGCATTATCAATGGCAGGCTAACATGGCATCTGGAAGAAAACCAACTCTTAACACCACACCAAGCAGGATTCAGAAAATACAGATCCACTGAAGATCAAATAACCTATATATCTCAGGAAATAGAGGATGCCTTCCAAGAGAAAAACCATACACTAGCGGTCTGGATAGATTTAGAAAAAGCATTTGATAAACTATGTAAGGAAGGACTGAAAATAAAACTGCAAAAAATGCATGTTTGTGGGAAAATGTACAAATGGATCAGCCACTACCTTGAGGACAGAACTGCCAGGACAAAAGTACAAGGTCAAACCAGCAAAATGATGCTTTTGGAGCAAGGTGTCCCCCAAGGAGGAGTTCTTTCACCAACATTATTCCTAGCATATATAAACGACATCACGGAACATTTTCCAGCCAGAGTACAACATCATCCTTTGCAGATGACCTAGCCATATGGACATCTGAAGAATATATTAGTACATCTAACAGCAGAATACAGTAAGCCCTATTAGCGCAATAGGACTGGTGAGGAGAAAACAACATGCACAGTGTTCTCCTTCTCAAATAAAACTCAGCAACCTAAGCTGGTATTGAATGGAAAAAATATTGCGCCATGAAGAAAATCCAAACTATCTCGGAGTCACCTTTGATCTTCGCCTGACATGGAAAACACAGGTTGAGAAAAATCGAACAAGAGCAAGGACAAAGAATGGCAATCATGAAAAGCTTGCTGGTACAACGTGGGGAGCAGATGAGAAAGTTCTCAAGAAGTTATATACTGGACGGGTGAGGCCAGTACTGGAATATGGCATTGCAGCTTGGGCAACAGCAGCTAAGTCAAACTTTAACAAAATAAGTAGAGTCCAAATCAAGGAATGCGAATCATAACTGGAAGCCTCAAGACAACGCCTATTAATGAACTCGAAAAGATCACTTGTTTACAACCAATACAGGATAGAAGAGATAGCAGAGCCCAGCAACAAGCAGAAAAAGTTAGAAGATTGACAGACCACCCTATGTATAAAAGGTTTAGTGGTTTTGGAAAGGGAAGACTGAAGCGTAGCAACTTTGTAGAAACTGCAAAACGAAAGATTAGGGCAGATCCCATACTTAACATATCAACAGTCAAACCCATTTATCTCCCCCGATGTGTCTCCACCTTGCCGTGGTGGGGGAGCTTGCGTGTCCCATTGACCCCACGTGCTTGCCGATGGGTGAAAACTACATATCGAACGGCTCATGGGATAGGGACCAGACTAAGAAAGACACAACCTGCTGCTCTGCAGGTGAGACTGAGGATAGCAGTCTAAAATCTAAATCAGGCGCACGAAGGCAGAATATCTTGGTCCGGACAAAACACTAAAAAAGGCTACCTGTCGAGGGCTGTGGCTGAACGCCTCTAAGCCACAAACCCTCGGACCTGAGAGCCGGGCCGATGCCCACCTTTCGAAAAATAAAGGCGTGATACTGAGCAAGCTACATGCTCAGGTCTGATACAAGTTCGAAGGCTCTCAGCTGGGGGATATGAGAGATTCCCGGATGAGAGGGCCAGGCCGTTTCTCGTTCACCGCTGCACGAAGGTAAGGTGCTGAGCCGGCAGCACAAGTAGCCTACCTCGTGAGCGAGTACAAAAAGTCAAAAAAAGTGCCCCAGCAGAAGAAAAAGGCTGCGAAAACTGTATCTAACTCATAGAGAGTGTAGACAAAAGTGGAAGAACGTCTCAATGACGCAAAATGGAACGCACGGCGAGCGAACCTATTGCGTGGTCCGAAGTCAAAAGCAAAAGCTTACCGAGTGGGTGTCGCTCGCAGTCTGACCGTCCCTGGTGTGTGCTTGAGCGATCAGTGGCAAACGAGTTGCCCAACACATGGAAGTGAGGAACTAAAGCAGCCATGAGCAGGACGTGGCAACTCCTCGGGTGAGCCCAGTCACAGAGCAACATGTGCCGGCTCTGCAATTATGGAAGCCTCCTTGGATAGCGAGGGAATGCTCATGGTCTGCCCCTGCCTTCCCTTGAGGGCCGACCACGATGTCGTTCATCATTCTATCTTGACCAGCTGAGATGTTAGCGACATCACAACAGTCCAACGTGCCTCGAAACCAGAGGAAGGCTAACCTCATTAAAAAATGCCCGCTGAAGTCGGAAGTGTCGTCCTACGGGTGGCAAACTAAAAATTGACACTACGCAATTACTTCCGAGTGAAATGTCTCATCCGAATGTCTCTCGTGCTAGGAACAGCTCTGACTTCCTAGTTTCCGAATGCCGCTCTTGTTCGGAACAGCTCTGACTGGGTAGTTTTCCGAATGTCTGTTGTGCCTGGAAAAGCTCTGATGGGTGCAACGACAAGCACATGTCCGAAAACTCGCTGAGTGGATGCCGTCTGCAAACCTGTCTGGTTTGTGCAGGAATGACCCGGGGAAACGAAGTGACCAATATATTGAAGTGAGGATTTAAAGCAGCCATGAGCAGGACGTGACGATCTCCCTCGGTGAGCCCAGATCCAGGGCGTTATGTGTCGGCCCTGCAACTATGGAAGCAACCTTGGATGGCGGAAAATGCTATGGACTGTCCCTGCCTTCCTTTGAGGGATGACCGTTGTCTTCGACCGTTCAACCTTGGCCAGTACGGTTGCAGATGGCACCACAAAAGTGAGAGTCTCCCAGGAATGCTACCTGGTCAAAAAAGCACGCTAAAGTCGATGTGTTGGCCTACGGGTTTCGGCCCAAGGGCGCATAACAGACACACCGCAATCACATCTGAAACAACACTACGGATGAACGAAAAGAAGAAGAAGAAACCCATTTACAATGCAGACAAGTTCCCAGCTTGGAGACAGCAGCAACTGCCTGAGATGATAGAAAACATTCCTGGTATTGAGAAAAAGAACACTCATCATGAAACCGAAAGAAGAGAAATAACCCTAAACTACATAAAAGAACATTACCCAAGCAGCAATTGGACCCATGCATATACAGATGGATCAGCCAAAAATTCAATAGAGAATGGAGGAGGAGGAATTCTCCTAAATTTAAAAAATGGAGTGAAAAAAAAAACAAATTCAGTGGCTGGAGGAAAATAAAGAGAAGCAAATAGCTATCTTCACAGATGCAAAATCAGCTGTCTCAATATTGAAGAGCAATAACAGCACAGAAATAGCTGACCTAAGAGCAGCACTTCATGGTCTATGCCAGAAATCTAAAAAAGTTGTAATACAGTGGATCCCATCACATTGCAGTATACCTGGAAATGAAGAGGCTGACAGACTGGCAAAAGAGGGCGGACGACTACCACAGCCGGACATAGACATAACCTATAATGAGGCAAAGAGGTTGATAAAAAGCACCTATAGAACCAAATGGGAATCAGAGCATCCAGGCCACCAGAAGGATGATGCATATTACAAACTCGACCGAAGAGAACAAGTAGCAATCTTCAGACTCCGCACAGGACATAACAGGCTGAAATATCACTTGTTGTCACAGGATAAATAAACTTGTTAGTTGCGACCAATGATAACCAAACCCGACATTACTTTGCTAACACAATTGACTCTGTTATGGTGAACAAACTGAGGAAAATACGTCGGTACAGATTCTCGGCACCTGGTCAACAGTGTGTATGAGATCAAAGGGAGTCACGTCGAGTTGTCTACACATAGTCGACAAGTTGATGACAGGATGTTGTTCGAGAGGTGTGTACTGGCGACATTTGTCTACAAAACGGAAGTTGGTCGTTGCAAGTGATAGACAGAATGCCTGCTAGAGGTCAGAAGGATTCTGTAATGGGAGAAAGGTCTCTGGCTTACAGACAACCCGGATATTTGTTGGATGAGACAAAGAACTTCACAGATGAAAAGGAAACTTGACAGCTAATTGACTCTGGTTAGTCTGGAAACAGGAGGACAAAGCCAGATTCTGGACTGATTGGCGTCTGGACTTCCTGGTGACTCACTCAAGCACCCATATAAAACCCAGTGCAGTAAACAGGTGGAGGGAGTCGAGGAAAACATTCTGAAGTGTTAAAATTGGGGATAAGTCCGAGTTGTGTTATATTAGAGGGACTAGCCTATCTTAGTAGGGATAGTTATCCACGGACATAGATCCAATCGGATTGCCTAGTTTCTCGAGTAACAACAGGAATAGACATATGGTAGGCAATTAATTATATCTAACTTAAGAGTATGATTAGGAATAGAGTACAGTACTGTGTAGTGATATAATGTATTATGATTAGTGATAGAATGTTCTATAAGTGCGGTGCTAGAAAGTATCATAGGAGCGTCGGCACTAGTATTCTATTGTGTGGCTTCAAGTAGCTTGTGTTATATATCATTTTACTCGGGAAGTTGAGGACAATGTAGTGGAATAATAATTAGAGAGATTAAGGATGGTTGAGAGGGAGGAGGGGAATGTGTAATGGTAGGATCTTCAGTAGGGCATCTGCTGGGTTTCTACCCGTTCCTTTAGTCTTTCCTGGTGTTGCCATGTCTCAGATCATATGATTGAGTTATTTGGCCGTATGACAGAGATCGGATCTCTGTTATAGATCTGAGTGCTGTTATTGGCCTACAATCACCTAATTACGGTCAGGACTGAGTTGCCCTCACCATGATGTTATCTGCTCTACAGGTTCCATGTACAGTTCCCCTTGAGTGTTCCACGTGAGTGGGAGAGGATTTACTACGAAGAAGCAGTTTCAAAGTTTGACACAATGATGGCTCAGCATCTGAAGACAGAGGTTGCTGAGAGGCCGCTACATAGGGCTTATACCCAAGTTGGTTTGCGGGAACCTGGCTTCTGCTGAGTGGAATTGTATGAACAGAAGTGTTGTGTTTAATGAGTGATAAGCTTCATCACCGAAGATTAATAACTCGCATACTAAGGACATATATATATATATATATATATATATATATATATATATATATATATATATATATATATATATATATATATATATATATATATATATATATATACACACATCTACCTAACAAACATTAATAGGTTGTGTTCTAAAAGAGGGGAAAATGTTATAACCAGAAACTAATAAACAGTAGAGTTTCCCCAAGTGACATTTCAGTTAATTGGAGGACTATCAGTTCAAACAAATATTAGGAAACAGAGTAACTTCACCGTGTGGTAGAGTGAAGACCAAGATCAACAGTGTCTATCGGATTACCAGCATCCTGTTTGTTCGAGTGATTGGAGAAAGTCGTCATCTTCTGGGTGAGGTTCACTGTCCGGAAAAAATGGTGCTGTTGTGTGCTAAGCACTATGATGTTACAGACTTTGCTTTTAAATCACTGGTCTACCATTAGAATACACGTCACGCATTCTACATCTTGTACACACATACACTTCTCCTACATATACTCTTTGCTTTAATAAATTTCTTGTTTTTATTTGTTGAAGCGAGAGTTGTCAAGTATGTTATGTTGGGGAAGAATGAGAGGGGGCATGATCCAGGGGTGAGTAAGAGTGAGAGGAAGGTGTCTTCAGATTGAGGGAGTGTGTGGACGGAGTCTGCTGAATTTCTCCAGAATAGAGATATTGAATTAAAAATAATGTGAGTGTTGATTCTCTTCACTCCAGGGACGACACTAAAGTGGTAAAGAAGAACAAGTAACTAATACGACAGTCATTCTTTACACACACACGACACTTGTTCAATAAACTAAAGATAGGAGATACCGATGAATGTAATTGTCGAACTGGAAAAATGACAGCAAAACGTGTGCTGCAGGATTGCCCAATATATGCAGAACAGAGAAAGATATTTTGGCCCACACCTGCTTCATTTGAGGACAAGCTCTATGGAGATATCAACAAGCTCAAGTTGACCGCAGCTTACTTTAACTACATACAGGTTGACATTTGAAAGTGTATGAAGAAGTATTCAGACTGCCACACTTCATACCACAGGTATGTCGGTTACAAAAGCCTCCCAGAGGCATGAAATGGAATATTGCTTGGATAGCAAATCCATTACGTGGAAAGTCCGAATCAAAAACTCACTGTGTGGGCTTCATAAAAGGTGGAAAAAGTGTCCTAGTGGCACGAAATGGAATATTGCTCGGATAGCAAATCCATTGTGCGGAAAGTCCGAATCGAAAGCTCACTGTGTGGATGTCACCTGCACACTGTATTCTTCTGGTTTCCGGATGAACAGCCTGCGGTGAACGGAAGGCCCAATATACGGAAGTGAGGCTAAGCAGCCATGTGCAGGACGTGACGATTCCTTGGATGAGCCCAGTACCAGAACGCTGTGTGTAGACTCTGCAATTGTGGAACCCTCCTTGGATGGCGGGGAATGTCCAATGTCTGCCCCTGCCTTCCCCTGAGGGCTTACTGGGATGTCTTCTAAGTGAGCCAACTGGGATGGGGGATAACACCACAACAGTGAGAGTCAAACGTCCCAAGAAACCCCCGGGAAGGTTAACCTGGTCAACAAATACCCGCAGAAGTCGGATGTGTCGGCCTGTTGTTGTTTGTCCATCAGGAATTATGATAACCATTCATTTCATCCAGTGGGGTTGAAAGTACGGAGCCGTGGGTTCTAAGATCGCTGATAAGGCCTATTTTGGCTCGAAATGTTGTTTGACAATGTGGACAAAGAATGCTTGACGTTTCTGGAGGAGGATTTCCTGCAGTGGTCTTTGTGTCCTGCCTTTTCTTTACAGCTCTTGCAGTCCTGGTTGCCTCACACATGACTGCACCCTTAACGTTGGATGAAGAATGACTTGCGCGATGACTTGGATTAAAGTGAGGAAGAGTTGCGCAATTCGTCGACCTCACTCTCTCGCCTGAGTCCATCTGAATCCAATGGCAAGACAAGTCGAGACCACTGGAGACGAATACAGGTGCAGTGGATGACCAGGGCACTCTACGTGCCTTTCCGTGCTCATTACGTTCCACAACGCTTTGCAGGTAAACGCCGTCTTGCCCGTTGAATCAGGAATGATTTCTTCCGTGCAGTCTGCCGAATCCTGTCTTCACATGCTGGGTAGGCATACTCTTGTTTACATCTTGGTTTGACACCAAATCGGCTACCCACGCCTGGTTTAGCTAGACTCTCACAGCTGTTGCCCGGGGGGGTGGCCGCGGTCGCTTGCTGACAGCTACTAGGAGCTGGGTGTCAGGCTTGGACCAGTGGGGGATGGGTCCTGAAAAGGACATGAGAGTCATCCTTACCAAAGGTGCCACCAATGACTGACACCCCGTACCCTCCTGTGTCGGCCTAACGGCGCAAGAACGCACCTCTGCTGTAAACAGGCACAATGCAATCACGTCCGAAAACAAAAACAAAAAATGCACTCCGGATGAACACAGAAGAAGAGGAAGCTAACAGTAAGTGTCAAGCAATTAGAGAAGTGTGTCATGTATATGAAGATACCAGTAAATGTCCAGCAGTTAGAGAAGTGTGTCATGTATATGAAGCTACCAGTAAATGTCCGACAGTTAGAGAAGTATATCATGTATATGAAGATACCAGTTAGTGTCCAGCAGTTAGAGAAGTATGTCATGTATATGAAGCTACCAGTAAATGTCCGACAGTTAGAGAAGTATATCATGTAATGACGCTACCAGTAAGTGTCCAGCAGTTAGAGAAGTATATCATGTTTATGAAGCTACCAGTAAGTGTCCAGCAGTTAGAGAAGTATGTCATGTATATGAGGCCAGTAAGTGTCCAGAAGTTAGAGAAGTATGTCATGTCTATGAAGCTACCAGTAAGTGTCAAGCAGTTAGAGAAGTATGTCATGTCTATGAAGCTACCAGTAAGTGTCCAGCAGTTAGAGAAGTATGTCATGTATATGAGGCCAGTAAATGTCCGACAGTTAGAGAAGTATATCATGTAATGACGCTACCAGTAAGTGTCCAGCAGTTAGAGAAGTATGTCATGTATATGAGGCCAGTAAGTGTCCAGCAGTTAGAGAAGTATGTCATGTATATGAAGCTACCAGTAAATGTCCAACAGTTAGAGAAGTATGTCATGTATATGAAGCTACCAGTAAATGTCCGACAGTTAGAGAAGTATGTCATGTATATGAAGCTACCAGTAAATGTCCGACAGTTAGAGAAGTATGTCATGTATATGAAGCTACCAGTAAGTGTCCAGAAGTTAGAGAAGCATGTCATGTATATGAAGCTACCAGTAAATGTCCGACAGTTAGAGAAGTATGTCATGTATATGAAGCTACCAGTAAGTGTCCAGCAGTTAGAGAAGTATGTCATGTATATGAAGCTACCAGTAAGTGTCCAGCAGTTAGAGAAGTATGTCATGTCTATGAAGCTACCAATAAATGTCAAGCAGCTAGAGAAGTATGTCATGTATATGAAGCTACCAGTAAATGTCCAACAGTTAGAGAAGTATGTCATGTATATGAAGCTACCAGTAAATGTCCGACAGTTAGAGAAGTATGTCGTGTACATGAAGCTACCAGTAAATGTCCGACAGTTAGAGAAGTATGTCACGTACATGGAGCTACCAGTAAATGTCCGACAGTTAGAGAAGTATGTCATGTATATGAAGCTACCAGTAAATGTCCAGCAGTTAGAGAAGTATGTCATTGTAACAAGACCCCCGGGGCTTGGACAGGTTTGTTACTATAGTTAATATCCCCAGCCTTTGCTCCGACCACCCCCATAGGACTTTACATCTACAAGGCCCCACACAAGCCGGGACAGCTGACCTTTCCCTCCCCTCTTATGGATTCCTACCCACAGGAGGCTCGGACAAGACAACAGTCATACTAATACACAAAGCCATAGCTAACAAAGCAAAATTTATTTTCTAAATACGTCAACTGCAACTTAGAGAAGGATGGCTGAAAGCCTGGATAGAAGACAATATGTACACGAGAAGATCTCCTGATGATCCGTCTTCTTCACAGAGCATGTGACTTAAGTTCGTGAGGCTGTCCCGTCGTAGTTAACGACTCACCCGAGAAACCTCCAGTGTAAAGGAACTCCAAGGCATAGACCCTTCCAAAGTCTTCTCCTCCCACTGTGAACAAGATCTCGGGCTGGTCAGGCGTAGGACTAATGCCTGACAGACACTTCACCAACCATTGAGGATCATCCCTCGATGACTTACTAAATCACAAGTTCCACTCCGCTGATGACGTCTGGGTCGACCCTAGAATCCTAGCTGTCCCCAACTGAAGAAAAGTCCTATATCACAATACACTAGTATATACAAGAGCCTGGTTGCTCTTCTGTCTCGCCAGTTCCTGGGAAACACTTATCAGCAACCTATAACTGGAGCACTGGCTCCATAGTACCACAATGTCACAATTGCATGACTCGAACAAATGAATGTTAACACTGAACATATTCTCATGTAGCTATCTTACACAGTTCGGTAGGTATTAACTACCTTAACAGTCCACCAAGTCTGTCCATCAACTCAGTTCGGTAGGTATCAACTACCTGTACAGTTCACCAGAATGTCAAATCTCTGCTGCCGGTCATATGACCCTGTTCATGGCTTCAAAAAAAAGGATCACCACTGTTGATTCACCCTTGCGGTTCCGTGAACTTTAGACAATGTGTCCCATTACGACCCAGCCGGGCCGGAAGCTTAATAAACAGGCCATGGGCATGACTGGTAAACATTCGTTTCAACACCTGAACTTCATTGCCTGGAAAATCCCAAGGTTATCATTGATTGAGACATGTGCCAGTACCTCGCTGGCGGGAACCAATAGACGCAGTAGTCTCTGACCCTATCTGGATCGATTGACTAACTTCGTCGGACTCTTGGCTGTGGTCTTAGCCTAGACCTACCGGGCTAATCTCAACTCAATTGACTCTCCAGTATTGACGTAGGCAGATTCAGATGACTGCTCCCAGTAACGCCTCCAATCTCATCTTGATTGGCACTGGAACGAGCAAGTCCCGTGGAGCTTATGGTTGAGCTCCTGAATCTCCATCGGATCTAACCTATAACAGATCCTGAAACATGGAGGGGTTGGTGTGAGTACTCAACTACAACAAGGACTACACTGCATCTCCACATTAATACATGCCTCTCAGTAATATATATAATACAATATATATAAGTGATCATCAACATCATCGATCTACTCTTAATTACAATGTATAGGCATGAGGCTGCAGGAGAAAGCAATAATACACCAGTGTATAGTTAAGTAACTCGTCTGGGCAACAGATAGCCCGATAGCACCAGAGTAGACTGTATGACTCTGTCAAAGTATCCTTCGTCTGGTGCTAATCCACTCCTGTTTCTTCACCATCCATCAACCAGAAAATACACCTACTTCTCTTTCAGTGTAGTGGTTACATTATCTAGGAGGTGCCCAACCGGACATATCCTCCTTCTACCTAGCTCAACAATTAATCAATCCCTTCACCCATGGATCAACTAATTAAACCTAACTCATTAATGACTACACAACATTAATAAATTATCTTCCTCACAATTCATTAACGTAGCATTAATAACTTATAACTAGGAATTGTTAAACTTAATTAACAAACTCAGAACACAGCAACAGCTTTTGTTCTGGGATCTCCGTCCCAGAACAACGTTTGACCTTTATTAATTGACCTTCATCCATGACGGTCAAGTCTGTGCAGGTCTAGCACAGATATGGTGGCCCTCCACCGAAAACACTTTCCCACAGCTACTGTGGGTCCAGCGCATCTTGGTCCGTGGCGAATTAGGCCACGTCATCCTTTTTAGAGAGGCTACCAGCCCCCCTCTCCTAAATCTCCAGTTCCCCTTATCCGGACCAATTACCACAGAGGATACTACTACTTCCTCACTGCAGTGAATCAGTTACTCCATTATCAGAGTCAGGTTTCTTGAAGAGGAGAATAATAGAGACAGACCAGGTTCTGTACATAGTTCGGATCTACATAGACGCAACGGCCTCGATTACAGAGCGCCGCATCGCTCTCGGTCGGGTATGTTAATTCCACCTTCGGTTAAGCACGATCGCTTTGGGTCGGACATACAACATAACGGTCGGTCTGACATGCCTAATAACCAGTCGGTTAGCTAGGCATACGCACGATTGGACACGCATGGTCACTCTGGCGGACAGGCATGTAAACAAGCAGTGACCTCAGGCATCATAAATACTTTCTATCAACCGCTATCCGGTAATTATAAAACATTTCTGTCTAAGTGGAATATCACTGGCATCTTCACACAGCAAATACTTACCTGCACATCCCAATGAAATAACACCACCTTGTTCCCGGAATAATACCACCGCTGATATAAGACATAAATTACCATCCTATTCTAGCCAAGCAAATGGCACATCAATAATAATAACAAGCAATAACTTATCACTATTAAATGATTCTAGCATCACAATGTAACGAAGTCAAACTTCCTGACAGCCCTGAGTATGTAACCCCTAAACCAGATAGGTAACACATCTGCTACACAGTTGGTAAATTACCCGAACCTACTTACACATAGCATGTGATAATAACATACATATCCCTAACAATGCATATAATTTGTACTCTAACAGTAAATACATTCTATCAGATGTACTAACATCGGATTTACTCAATTATCAGATGGAACACACATATACATGCCTATTGTTTATACACGCTTGTAGCTATCAGACATCTGACCTCAATAATCTTAGCCGATCGATATTGGCTAATTATTAATGCAGATAGGCGGAGCTTCAATTTATGGTCTCCGAGGAGATAATTATTTCGGCCGGCGATTAAACGTCGCGGTATATTTACGGACAACGGCTAATACTTAAAGTAATTCAACATTACCTTGTGATCGTAGAATCACAATCACTTCGACTGCTAGATGTCTACGCTCTGACTGCGATAAAAGACATCTCTTCTAGCAGTGAAGTTACTGCTGGCCTTCCTTGACGAAATTCGGCTGACGACTAAACTTGGATAGCTAAGTGCGCGGCCTCAAGGACTTCTCGGGTCCCGAGTATCCCAAGGATCAGGGAGAACTCCAAAACCTCGTGAGTTCCGAACAATTGTGAGTCCAACGTGCCAACAAACCACGTACGCACTGGGCCGGGGACATTCTCGCCTATTCTAGAAGTCACCAGAATTGTAACGTGACGGACTATTTACCGGGGAATTCCCTAGGTATGGTCACCATATCAAGGGAGACTAACCCGGCGTATTCCAACCAAAGGGAAATAATCCAGAGGACAGACTGTATCTAGTCCCGTTTCGTCACAGTCATGTATATGAAGCTACCAGTAAGTGTCCAACAGTTAGAGAAGTATATCATGTATATGAAGCTACCAGTAAGTGTCCAACAGTTAGAGAAGTATGTCATGTATATGAAGCTACCAGTAAGTGTCCAACAGTTAGAGAAGTATGTCATGTATATGAAGCTACCAGTAAATGTCCGACAGTTAGAGAAGTATGTCATGTACAAGAAACTACCAGTAAATGTCTGACAGTTAGAGAAGTATGTCGTGTACATGAAGCTACCAGTAAGTGTCCAACAGTTAGAGAAGTATGTCATGTATATGAAGCTACCAGTAAATGTCCAACAGTTAGAGAAGTATGTCATGTATATGAAGCTACCAGTAAATGTCCAACAGTTAGAAAAGTATGTCATGTATATGAAGCTACCAGTAAATGTCCAACAGTTAGAGAAGTATGTCATGTATATGAAGCTACCAGTAAATGCCCAACAGTTAGAGAAGTATGTCGTGTACATGAAGCTACCAGTAAGTGTCCAACAGTTAGAGAAGTATGTCATGTATATGAAGCTACCAGTAAATGTCCAACAGTTAGAGAAGTATGTCATGTATATGAAGCTACCAGTAAATGTCCAACAGTTAGAGAAGTATGTCATGTACATGAAGCTACCAGTAAGTGTCCAACAGTTAGAGACGTATGTCATGTATATGAAGCTACCAGTAAGTGTCCAACATTTAGAGAAGTATGTCTTGTATATGAAGCTACCAGTAAATGTCCGACAGTTAGAGAAGTATGTCATGTCTGTGAAGCTACCAGTAAGTGTCTAGCAGTTAGAGAAGTATGTCATGTATATGAAGCTACCAGTAAATGTCCGACAGTTAGAGAAGTATGTCATGTATATGAAGATACCAGTAAATGTCCGACAGTTAGAGAAGTATGTCATGTATATGAAGATACCAGTAAATGTCCAACAGTTAGAGAAGTATGTCATATATATGAAGCTACCAGTAAGTGTCCAACAGTTAGAGAAGTATGTCATGTACATGGAGCTACCAGTAAGTGTCCGACAGTTAGAGAAGTATGTCATGTACATGGAGCTACCAGTAAGTGTCCGACAGTTAGAGAAGTGTGTCATGTATATGAAGCTACCAGTAAGTGTCCAACAGTTAGAGAAGTATGTCATGTACATGGAGCTACCAGTAAGTGTCCGACAGTTAGAGAAGTATGTCATGTATATGAAGCTACCAGTAAGTGTCCAACAGTTAGAGAAGTATGTCATGTATATGAAGCTACCAGTAAGTGCCCAGCAGTTAGAGAAGTATGTCATGTATATGAAGCTACCAGTAAGTGTCCAACAGTTAGAGAAGTATGTCATGTATATGAAGCTACCAGTAAATGTCCAACAGTTAGAGAAGTATGTCATGTATATGAAGCTACCAGTAAGTGTCCAGCAGTTAGAGAAGTATGTCATGTATATGAAGCTACCAGTAAGTGTTTTGCAGTTAGAGAAGTATGTCATGTATATGAAGCTACCAGTAAATGTCCAGCAGTTAGAGAAGTATGTCATGTATATGAAGCTACCAGTAAGTGTCCAGCAGTTAGAGAAGTATGTCATGTATATGAAGATACCAGTAAGTGTCCAGCAGTTAGAGAAGTATGCCATGTATATGAGGCCAGTAAGTGTCCAGCAGTTAGAGAAGTATGTCATGTCTATGAGGCCAGTAAGTGTCCAGCAGTTAGAGAAGTATGTCATGTATATGAAGCTACCAGTAAGTGTCCAGCAGTTAGAGAAGTATGTCATGTATATGAAGCTACCAGTAAGTGCCCAGCAGTTAGAGAAGTATGTCATGTATATGAAGCTACCAGTAAGTGTCCAGCAGTTAGAGAAGTATGTCATGTATATGAAGCTACCAGTAAATGTCCGACAGTTAGAGAAGTATGTCATGTACAAGAAGCTACCAGTAAATGTCTGACAGTTAGAGAAGTATGTCGTGTACATGAAGCTACCAGTAAGTGTCCAACAGTTAGAGAAGTATGTCATGTATATGAAGCTACCAGTAAATGTCCAACAGTTAGAGAAGTATGTCATGTATATGAAGCTACCAGTAAATGTCCAACAGTTAGAGAAGTATGTCATGTATATGAAGCTACCAGTAAATGTCCAACAGTTAGAGAAGTATGTCATGTATATGAAGCTACCAGTAAATGTCCAACAGTTAGAGAAGTATGTCGTGTACATGAAGCTACCAGTAAGTGTCCAACAGTTAGAGAAGTATGTCGAGTATATGAAGCTACCAGTAAGTGTTCAACAGTTAGAGAAGTATGTCTTGTATATGAAGCTACCAGTAAATGTCCGACAGTTAGAGAAGTATGTCATGTATATGAAGCTACCAGTAAGTGTCCAGCAGTTAGAGAAGTATGTCATGTATATGAGGCCAGTAAGTGTCCAGCAGTTAGAGAAGTATGTCATGTATATGAAGCTACCAGTAAGTGTCCAACAGTTAGAGAAGTGTGTCATGTACATGAAGCTACCAGTAAGTGTCCAGCAGTTAGAGAAGTATGTCATGTATATGAAGCTACCAGTAAGTGTCCAGCAGTTAGAGAAGTATGTCATGTATATGAAGCTACCAGTAAATGTCCAACAGTTAGAGAAGTATGTCGTGTACATGAAGCTACCAGTAAGTGTCCAACAGTTAGAGAAGTATGTCATGTATATGAAGCTACCAGTAAATGTCCAACAGTTAGAGAAGTATGTCATGTATATGAAGATACCAGTAAGTGTCCAGCAGTTAGAGAAGTATATCATGTATATGAAGATACCAGTAAGTGTCCAGCAGTTAGAGAAGTATGTCATGTATATGAAGATACCAGTAAGTGTCCAACAGTTAGAGAAGTATATCATGTATATGAAGATACCAGTAAGTGTCCAGCAGTTAGATAAGTATGTCATGTATATGAAGATACCAGTAAGTGTCCAGCAGTTAGAGAAGTATGCCATGTATATGAGGCCAGTAAGTGTCCAGCAGTTAGAGAAGTATGTCATGTCTATGAGGCCAGTAAGTGTCCAGCAGTTAGAGAAGTATGTCATGTATATGAAGCTACCAGTAAGTGTCCAGCAGTTAGAGAAGTATGTCATGTATATGAAGCTACCAGTAAGTGCCCAGCAGTTAGAGAAGTATGTCATGTATATGAAGCTACCAGTAAGTGTCCAGCAGTTAGAGAAGTATGTCATGTATATGAAGCTACCAGTAAATGTCCGACAGTTAGAGAAGTATGTCATGTACAAGAAGCTACCAGTAAATGTCTGACAGTTAGAGAAGTATGTCGTGTACATGAAGCTACCAGTAAGTGTCCAACAGTTAGAGAAGTATGTCATGTATATGAAGCTACCAGTAAATGTCCAACAGTTAGAGAAGTATGTCATGTATATGAAGCTACCAGTAAATGTCCAACAGTTAGAGAAGTATGTCATGTATATGAAGCTACCAGTAAATGTCCAACAGTTAGAGAAGTATGTCATGTATATGAAGCTACCAGTAAATGTCCAACAGTTAGAGAAGTATGTCGTGTACATGAAGCTACCAGTAAGTGTCCAACAGTTAGAGAAGTATGTCATGTATATGAAGCTACCAGTAAGTGTTCAACAGTTAGAGAAGTATGTCTTGTATATGAAGCTACCAGTAAATGTCCGACAGTTAGAGAAGTATGTCATGTATATGAAGCTACCAGTAAGTGCCCAGCAGTTAGAGAAGTATGTCATGTATATGAAGCTACCAGTAAGTGTCCAGCAGTTAGAGAAGTATGTCATGTATATGAGGCCAGTAAGTGTCCAGCAGTTAGAGAAGTATGTCATGTATATGAAGCTACCAGTAAGTGTCCAACAGTTAGAGAAGTGTGTCATGTACATGAAGCTACCAGTAAGTGTCCAGCAGTTAGAGAAGTATGTCATGTATATGAAGCTACCAGTAAGTGTCCAGCAGTTAGAGAAGTATGTCATGTATATGAAGCTACCAGTAAATGTCCAACAGTTAGAGAAGTATGTCGTGTACATGAAGCTACCAGTAAGTGTCCAACAGTTAGAGAAGTATGTCATGTATATGAAGCTACCAGTAAATGTCCAACAGTTAGAGAAGTATGTCATGTATATGAAGATACCAGTAAGTGTCCAGCAGTTAGAGAAGTATATCATGTATATGAAAATACCAGTAAGTGTCCAGCAGTTAGAGAAGTATGTCATGTATATGAAGATACCAGTAAGTGTCCAACAGTTAGAGAAGTATATCATGTATATGAAGATACCAGTAAGTGTCCAGCAGTTAGATAAGTATGTCATGTATATGAAGATACCAGTAAGTGTCCAGCAGTTAGAGAAGTATGTCATGTATTTGAAGCTACCAGTAAGTGTCCAGCAGTAAGAGAAGTGTGTCATGTTTATGAAGCTACCGGTAAATGTCCTACAGTTAGAGAAATATGTCATGTATATGAAGCTACCAGTAAGTGCCCAGCAGTTAGAGAAGTATGTCATGTATATGAAGATACCAGTAAGTGTCCAGCAGTTAGAGAAGTATGTCATGTATATGAAGCTACCAGTAAGTGTCCAGCAGTTAGAGAAGTATGTCGTGTATATGAAGCTACCAGTAAGTGTCCAGCAGTTAGAGAAGTATGTCATGTGTATGAAGCTACCAGTAAGTGTCCAACAGTTAGAGAAGTATGTCATGTATATGAAGCTACCAGTAAGTGTCCAGCAGTTAGAGAAGTATGTCATGTATATGAAGCTACCAGTAAATGTCCAGCAGTTAGAGAAGTATGTCATGTATATGAAGCTACCAGTAAGTGTTTTGCAGTTAGAGAAGTATGTCATGTATATGAAGCTACCAGTAAGTGTTTTGCAGTTAGAGAAGTATGTCATGTATATGAAGCTACCAGTAAATGTCCGAGAGTTAGAGACGTATTTCATTTATATGAAGCTATATTTGTGTGTGTGTCCCCCCCCGTCCCCCCCCCCCCCCCCCCCAATATAAACATCCATATCTCAGTAACCAACTGAAGGAAAATTATGAGATTTAGTATATAACCTTATTATTATGTCCACCCAACCAAAAAAAATTTGTTCTGGAAATTTTACCCCACATTTTAAAGTTCGTTTATATCATCATCATCATCATCATCAAGTGCCGTGCCGGCTGCCTTGCTGCTGATATTCCTCCATGCCACCGTCTCAATCCATCCAGCATCACTTCTCTTGGTCTACCTCTGCCTCTCTTCCCCTCGATCTTTCCAGTTGTTACGATGTATTCCAATGCCTCTCTTCTCATCACATGACCGAAGAAAGCTGTTTGTCTCTGTCTTATTGTTGTATATAATGTTCTAGTTTCATTAGCCTGTTTCAGGCAGTCGTCGTTAGTTACTCTGGCAGTCCAAGGAATTCGCAACATTCGTCTCAGGAACCACATCTCTGTTGCTTCTAATTTCTTCTTAATTTGTTCATTTACGTTCCAAGATTCACTGCCATACAGCAAAACTGGTTCTACATAGCATTTCAGCACTCTCTTTCTTACATTTAGTGATAGTGACTTATTGCATAAGATACTCTTCATTGTCTGAAATGCGGCTTTTGCCTGCCCTATTCTGCTCCTAATCTCTACTGTACATCTTCCATCTGATGTTATAAATGCCCCTAGGTATCTAAAATTATCAACTTGTTTAAGGATTTTCCCTTCTATTTCTATGTCACATTTTGGTGTCACCATTTTCTTTGATATTACCATTGTTACTGTTTTCTTGATATTCAAGGAGAGTCCTTTCCTTGCACTCTCTGTTACTACAACGTCTAATAATTGTTGTAGGTCTGTTGAATTATCCGCCACCAATACTGTGTCATCTGCATAGCGTATATTATTTATATTATAACCTCCAACTAGTACTCCTGGCATCTCTGTGATCTCTCTCATTATTACTTCGCTATACAGGGAGAAAAGATCTGGTGACAAGACACACCCTTGTCGTACTCCTAGCTTTATCTGTTCGTAACTACCCTCTTTATTTCCCATTTTAATTGCTGCTACTTGGTTCCAGTAAATATTCTTTATTATTCTTAAATCTTTTCCATCAATGTTGATATCTACCAACATTTTAATCAGTTCATCATGTTTTACTTTATCAAATGCCTTAGTATAATCTATGAAGCACAAATATATGTCTCTCTGTTTCTCTATTGACCTTTCTATTAGTGTCCGTAATGTATAAATTGCATTGTTTGTGCCCTTTCCTTCCACAAATCCATACTGTTCTTCACTAATTTCCATTTTTATTTTCTTTTTGGTTCTTCTCATTATGATTCTGAGTAGAAGCTTAGTGATATGGTTTATAAGGTTAATTGTACGAAAATCTTCACAATCAATTGCTCCTGGTCTTTTTGGTATAGCTATCAATACAGATTTCAGCATATCACTGGATAAATATCCACTGCTGTAAATATCATTCAACATTTTGGTTAATATATCTACTCCAAATTCTCCCAATACTTCTAATTCTTCTATTGTGATTTCATCTGGCCCAGCTGTTTTTCCTTTCTTCATATGTTTCATAGCGTCAGCGACTTCTTCTTTCAGAATAGGTGGACCTTCTAAGTTACTATCTTCTGTTAATTCTTCCCTTTCTCCTTCATATAATTCTCTTATATACTCATTCCACCTCTTCATTATAGCATCTTCCTCTAATATTATCTTTCCTGTTTTTGATTTCAAACACCCTGTATTTATTCTTATTTTTCTTCCTGTAAGCTCACTGATTTGTCTGTGCATATTTTTTGTATCTTTAATGGAATTTAATTCAATTTTTCTGCATTGCTCGTTTAACCAACTTTCTTTAGCCTTCCCACATTTATCTTTTATTTCTTTATTTATCTTAGCGTATTTTTGTTTGTCATTTTTACTCTGTTTTCTTTTGTCCATCAGTTTTAAGATATCTTCATTCATCCATTTTTTCTTAGCTATTTTGCCTCTCTCTGGTAATACTTCTTTGCTAGTTTGATGAATGGAGTCCCTTAACATTTCCCATTGTTCATCTATACTCTGTATTTTAGTTATTGCATTGTACCTATTTTTCATAGTCACTCTGTATTGTTCTTGCATTTCTTTATCTATTTTCAGAACCTCTTTATTAAGTCTCATGTTCTTAACCATTTTTTTCCCCTCTCTTTAATCTTACTTTTATTTGTCCACATAGTGGTACATGATCACTATTACAATCAGCACCAGGCATTGTCTTTACATTAATTAAAGCATTTCTAAATCTTTTATTAATTAGTATGTAATCAATTTGGTTGCGTATTTTCTTATCAGGGCTTATCCATGTGTACAGTCGTCTTTTATGGTGCTTAAACCATGTGTTTCCAATATGTTTATATGCGGTTTATATGCGGTATATAATTTACGGGTCTGAGATGAAATTCATAATTTTAAATGTATTACGGCGTAGCCAGACAATCAGCGCTTAGTGTTGAATATTGCTCGTTTATTTTCACGGGATTGGCCTTATGCCAACTACCCGCGTTGTTCTTCTTCTTCTTCTTCTTCGTTCATCCGGAGTTTTTTTTCGGATGTGATTGCGTTGTGCCTGTTTACAGCAGAGATGCGTTCTTGCGCCGTTAGGCCGACACATCCGACTTCTGCGGGCATTTGTTGACCGGGTTAACCTTCCCGGGGGTTTCTTAGGACGTTTGACTCTCACTGTTGTGGTGTTATCCCCCATCCCAGCGGGTCCATATAGAACAGCCAAAGATCCTGGTCAGCCCTCAAGGGAAGGCAGGGGCAGACCATGGGCATTCCCCGCCATCCAAGGAGGCTTCCATACTTGCAGAGCCGATACATAGCGCTCTGGTACTGGGCTCACCCAAGGAATCGTCACGTCCTGCACATGGCTGCTTAGCCTCACTTCCGTATATTGGGCCTTCCGTTCACCATAGGCTGTTCTTCCGGAAACCAGAAGTATGCAGTCTGCAGATGACATCCACACAGTGAGCTTTCGATTCGGACTTTCCATGTAATGGATTTGCTATCCAAGCAATATTCCATTTCGTGCCACTAGGACACTTTTCCACCTTTTATGAAGCCCACACAGTGGGCTTTTGATTCGGACTTTCCACGTAATGGATTTGCTATCCAAGCAATATTCCATTTCATGCCACTAGGACACTTTTCCACCTTTTATGAAGCCCACACAATGGGCTTTTGATTCGGACTTTCCACGTAATGGATTTGCTATCCAAGCAATATTCCATTTCGTGCCACTAGGACACTTTTCCACCTTTTATGAAACTCACACAGCGAGCTTTCGATTTGGACTTTCCACATAATGGATTTGCTATCCAAGCAATATTCCATTTCATGCCTCTAGGTCTTCATGCACCTTTAAATGTCAACCTGTATATAGTTAAAGTAAGCTGCGGTCAACTTGAGCTTGTTGATATCTCCATAGAGCTTGTCCTCAAATGAAGCAGGTGTGGGCCAAAATATCTTTCTCTGTTCTGCATACGTTGGGCAATCCTGCAGCAAATGTTTTGCTGTCATTTTTCCAGTTCTACAATTACATTCATCGGTATCTCCTATCTTTAGTTTATTGAACAAGTGGTATTTCAGCCTGTTATGTCCTGTGCGGAGTCTGAAGATTGCTACTTGTTCTCTTCGGTCGAGTTTGTAATATGCATCATCCTTCTGATGGCCTGGATGCTCTGATTCCCATTTGGTTCTATAAGTGCTTTTTATCAACCTCTTTGCCTCATTATAGGTTATGTCTATGTCAGGCTGTGGTAGTCGTCCGCCCTCTTTTGCCAGTCTGTCAGCCTCTTCGTTTCCAGGTATACTGCAATGTGATGGGATCCACTGTATTACAACTTTTTTGGATTTCTGGCATAGACCATGGAGTGCTGCTCTTAGGTCAGTTAGTTCTGTGCTGTTATTGCTCTTCAGTATTGAGACAGCTGACTTTGCATCTGTGAAGATAGCTATTTGCTTCTCTTTATTTTCCTCCATCAGGAGCATTTCTGCTGCAGTTTTCAGAGCCTCTACCTCCGCTTTGAAGTTACTTGAAAATTTTCCAGTTGCCATTGAATGTGTTTTTTTCACTCCATTTTTTAAATTTAGGAGAACTCCTCCTCCTCCATTCTCTATTGAATTTTTGGCTGATCCATCTGTATATGCATGGGTCCAATTCCTGCTTGGGTAATGTTCTTTTATGTAGTTTAGGGTTATTTCTCTTCTTTCGGTTTCATGCTGAGTGTTCTTTTTCTCAATACCAGGAATGTTTTCTATCATCTCAGGCAGTTGCTGCTGTCGCCAAGCTGGGAACTTGTGTGCATTGTGTATGGGCTTGACTGTTGATATGTTAAGTATAGGATCTGCCCTAATCCTTCGTTTTGCAGTTTCTACAAAGTTGCTACGCTTCAGTCTTCCCTTTCCAAAACCATTAAATCTGTTGTACATAGGGTGGTCTGTCAATCTTCTAAATTTTTCTGCTTGTTGCTGGGCTCTGCTATCTCTTCTATCCTGCATTGGTTGTAAACAAGTGATCTTTTCTAGTTCATTAATAGGCGTTGTCTTCAGGCTTCCAGTTATGATTCGCATTCCTTGGTTTTGGACTCTACTTATTTTGTTAAAGTTTGACTTAGCTGCTGTTGCCCAAGCTGCAATGCCATATTCCAGTACTGGCCTCACCCGTCCAGTATATAACTTCTTGAGAACTTTCTCATCTGCTCCCCACGTTGTACCAGCAAGCTTTTCATGATTGCCATTCTCTGCCTTGCTCTTGTTCGATTTTTCTCAACCTGTGTCTTCCATGTCAGGCGACGATCAAAGGTGACTCCTAGATAGTTTGGATTTTCTTCATGGCGCAATATTTTTCCATTCAATACCAGCTTAGGTTGCTGAGGTTTATTTGAGAGGGAGAACACTGTGCATGTTGTTTTCTCCTCACTTATCTTCACTAGCCATGATTTTGACCAGTCCTCTAGCGCTAATAAGGCTTGCTGTATTCTGCTGTTAGCTGTGCTAATATATTCTTCAGATGTCCATATGGCTAGGTCATCTGCAAAGGAGGATGTGTGTACTCTGGCTGGAAAATTTTCTGTGATGTCATTTATATATGCTAGGAATAATGTTGGTGAAAGAACTCCTCCTTGGGGGACACCTTGCTCCAGCAGCATCATTTTGCTTGTTTGTCCTTGTACTTTTGTCCTGGCAGTTCTGTTCTCAAGGTAGTGGCTGATCCATTTATACATTTTTCCACAAACATGCATGTTTTGCAGTTTTACTTTCAGTCCTTCCTTCCATACTTTATCAAATGCTTTTTCTAAATCTATCCAGACTGCTAGTGTGTGCTTTTTCTCTTGGAAGGCATCCTCTATTTCCTGAGCTATATAGGTTATTTGATCTTCAGTGGATCTGTACTTTCTGAATCCTGCTTGGTGTGGTGTTAAGAGTTTGTTTTCTTCCAGATGCCATGTTAGCCTGCCATTGATAATGCGTTCCATTAATTTTCCTACACAGCTAAGTAGACTGATAGGTCGATAGCCATTTGGTTCTTCCAGGTCTTTTCCTTTCTTTGGGACTGGTATTAGTATAGCTTCCTTCCATGCCTGTGGGACTATTCCTCTCTTCCAGCTGTTATTTAGGACTGCTAGTAGTTTCTTCTTTGCCTTGGTGCCTAGTCCTATTAGCATTTCATTTGTGATTCCATCCTTTCCTGGTGATTTCTTCTTTTTTAGGGTATTCATTGCCTGTTCCATTTCTTCCATTGTTAGATTTGCCATCATATATTCTGCTGCTGTCTCTGTATTTCTATGATGTATCTGTTTGTCTTTGATTGCTTTCTTCTGTTCAGTTGTAATATCAATGTGGTTTGCATTGGCATAGTGTTCCATTAGTGCATTTGCAGCCTTTTTTCCTGTAAGCAAGGCATTTCCTTGTTTAATTGTTATTTGTTTGTTTCTAGGTCCTTCATTGTTCATGGCTTTCACTAGTTTCCATAGTTTGTTTCCATCCCTGTCAAAATTCAGGTTTTCTGTTTTTTCCCTCCAACGATCTCTTGTTGTTTGATTTACTGTTCTTTTATATTTTGCTGAGATGGCTTTGAGAGAGGTATTCGCTTCAATTGTTTGTTCTCTCTCTGCTGTCTTCCTGGCATCTTCAACTTTGTCCTCCAAACTTTGTAGTTCTTCAGTCCAGTATGGTTTGTAATTTTTCCTCGCTCCTCTTGGAATGGACTCAGTGGCTGCCTGTATTATTGCTCTGTTTAGACTTTCCACCATTTGCTTCATGTTGCCATATCGTGTATTTGTGTTTTCACAATATTTGTCTGTTAGTGTGGCAAATCTGTCCCAATCTGCTCGTTTGTAATTCCAGCGGGGCAAGGGCTTTTGCTCCTGTGGAACATACTCCATATTCATTACAAGCTTGATTGGTCTGTGGTCACTACCTGCTAATTGGTCCAGCACATGGCGATCGATTTTGTGGAGGATGTCTCCTGTGCAGAAAGCTAAGTCTGGAGTAGAAGTGGTAATCCATCTTCTGGAGTAGAAGCTCGGTGTGTCATCCGCTTTGTTGAGTAGATGGAGATTTGAGTCTATTTCCCAGTCCTCCACTTCATCTCCTCTTTTGTCAGTATCTGGGTATCCCCATCTTTCTGAACGGCTATTAAAGTCTCCGACAATAATGCAATTTGTGTCAGTTATTTTCATGTTTGAGAGTGTAAGATCCTTATCTGCTGGGCTATAAAGATTGTAAATTCTTATTTTCACGTCCTTTATCATTATATCAACACCTATAATTTCTGTTTGGTTGTCAGAGATCACAGATACTTCGCTGCAAGGTATTGTATTTCGTGTAAGTATTAGAACTCCTCCTTTATGTCCTTCGCGGTCGAAACGTGTGGCCTGATATCCCCTGACTGAAAATTTGTGCTTGGCGTTGAGGTGTGTCTCTTGAATGCATGCCACATCTATTCTATCTTTATGAAGACGCTGTGTCAGGGATTCTTTCTTGTTATAAACTCCTTCGGCATTCCACTGTAGTATGTTGAGTGTCCTTGGTATTTGGTCAATAGCTCTTAACCTACTCCTCTGTGCCTTGACTCCACAGCACAGGGGAAGGTGACCACCAGTAGTCATGGGTGGACCCCCTCGAGGCAGGGGGCCCGGCACTATCACCGCCTGATGGGACTTCACGGGATTAGCACCATAACGATTAATTTTCATCTGTGGCATCATGAAATGATAAAGTTACGTTGCACTGCTTTGTCAAGCCTGTGGCTCAGTACATCCGATTTCGACAAGCATATTTTGGGGTGCTTTCCCTAGCCTTTGACTGTCCCCAGTCTACCTACAAGGCAGCAGGTTTGTGCGTCACTTCGTCTGGTCCCTCTCCCTTGACCTATCCGACATGGGTGACCCTACCAGTAGCTGTGCTACCGTCGGCATAGCTCTTGGGGTCATTGGAACGCGGAAGCCCCTCTACCTCGTCAAGGTGGACGCACGGCAGAGGGGCCCGCGTTGTTCAAACTAGGATTGTTCAGAAGTGTCTCAAAATGTGGGTTATTTCATGAAACCTGATTAATATGTTTGTTTTTAGTTTTCAAAAAAAAAAATCTTACCACTTATCGCTGACATTGAAATGTGTGAATATTTTTCAATGGGGTTGAATGCGAAATTATACACTTCAAATAATCGCTATGAAGTTGTACACATATTTTTGTCAAGGAGCTGATCGCAGGAAACTATTTTATACTATTACAAATTCCGGAAAAAGAACAATGCATGCATTGGGTTTGAGTAAACGATGGGTGCAAGAATTTGGAATTAAACCACCACGCAATAACCAAACGGTAGGTAGAAAGATTATTGTAGACAGCTTTGACAAAGATGTCATAAGGCGAGCTATTATAAAAATGCTTTAAAAAGTCGCTTGATATACGACTGCATTGCACCGGGTTCTATCCCATATGGCTCGGTCTCTTTCCGCAGCGCGAAAAGCATCGCACAAAGCACGAACTCCGCAGCTCTAGCGACGACCCACAGAAGTCTCCGAAAAATTTAACCCGTGAACCGAAGGATGCGGCCCGGAATTGGACATACAACCTTCAGAGCCCGAGTCAGACGGCTTGACCACTTCACCACGGAGAATCCCGAGAGGGGTGCAATAATTAATTGAATGTAATAAAATAATATATAAAAAATGAAATATAATAAAATAAATGTAATACTAGTAAAGACAGAATTTACAGAGGCATGGGGTAAATAATTTGTAAATTGACAGGAAAGTAGAAGGAATATATTTCTTACCTTATTTTTCATGTCCTTCTTGTTTCTTCAGCTGCTGGTTAATAATGTGTACACAAGTATTCGTGTTAGTTTTTTATATTGAGTTCGTGAAAGCTTCCAAATATCTGTGCGTTAATGTGCGTATGGAGTGACCAGAAATGATATCGCAATTTAGTCATCATGTTTCCATTTTTAAGGATCTGTTCAGCTGTCTGTGTAGTTTGTTCACACGTACACATGGGTGACAAACCCGCTTTGAGTCTTCGTGAAAGATTGTCTACTCTGCTGTTTACCGTTCAGAGACGGAACATGATTACCTGTTTTGCACTATGAAAATAGTTTCAGTGTCTCTATAGTGGGCTTTCTTCTTAGCGACCAAGATGTTGGTCTTCTTTTCATTGAAGTTTATAGATTGATTCGTATGCACGTGTGTTGTCCCCTAATTTGACAACGTGTTTGCTCTCACGTTTCCTGTTATGCCACAATATGTCAGTTTCCACCGCAATATTACTCTTCTGTTGGTATTAAATGCGTTTAGTGTGTGTGTGTGTGTGTGTGGTTTTTTTTTTTTTTGGTTGTTTTTTTTCAATACAGTTGTTTGTCACCGCTGAGTGCTTACGGAATTGAAAATTCATCACTGTGGAATACAAACTGTTGCCATTGACATTATGCTGATGCTGTAATGTTTAGGGCCTGCAATTCTTCTGAATATTTATAGCAAAATATCTCAGTTGATGTGCACGTGGAGTAAGGTCTGCGATCTGCTCAGATCTTAATCTGTGTCGGACGATTCCAGTAGGTTGATGACTGCTCTCGGTTGCATAAAATTCAATCCATCCTTTCTCCAATTAACCTCTTCCTCTTTCAATACATGGTCCTCACATTTTTCCAGTAACTTTTATCAATATTTAATAGCGCGGACTGGATTAGTATCCTGAGAAACTGAGCCATATGGGATAAAACCCGGTGCAATGCAGCCGACCCTGTCGATTTTAATCTACTTCTTTCATTGCACCCACTTCCATACGAATCCGGATACGCCTTGTGTGTCATCTGAATTGGCGGGGCTTTCATTACTGTAAACATAAATTTGTTAGCGAGAAATCACTAGTTTTTCAGCAAAACATCAAAGAAATGTCGCCACTTTCGATGATTTAAGTTGTTTTTGGACCTATCAAAGACATATTCC
The DNA here is from genome assembly GCA_014155875.1 of Cepaea nemoralis. Taxonomy (NCBI): domain Eukaryota; kingdom Metazoa; phylum Mollusca; class Gastropoda; order Stylommatophora; family Helicidae; genus Cepaea; species Cepaea nemoralis. The sequence continues at coordinate 782,991 of JACEFZ010011317.1, read as the reverse complement.
TTGGGTGGGGGTAAATATAAGACGGTTGGAAAAATTTCATAACGATGCAACAGACAGTTTTCAAAATAATTGATCGTGAATGAAGGCATTCTTTTCGGGATACACTATAGCGATTACTGTGCGAAAATCCAATGCTTCACATTCGAATAGCATCAGTGACAATGTGTGTTCGTATTTCAGCCTAAATTCTCTTCACTCTTCTTCTGCGTTCAATTGGAGAGTTGTTTCGGACGTGACTGCGTTGTCGCTGTTTACAGCAGAGGTGCGTTCTTGAGCCGCTAGGCCGACACATCTGACTTCTGCGGGTATTTATTGACGGGGTTAACCTTCCCGGGGATTTCGTAGGGCGTCTGACTCTCACTGTTGTGATGTTATTTCCCCATCCCAGCTGACCCATTTAGAACAGCTGAAGACATCCCGGTCAGCCCTCAAGGGAAGGCAGGGGCATACTATGGGCATTATCCGCCATCCAAGGAGGCTTCCATAATTGCAGAGCCGACACATAGCGCTCTGGTATTGGGTTCACCCAAGAATCGTCACGTCCTGCACATGGCTGCTTAGCCTCAATTCCGTATATTGGGCCTTACGTTCATCACAGGCTGTTCCTTCGGAAACCACAAGAATGTAGATGACATCTACACAGTGAGCTTTCGATATAATTTTATTTACTTCATAGAACTGCTCTGGTGTCATGATCACGTTAAACGGTTAGGCTCGTCGCTTGCTAAGTTGAGGGGGAAATTGGCCGCATATTCCTCAGAAGTACAGAACAGATTTAACATATTGTCTGATCTAGAGATCCTATTCCAGGATGTGGGTGATCAATGGGCAATGTTGAAGAATTCAATCAGTTTGGCTGCAGAAACAACTATTCCAAAATTAAAGAAGGTGGGTGGTAAGAAATGGATGACTGAAGAAATATTTACAACTAATGGAAACAAGAAGACTCAACAAAAATAATCCTGCCAAATGTGAAGAAATTCACAGACAAGCCAGAATATTATGTAAGGAGGCAAAAGAAGCATGGCTTGAGAAAAATTGCTTAGAAATTGAAAAACAACACAACAGTCAAAATACCAAATTAGTGCACAAAAGAATTCAGGACCTTACTAATAAAAGAACAAGTACATCAGCAGGCTGTCTAAAAACTAAAGATGGCAAAATCATAACATAAAATGATCAGATTCTACATGTATGGTCAGACTATGTGAAAAACCTATATGATGAAAACAGAGATGAACCGTATGACATTCGATTTAATAATGAAGGACCGCCAATTTTGTAGATGGAGGTTCGAAATGTTCTTAAACATGTGAAAGCTGGCAAGCCCTCGGTTCAGATAACATCACAACAGAAATGATTAAAGCTTTAGAAGATTATGGAATAGATCAAGTCACTCTATATTCATTGCAATCCCAAAGAAATCAGGAGCCTTGGAATGTGATCAACATAGAACAATTAGTATAATGAGTCACATCACGAAGATTTTGCTACGAATTATCATGCAAAGAGTGAGGAAGAAAATTCAATATGAAATAGGGGAAGAACAATGTGGGTTTGTAGAAGGAAAGGGTACAGTAAATGCTGTGTATATGCTGCGATCAGTTATTGAACATTCTATAGAAGTAAACAAAGATGTACATCTTTGCTTTATTGACTACACAAAGGCTTTCGATAGAGTAAGACATGTCAACATGGTAGATCTACAAATTAATGGGAAAGACATTAGACTTATAAAAAGCATATATTGGAAACAACAAGCTGCCATAAGGATTGATAATGAAGAGGGACAATATCAGCCTATTAAGAGAGGTGTTAGGCAAGGATGTGTAATGTCTCCAGATCTTTTTTCCCTGTAAAGTGCAAATATTTTCAGAAACGTAGAAGATATAAATGGAATCAGCTTTGGTGGACGAAATATCAATAACATTAGATATGCAGATGATACAGTATTGATTGCAGACAATGAGCAGGATCTGGCTCCAAATGTTGCTGTATGTAGCCAGGGCGCAGTGTTAGGGTGAGCGCCCAACATTGCTTAAATACCCAAATGGCTCGTGAACACATAGGCTAACCTCTACAGCAAATTTCAACTCCTGGCCTTCACGTGGCGGAACTGTTTTTACTAACAGGAGAAGGGGCGACGGCGAGTTTCTGGCGCCGAAAAATAACCAGTATGCTCTATATGTGTTTGCACACAAATGCACGCTCAGACACGTGTGTGCGTGCGTATACATCTAAACTCGAGTGAGACAACAGTCTGCTCTAGCAAAGGAAAGGTGCTCAAGACGGAGGCAACCAGCCAGGAGGCGCACCACAGAAATCAGGATGCCACGCAATTACGCAAAATGGATTATGTCGTCTACTGCTAAATATTATGGTGCTCGCCCTGCTTTGGACCCCCAGGCAGGTGAAGTGCCGGGTCCTATGTCTCGAAAGGGTCCAACCCCAGCTACTGGAGGTCCTTCTCAGATGTCCTGTGGAGCCAGGGGACATGAGAATAGAACGGCTGGCCATACTAAACAAAGACTTAAAATAATGCACTGGAATGCGAAGGGAGTCAGCAACAACAAAAACAAACAAAAGAAAAGAGAATTAGAAAACATTCTGGACCAAGAAAAAGTAAGCGTATGTTGCTTGCAAGAAACTCATCTCAACGAAAATATAGCCTTCAAAATCAGAGGCTACCGGTGTTACCGATCTGACCGAAAGGACAGGTGAAAAGGTGGGATACTGACCCTTGGAAAAAAATAACATCACTGCTTCCTAAATCGAAGTCCCCCTCTGCCGTACGTCCACCTTGACGAGGTAGAGGGGCTTGAGCGTTCCAATGACCCCAAGAGCTATGCCGACGGTAGCACAGCTACTGGTAGGGTCACCCATGTCGGACAGGTCAAGGGAGAGGGACCAGACGAAGTGACGCACAAACCTGCTGCCTTGTAGGTAGACTGGGAACAGTCAAAGGCTTGGGAAAGCATCCCGAACAAATGCTTGTCGAAATCGGATGTACTGAGCCACAGGCTTGACAAAGAAGTGCAACGTAACTTTATCATTTCATGATGCCACAGATGAAAATTAATCGTTATGGTGCTAATCCCGTGAAGTCCCATCAGGCGGTGATAGTGCCGGGCCCCCTGCCTCGAGGGGGTCCACCCATGACTATTGGTGGTCACCTTCCCCTGTGCTGTGGAGTCAAGGCACAGAGGAGTAGGTTAAGAGCTATTGACCAAACACCCCGGACACTCAACATACTGCAATGGAATGCAGAAGGAGTTTATAACAAGAAAGCCTCCCTAACACAGCGTCTTCATAAAGATAGAATAGATGTGGCATGCATTCAAGAGACACACCTCAACGCCAATCGCACATTTTCAGTCGAGGGATATCAGGCCACACGTTTCGACCGCGAAGGACACAAAGGAGGAGTTGTAATACTTACACGAAATACAATACCTTGCAGCGAAGTATCTGTGATCTCTGACAACCAAACGGAAATTATAGGTGTTGATATCATGATAAAGGACGTGAAAATAAGAATTTACAATCTATATAGCCCGGCAGATAAGGATCTTACACTCTCAAACATGGAAATAACTGACACAAATTGCATTGTTGTCGGAGACTTTAATAGCCGCTCAGAAAGATGGGGATACCCAGATACTGACAAAAGAGGAGATGAAGTGGAGGACTGGGAAATAGACTCAAATCTCCATCTACTTAACAAAGCGGATGACACACCGAGCTTCTACTCCAGAAGATGGATTACCACTTCTACTCCAGACTTAGCTTTCTGCACAGGAGACATCCTCCACAAAATCGATCGCCATGTGCTGGACCAATTAGCAGGTAGTGACCACAGACCAATCAAGCTTGTAATAAATATGGAGTATGTTCCACAGGAGCAAAAGCCTTTGCCCCGTTGGAATTACAAACGAGCAGATTGGGACAGATTTGCCATACTAACAGACAAATATTGTGAAAACGTAAATACACGATATGGCAACATGAAGCAAATGGTGGAAAGTCTAAACAGAGCAATAATACAGGCGGCCACTGAGTCTATTCCAAGAGGAGCAAGGAAAAATTACAAACCATACTGGACTGAAGAACTACAATTTTTGGAGGACAAAGTTGAAGATGCTAGGAAGACCGCAGAGAGAGAACAAACAACTGAAGCGAACATCTCTCTCAAAAGCCATCTCAGCAAAATATAAAAGAACAGTAAATCAAACAACAAGAGATTGTTGGAGGAAAAAAACAGAAAACCTGAATTTTGACAGGGATGGAAACAAACTATGGAAACTAGTGAAAGCCATGAACAATGAAGGACCTAGAAACAAACAAATAACAATTAAACAAGGAAATGCCTTGCTTACAGGAAAAAAGGCTGCAAATGCACTAATGGAACACTATGCCAGTGCAAACCACATTGATATTACAGCCGAACAGAAGAAAGCAATCAAAGATAAACAGATACATCATACATATACAGAGACAGCAGCAGAATATATGATGGCAAATCTAACAATGGAAGAAATGGAACAGGCAATGAATACCCTAAAAAAGAAGACATCACCAGGAAAGGATGGAATCACAAATGAAATGCTAATAGGACTAGGCACTAAGGCAAAAAAGAAACTACTAGCAGTCCTAAATTACAGCTGGAAGAGGGGAATAGTCCCACAGGCATGGAAGGAAGCTATACTAATACCAGTTCCAAAGAAAGGAAAAGACATGGAAGAACCAAATGGCTATCGACCTATCAGTCTTCTTACCTGTGTAGGAAAATTAATGGAACGCATTATCAATGGCAGGCTAACATGGCATCTGGAAGAAAACCAACTCTTAACACCTCACCAAGCAGGATTCAGAAAGTACAGATCTACTGAAGATCAAATAACCTATATAGCTCAGGAAATAGAGAATGCCTTCCAAGAGAAAAAGCACACACTAGCAGTCTGGATAGATTTAGAAAAAGCATTTGATAAAGTATGGAAGGAAGGACTGAAAGTAAAACTGCAAAAAATGCATGTTTGCGGGAAAATGTACAAATGGATCAGCCACTACCTTGAGAACATAACTGCCAAGACCAAAGTACAAGGACAAACCAGCAAAATGATGCTGTTGGAGCAAGGTGTCCCCCAAGGAGGAGTTCTTTCACCAACATTATTCCTAGCATATATAAACGACATCACGGAAAATTTTCCAGCCAGAGTACACACATCATCCTTTGCAGATGACCTAGCCATATGGACATCTGAAGAATATATTAGTACAGCTAACAGCAGAATACAGCAAGCCCTATTAGCGCTAGAGGACTGGTCAAAATCATGGCTAGTGAAGATAAGTGAGGAGAAAACAACATGCACAGTGTTCTCCCTCTCAACTAAAACTCAGCAACCTAAGCTGGTATTGAATGGAAAAATATTGCGCCATGAAGAAAATCCAAACTATCTAGGAGTCACCTTTGATCGTCGCCTGACATGGAAGACACAGGTTGAGAAAAATCGAACAAGAGAAAGGCAAAGAATGGCAATCATGAAAAAGCTTGCTGGTACAACATGGGGAGCAGATGAGAAAGTTCTCAAGAAGTTATATACTGGGCGGGTGAGGCCAGTACTGGAATATGGCATTGCAGCTTGGGCAACAGCAGCTAAGTCAAACTTTAACAAAATAAGTAGAGTCCAAAATCAAGGAATGCGAATCATAACTGGAAGCCTGAAGACAACGCCTATTAATGAATTAGAAAAGATCACTTGTTTACAACCAATGCAGGATAGAAGAGATAGCAGAGCCCAGCAACAAGCAGAAAAATTTAGAAGATTGACAGACCACCCTATGTACAACAGATTTAATGGTTTTGGAAAGGGAAGACTGAAGCGTAGCAACTTTGTAGAAACTGCAAAACGAAGGATTAGGTCAGATCCTATTCTTAACATATCAACAGTCAAGCCCATACATAATGCACACAAGTTCCCAGCTTGGAGACAGCAGCAACTGCCTGAGATGATAGAAAACATTCCTGGTATTGAGAAAAAGAACACTCAGCATGAAACCGAAAGAAGAGAAATAACCCTAAACTACATAAAAGAACATTACCCAAGCAGGAATTGGACCCATGCATATACAGATGGATCAGCCAAAAATTCAATAGAGAATGGAGGAGGAGGAATTCTCCTAAATTTAAAAAATGGAGCGAAAAAAACACATTCAATGGCAACTGGAAAATTTTCAAGTAACTTCAAAGCGGAGGTCGAGGCTCTGAAAACTGCAGCAGAAATGCTCCTGATGGAGGAAAATAAAGAGAAGCAAATAGCTATCTTCACAGATGCAAAGTCAGCTGTCTCAATACTGAAGAGCAATAACAGCACAGAACTAACTGACCTAAGAGCAGCACTCCATGGTCTATGCCAGAAATCCAAAAAAGTTGTAATACAGTGGATCCCATCACATTGCAGTATACCTGGAAACGAAGAGGCTGACAGACTGGCAAAAGAGGGCGGACGACTACCACAGCCTGACATAGACATAACCTATAATGAGGCAAAGAGGTTGATAAAAAGCACTTATAGAACCAAATGGGAATCAGAGCATCCAGGCCATCAGAAGGATGATGCATATTACAAACTCGACCGAAGAGAACAAGTAGCAATCTTCAGACTCCGCACAGGACATAACAGGCTGAAATACCACTTGTTCAATAAACTAAAGATAGGAGATACCGATGAATGTGGATGTCATCTGCAGACTGCATACTTCTGGTTTCCGGAAGAACAGCCTATGGTGAACGGAAGGCCCAATATACGGAAGTGAGGCTAAGCAGCCATGTGCAGGACGTGACTATTCCTTGGGTGAGCCCAGTACCAGAGCGCTATGTATCGGCTCTGCAAGTATGGAAGCCTCCTTGGATGGCGGGGAATGCCCATGGTCTGCCCCTGCCTTCCCTTGAGGGCTGACCAGGATCTTTGGCTGTTCTATATGGACCAGCTGGGATGGGGGATAACACCACAACAGTGAGAGTCAAACGTCCTAAGAAACCCCCGGGAAGGTTAACCCGGTCAACAAATGCCCGCAGAAGTCGGATGTGTCGGCCTAACGGCGCAAGAACGCAGCTCTGCTGTAAACAGGCACAACGCAATCACATCCGAAAAAAAAACTCCGGATGAACGAAGAAGAAGAAGAAGAAATCGAAGTCTACATGGAAGGGGCTGAGTATCAGACACTTAAACTTAAAACAGGCTATACAGACCTACATCTGATCAATTACTACTGTCCAGGTGACCGCCCACAGGAACTGGACACACTACCGTTAACTGAAAAAAATGATTGTGTGTGGCGATTTCAACAGCCACTCGCAGAGCTGGGGCTATGATCACATTGACCTGAGAGGCGAGAGACTGGAAGACTGGCAGGATGAGAATAGATTCATCTTGATTAACAAGCCGTCCAACCCACACACTTTCTACTCGAGATCATGACACACTACAACTACGCCTGACCTGGCTTTTCATTCACCAGAACTGGAGTGGAACATTACACGAATTGTTGGGAAACAATTTGATGGCAGTGACCATCGGCCAGTCGTTCTAACTGTAGAAAATGAGCTTGTAAGTGAAAGCAGCACCCTCTCGAGGTGGAACTACAAGAAAGCAGACTGGGCAATGTACAAGAATCGCACCAGCATACTGGTTAGAAATCTGAACACTGAGAAAGACATAAATAAAGTAGTTGAAGAGTTTGGGAAATGCATACTACAGGCAGCGCGGGAAACAGTGCCAAGAGGAGCCCGTAAACAATATAAACCCTACTGGAGTAGTGAACTGGAACAGTTGCATAATGATGTGGAAGTGTGTAGAAAGTAAGCAGAGGCCACAACCAGCCAAGAGCACCACAAATTCCAGCACGCAAAAGCCAAATTTCAAAGGGCCAAGCTGCAGGCTAGACGGAAAAGCTGGCAGGAGAAAACGGAGTCTCTGAACTTGAAAGAGACACAAGGAAATTGTGGACACTAATAAAACAACTTAAAGATGAGGGCACATGGAGAAACTCAATAATTGCACTACATAAAGATGGAAACATCTTAACAAGAAAGCAAGCAGCTGACCATTTTGCGGTCTCATTCGCACAAGATAACAATATCGAAATTATTCCAGAGAAACAACAAGACATTCGAGAGAAACGACAACATACAGGACAGAAGGAAATAGTACATGAGGTTCTGGAGGCACCCTTCACAATCAGCGAACTGGAGCTAGCAATATCAAAACTGAATATGAGAAAGTCACCAGGAGCTGATGGTTTCTCCTATGAAATGATCAAGAACCTAGGAAAAGAGGTCAAAGCAAAGCTGTTGCAGATCTCCAATAACAGCTAGACCTTAGGCAGTGTTCCACAAGCCTGGAGAGAAGCAATCATGATACACCTCCTAAAATCAGGGAAAGATAGTTCCATTGCCTGTAGCTACAGACCAAATCTCACTTAAGGGGATTAAAATAATTCGGAAAGATGCAAATCAAAAATTAGAGACAGGTATTGCTGTATACATTTCCAATTCCATCAACTGGTCCCGTAGAAGTGATCTCGAGACAGTAGAGATAGAATGTGTTTGGTTAGAGGTGAAGCCAGCCAGCCAACAACCGTTTCTCATTGGATACCTATATAGGAATCCTTGTGCCGGGTACAGTTGGTATGACTGCTTCACTACAATGATGGATAGAGTGTTTACAGCAGGTAGAGAAGTTATGATACTAGGTGACTTCAACATAGATATTAGTCAATCCAACCAGACATGGGACGATATCATTCTTTCTTACAATTTCAACTAATAAACCGTCCCACAAGGGTTACTGACACATCCTCAACTATAATTGATCATATATATGTTACTTGTCCAGATAATATTATTGAATGTTCTGTTCCTGTTAGTGCAGTTAGTGACCACTACCCGGTATATTGCACATGGTCAAGAATTGGGTTAAAATCTCTTAAACATAAACATGTAAGTATCAAATTTAGAAATTTTAAAGCATTCAACCAAGATTTATTTTTGCAAGACTTAAGAAAAGCAGCCCTTGATCACGTTTACCAACTTCCTGACCCGGACGATGCATTAGCTTTCTGGACGAAGACAGTCTACAATGTGTTCGATAAACAAGTGCCAATCAAAGAAGTTCTAGTAAAAAATCAACATAAATCCCCATGGGTCACTAGAGAAGTTCTGGAAATCATGAGAGAGCGAGATACAGCACACAAAAATAAAGACTTCATCAATTACCGCAGACTAAGGAATAAAGTTAAATATGAAATTCGTAGGATAAAAAAAGATCATTTAAAAAATTTGATTGTAGATAATTCAAACAGTACAAATATATGGAAGGCTATTAACTTGCTAACCAATAAGAAACGCCCTACAGAATCAGCAATACCAAATTCTATAACATGCGATGAATTCAGTTGGTTCTTTCAATCAGAAATAGAGAATCTAAAGTCTTCAATACCAGACTCATCGTGTAATTTAAGTTCACTGGCATCATTCTGCGAGGAGAAGTGCACCAGAAATATTCCCGCTGAGATTCCTTTAATGTCTGTTGCAGACGTTTATAAATATCTCTTAAACCTCAAATCAACAAACTCACACGGCCTAGATGGTATCAGTAATAGAATTCTTCGTTGTGCTGCACCAGTCATTAGCGAGTCCTTAACGTTCATATATAACCAGTGCCTGGCCAAAAACTACTTTCCATCTGCATTTAAAATTGCTAAAGTTTTTCCGCTAATTAAAAATGGCTCAATCGATAATAGCGTTTTGGGTAATTATAGACCTATTTCCTTACTATCGTCGCTATCAAAACCACTAGAAAAACACATTCATAAAATAACGTTACACCATTTAATTAACAACGATCTAATAATTAACAGTCAATTTGGGTTTCGACCTAAATATTCTTGCCATAGTGCTCTAACAAAAATGACCGATAACTGGCACTTAAACATCAACAACGGTAGAATTTGTGGAGCGGTGTTTGTAGACTTTAAAAAAGCTTTTGATATGGTAGATCACGATATTTTAATTAGAAAACTAAAACAAATGAAGACAAGCACCAACATGGTGAACATAATTACGTCATTTCTATCCGACAGACAACAAGTCGTGTCCTTCAACAACTGTCTATCAAGACCCACGCAGCTTAATATTGGTGTGCCTCAGGGCTCAATACTAGGTCCGCTGCTTTTTGCAGTTTATATTAATGATCTTCCTTTATATATCAATACCCCCTCTGCTGTGTGTCCACCGTGACGAGGTAGAGGGGCTTGTGCGTCCCAATGACCCCAAGAGCTATGCCGACGGTAGCACAGCTACTGGTAGGGCCACCCATGTCGGACAGGTCAAGGGAGAGGGACCAGACGAAGAGACACACAAACCTGCTGCCTTGTAGGTAGACTGGGGACAGTCAAAGGCTAGGGAAAGCACCCCGAATACATGCTTGTCAAAATCGGATGTACTGAGCCACAGGCTTGACAAAGCAGTGTAACGTAAAACCTGCTGCCTTGTAGGTAGACTGGGGACAGTCAAAGGCTAGGGAAAGCATCCCAAATAAATGCTTGTCGAAATCGGATGTACTGAGCCACAGGCTTGACAAAGCAGTGCAACGTAACTTAATTCATGATGTCACAAATCAAAATTAATCGATATGGTGCTAATCCCGTGAAGTCCCATCAGGCGGCGATAGTGCCGGGCCCCCTGCCTCGAGGGGGTCCACCCATGACTACTGGTGGTCACCTTCCCCTGTGCTGTGGAGTCAAGGCACAGAGGAGTAGGTTAAGAGCTATTGACCAAATACCCCGGACACTCAACATATTACAGTGGAATGCCGAAGGAGTTTACAAGAAGAAAGACTCCCTAACACAGCGTCTACATAAAGATAGAATAGATGTGGTATGCATTCAAGAGACACACCTCAACGCCAATCACAAATTCTCAGTCAGAGGATATCAGGCCACACGTTTCGACCGCGAAGGACACAAAGGAGGAGTTCTAATACTTACACGAAATACAATACCTTGCAGCGAAGTATCTGTGATCTCTGACAACCAAACGGAAATTATAGGTGTTGATATAATGATAAAGGACGTGAACATAAGAATCTACAATCTGTATAGCCCAGCAGATAAGGACCTTACACTCTCAAACATGAAAATAACTGACACAAACTGCATTATTGTCGGAGACTTTAATAGCCGTTCAGAAAGATGGGGATACCCAGATACTGACAAAAGAGGAGATGAATTGGAGGACTGGGAAATAGACTCAAATCTCCATCTACTCAACAAAGCGGATGACACACCGAGCTTCTACTCCAGAAGATGGCTTACCACTTCTACTCCAGACCTAGCTTTCTGCACAGGAGACATCCTCCACAAAATCGATCGCCATGTGCTGGACCAATTAGCAGGTAGTGACCACAGACCAATCAAGCTTGTAATGAATATGGAGTATGTTCCACAGGAGCAAAAGCCCTTGCCCCGATGGAATTACAAACGAGCAGATTGGGACAGATTTGCCATACTAACAGACAAATATTGTGAAAACACAAATACACGATATGGCAACATAAAGCAAATGGTGGAATGTCTAAACAGAGCGATAATACAGGCAGCCACTGAGTCCATTCCTAGAGGAGCGAGGAAAAATTACAAACCATACTGGACTGAAGAACTACAAAGTTTGGAGGACGAAGTTGAAGATGCCAGGAAGACAGCAGAGAGAGAACAGTCAATTGAAGCGAATATCTCTCTCAAAGCCATCTCAGCAAAATATAAAAGAACAGTAAATCAAACAACAAGAGATTGTTGGAGGGAAAAAAAAGAAAACCTGAATTTTGACAGGGATGGAAACAAACTATGGAAACTAGTGAAAGCCATGAACAATGAAGGACCTAGAAACAAACAAATAACAATTAAACAAGGAAATGCCTTGCTTACAGGAAAAAAGGCTGCAAATGCACTAATGGAACACTATGCAAATGCAAATCACATTGATATTACAACCGAACAGAAGAAAGCAATCAAAGACAAACAGATACATCATAGAAATACAGAGACAGCAGCAGAATATATGATGGCAAATCTAACAATGGAAGAAATGGAACAGGCAATGAATACCCTAAAAAAGAAGAAATCACCAGGAAAGGATGGAATCACAAATGAAATGCTAATAGGACTAGGCACCAAGGCAAAGAAGAAACTACTAGCAGTCCTAAATAACAGCTGGAAGAGAGGAATAGTCCCACAGGCATGGAAGGAAGCTATACTAATACCAGTCCCAAAGAAAGGAAAAGACCTGGAAGAACCAAATGGCTATCGACCTATCAGTCTACTTAGCTGTGTAGGAAAATTAATGGAACGCATTATCAATGGCAGGCTAACATGGCATCTGGAAGAAAACAAACTTTTAACACCACACCAAGCAGGATTCAGAAAGTACAGATCCACTGAAGATCAAATAACCTATATAGCTCAGGAAATAGAGGATGCCTTCCAAGAGAAAAAGCACACACTAGCAGTCTGGATAGATTTAGAAAAAGCATTTGATAAAGTATGGAAGGAAGGACTGAAAGTAAAACTGCAAAACATGCATGTTTGTGGAAAAATGTATAAATGGATCAGCCACTACCTTGAGAACAGAACTGCCAGGACAAAAGTACAAGGACAAACAAGCAAAATGATGACTGCTGGAGTAAGGTGTCCCCCAAGGAGGAGTTCTTTCACCAACATTATTCCTAGCATATATAAATGACATCACAGAAAAGTTTCCAGCCAGAGTACACACATCCTCCTTTGCAGATGACCTAGCCATATGGACATCTGAAGAATATATTAGTACAGCTAACAGCAGAATACAGCAAGCCTTATTAGCGCTAGAGGACTGGTCAAAATCATGGCTAGTGAAGATAAGTGAGGAGAAAACAACATGCACAGTGTTCTCCCTCTCAAATAAAACTCAACAACCTAAGCTGGTATTGAATGGAAAAATATTGCGCCATGAAGAAAATCCAAACTATCTAGGAGTCACCTTTGATCGTCGCCTGACATGGAAGACACAGGTTGAGAAAAATCGAACAAGAGCAAGGCAGAGAATGGCAATTCATGAAAAAGCTTGCTGGTACAACATGGGGAGCAGATGAGAAAGTTCTCAAGAAGTTATATACTGGACGGGTGAGGCCAGTACGGGAATATGGCATTGCAGCTTGGGCAACAGCAGCTAAGTCAAACTTTAACAAAATAAGTAGAGTCCAAAACCAAGGAATGCGAATCATAACTGGAAGCCTGAAGACAACGCCTATTAATGAACTAGAAAAGATCACTTGTTTACAACCAATGCAGGATAGAAGAGATAGCAGAGCCCAGCAACAAGCAGAAAAATTTAGAAGATTGACAGACCACCCTATGTACAACAGATTTAATGGTTTTGGAAAGGGAAGACTGAAGCGTAGCAACTTTGTAGAAACTGCAAAACGAAGGATTAGGTCAGATCCTATTACTTAACATATCAACAGTCAAGCCCATACACAATGCACACAAGTTCCCAGCTTGGAGACAGCAGCAACTGCCTGAGATGATAGAAAACATTCCTGGTATTGAGAAAAAGAACACTCAGCATGAAACCGAAAGAAGAGAAATAACCCTAAACTACATAAAAGAACATTACCCAAGCAGGAATTGGACCCATGCATATACAGATGGATCAGCCAAAAATTCAATAGAGAATGGAGGAGGAGGAATTCTCCTAAATTTAAAAAATGGAGTGAAAAAAACACATTCAATGGCAACTGGAAAATTCTCAAGTAACTTCAAAGCGGAGGTAGAGGCTCTGAAAACTGCAGCAGAAATGCTCCTGATGGAGGAAAATAAAGAGAAGCAAATAGCTATCTTCACAGATGCAAAGTCAGCTGTCTCAATACTGAAGAGCAATAACAGCACAGAACTAACTGACCTAAGAGCAGCACTCCATGGTCTATGCCAGAAATCCAAAAAAGTTGTAATACAGTGGATCCCATCACATTGCAGTATACCTGGAAACGAAGAGGCTGACAGACTGGCAAAAGAGGGCGGACGACTACCACAGCCTGACATAGACATAACCTATAATGAGGCAAAGAGGTTGATAAAAAGCACTTATAGAACCAAATGGGAATCAGAGCATCCAGGCCATCAGAAGGATGATGCATATTACAAACTCGACCGAAGAGAACAAGTAGCAATCTTCAGACTCCGCACAGGACATAACAGGCTGAAATACCACTTGTTCAATAAACTAAAGATAGGAGATACCGATGAATGTAATTGTAGAACTGGAAAAATGACAGCAAAACATTTGCTGCAGGATTGCCCAACGTATGCAGAACAGAGAAAGATATTTTGGCCCACACCTGCTTCATTTGAGGACAAGCTCTATGGAGATATCAACAAGCTAAAGTTGACCGCAGCTTACTTAAACTACATACAGGTTGACATTTAAAGGTGCATGAAGATCCAGAGGCATGAAATGGAATATTGCTTGGATAGCAAATCCATTATGTGGAAAGTCCAAATAGAAAGCTCGCTGTGTGGGCTTCATAAAAGGTGGAAAAGTGTCCTAGTGGCACCAAATGGAATATTGCTTGGATAGCAAATCCATTACGTGGAAAGTCCGAATCAAAAGCCCATTGTGTGGGCTTCATAAAAGGTGGAAAAGTGTCCTAGTGGCATGAAATGGAATATTGCTTGGATAGCAAATCCATTACGTGGAAAGTCCGAATCAAAAGCCCACTGTGTGAGCTTCATAAAAAGGTGGAAAAGTGTCCTAGTGACACGAAATGGAATATTGCTTGGATAGCAAATCCATTACATGGAAAGTCCGAATCGAAAGCTCACTGTGTGGATGTCATCTGCAGACTGCATTCTTCTGGTTTCCGGAAGAACAGCCTATGGTGAACGGAAGGCCCAATATACGGAAGTGAGGCTAAGCAGCCATGTGCAGGACGTGACGATTCCTTGGGTGAGCCCAGTATCAGAGCGCTATCTATCGGCTCTGCAAGTATGGAAGCCTCCTTGGATGGCGGGGAATGCCCATGGTCTGCCCCTGCCTTCCCTTGAGGGCTGACCAGGATCTTTGGCTGTTCTATATGGGCCAGCTAGGATGGGGGATAACACCACAACAGTGAGAGTCAAACTTCCTAAGAAACCCCCGGGAAGGTTAACCCGGTCAACAAATGCCCGCAGAAGTCGGATGTGTCGGCCCAACGGCGCAAGAACGCAGCTCTGCTGTAAACAGGCACAACGCAATCACATCCGAAAAAAAAACTCCGGATGAACGAAGAAGAAGAAGAAGATATCAATACAACTTGTGATCTATTTGCAGACGACTGTACTATATATACTAGTCAAGAGAACCGTAGTGAATTAGAGAATTCTTTACAAAAGGAACTTGATAATCTTACTAGATGGAGCAATGAAAACCTGGAGCAAATTAACATCGACAAAACCAAATCCATGCTAATAACGACCAGACAAAAAACTACAGAAACTAGCCATAACTGGAGCACCGCTCGAACTCCACATAGACAAGTTACCTATAGTTAATGTTACTGAACATAAAACACTAGGTCTTTTAACTGACAGCCATTTGAACTGGAGCTCTCATGTTCATGCTCTTACCAAGAAAATAGCACAAAAAGTTTATCAACTTGCTAAAATTCAGCACTTCCTGGACGAAAGCACACGAAAAATATTCTATACATGCTATATCCAATCACATCTCGATTACTGTTCCACAGTTTGGGATGGTTGCCCTAAATCTAATTTAAAACGACTATGTTCTCTACAAAACCGCGCTATTCGTCTGGTTTCTGGCATAAAGCACGTTGAAAGTAATAATTTGTACAGTCATCTAAGACTTCTACCACTTCAAAAGCGCTTCCTTTTCAACAAAGCCAAATTAGTGAATAAAATTATATCTCAAAATACCCCAGAGTATCTTCTGCCGCTGATTCAATCTAATGCAATGAACAGCAAGCGCCTAAATTTGTTACATGTCTCAAAGCCTAGATTGGACCTATACAAAACATGTTTCGCCTATTCTGGTGCTCACTTATGGAATGATCTGCCTCCAGATCTGAAAACTCCAATGAGTCCCTACACATTTAACCGAAAACTCTTTCAATACTTAATCCATATCGACTATATGCACCATAATTCATTTACTGGTATAATTGTTCATTATAATTGTTTAACTATAATTGTTCACTATATATGTGTGTGCGTGTGGGAGCGAGAGAGAGAGAGAGAGAGAGAGAGAGAGAGAGAGAGAGAGAGAGAGAGAGAGAGAGAGAGAGAGAGAGAAAGTGGGTGTCAGAGAGAGGGAGAGTGAATGTGTGTGTGCGCACGTGCATGCGTGTGTGTGGAGAGAGTGATTGAGCGAGAAATGGTGGGGGAATGTGTCAGTGCATGCATTCGTACGTGTATGTGTGAGAGTGAGTGAGGGAGGGTGTGCATATGTGCATGCGTTCATGCGTATGTGTATGTGTGAGAGAGTGTATGTGTGTGTGTGAAGGATTGTGTGTGTGAGAGAGTGAGACAGTGGAAGAGTTGATGTGTTAGTGTGTGTGTGAGCGCGCGCATGCGTGTGAGTGTGTGTATATGAAAGAATACAGAGAGAGAGAGAGAGAGAGAGAGAGAGAGAGAGAGAGAGAGAGAGAGAGAGAGAGAGAGAGAGAGAGAGAGCTGAGCAGATGCATGTCATGTAACACGCATGTTATGTAACACGCGAATCCATATGTTTGTGTATTCTCATCTGTCATATTATCAGTTAAATACCATTTGATTTTATCATGCATAATATAAACTCATGTTCATTACTGTAGTTTGAGTGAGAGAGTCAGTGAGTGTGAATGAAAGACAGAATGAGTGAGCGTGAGAGTGAATGAGTGAGTGTGATAGTGAATGAGTGTGTGTGTGTGTGTGTGTGTGTGTGTGTGTGTGTGTGTGTGAGCATCACTATTTTTACGTCACATACTTTTTATGTACACATTTTTCTCCATGTTTAACATTTTTATGAGACTGCTCATGACAATTGTCAGTGTATGTGTGTGAGTAAAGTGTGGGAGTTTGTTCATACTAGTTTCAATGCTAACGTGAGACATTTTGTATGTGTCTAGATGTGAGGAGGTGTGAGTGTGTGTGGAGGATGTGTGTGAGTGTGGGGTGGGGATATGTGTGGGTGGGGGATGTGTGGGTGGGGGTATGCGTTTGGATGGGTTGGGGTGTGTGGGTTTTGGTGGGTAGTGATATTTGTGGGTGTTGGTGGGATGTGTGGATGGATGTGTGGGGGTGAAAGTAGGGGTGTGGGAATGGGTGTGGGGGATGTGTGTATGGGTGGAGGATATGTGTATGGGACGGATGCGGGGGATGTGTGTTTATGTGGGTGGAGATGTGTGGATGGTTTGAGGAAGTATGTGTGGGTGGCGGGGTTGTGTGGGTAGGGGATTGTGTTGGGTGGATTGGAGATGCAAGGGCGGGTGGGGAGAAGTGTATGGTGTGTGGGTTTGAGATATGTGTGCGGTGTGTTGGTGGGGGATGTGTGCATGATGTGTGGGTGGAAGGTATGTTTTTGGTGGTATGGGTGAGGATATGTGTGTGGGTGGAGGATAGTGTGTGGTGTGGGGATGTGTGTGATGGGTGCGGGGAATGTGTGTATGGGTGGGGTATATGTGTGGGTGAGTAGGGGATGTGTGGTGGTTGGGGGAAGTATGTGGGGGTGTGTGGGTGGGAGATGTGTGCGTGGATGGGGAATGTGTGGGTGGGGGTGTGTGAGTGGCTTAGGGATGTGTAGGTGGGTGAGGGAGTTGTATGTGTCGGGGTGGGATGTGTGAGTGGGTGGAGGATGTGTGTGGGTAGGGGTATTGTGATCGAGAGATGTTTGGTTGGGGGTGGGTGGGTGGGGGTGTGTGGGTGCGTAGTGGAGGATGTATGCGTGAGTGAGTGTGTGTTGGTGGACGGGTAGGGAATGCGTGTGTGGGTGGGGAGAGGTGTGTGGTGTGTTGGTTGGGGATATTGTGTGGGTGAGGTATGTGTGTGTGGGTGGGGGATTTTTGTGGT
Source organism: Cepaea nemoralis (assembly GCA_014155875.1). Lineage (NCBI taxonomy): Eukaryota > Metazoa > Mollusca > Gastropoda > Stylommatophora > Helicidae > Cepaea > Cepaea nemoralis. Next base: position 764,856 of record JACEFZ010011317.1, on the reverse strand, counting down.
GTGTGAGTGGGGGTATGTGGGGTGGATGGGTAAGGGTATCTGTGTGGGTGTGGGTGGGAATATTGTGTGGTATCTGGGTGGGGGATATGTGTGTGGTGTGTAAGTGGGGATGTGTTGGTGAGGGATATGTGTGTGTGTGGTGCGTGGGTTGGGAATATTGCGTGGTAGGGGGTGTATGTGATGTGCGGGTGGGGGATTGTGTGGTGGGGGATTGGGTTAAGGCATGTGTGGGTGGGTGGAAGTTGTATGTGTGGGTGGGTGGAAGTTGTATGTGTGGGTGGTGGGGTGTGTGTGAGTGGATTGGGGATGTATGGGTGGTTAGGGAGATGTGTGTGTTGTGGGGGGGGGGGGTAGGGACATGTCAGTTGGTGGGGATGTGTGTGTATGGTTTGGGGATGTGTGAGTGGATGTGCGATGTGTGGGTTGGTGGGGGATTGTGTGCGTGGTTGGGGAATATGTGGTCGATGGAGATGTGGCTGGGGGATGGGTGGTTTGAGGTGTGGGTGGGGAGAGGATGTGTGGGTTAGGATGTGGATGGGCGTGGGATGTGTGGGTTGGTGGGGGAATGTTTGTGGGTGGCGAGTGTGTTTTGGTTGGGGGATCAGGTGAGGGCAGTGTGTGTGGGTGGGGGATGTGCGGGAGGGGATGGGTCGGTTGGTGGGGTATGTATGTGTCCCTTGGTGTGCGTGTGTGTGGGTAGGTGGGGGTGTGTGTGTGGGTGGGGTGATGTATGGATAGGTGGGAGATGGACCTCATAACATGGTAATTAGCCTTGTTTATGTTTACAACATTCATTTCACAATGTTTATTTTTCTTCCTATGTAAATGTATAATGCTATTGATGAACGAAAGACGAGTGATTGGAAGGTCCGAATTTAAGACGGGCCTGCGCGCCCAATTTGTGACCCTAATAAAGTTGATTTGATTTGATTTGATTTAGCCTCACCAGCTGTCTCTACAAAACACTGGAGCGCACCATCAATCACAGACTGCAGTGGTGCATTGAAAGTAAAAACATCCATGTGTCACAGCAGGCTGGCTTTAGGCAGTGCTACTCTACGGAAAATTATACAACCTACCTCTCTCAAGAAATTGAGGATGCATTCCAAGAGAAGAAACTGGTGCTTGCGGCATAGATAGATCTGAAGAAAGCCTTTGACAAAGTCTGGAAAGAAGGTCTGATGAAGAAACTGAGTAACTGCAAAGTCAATGGATGAATGTAAAAATGTGTGAAAGCATACTTGCACAACAGAAGAGCCCGAGTACAGATATACGGACTCAAGAGGAAGAAGGTACTACTGCGTTACGGTGTTCCCCAGGGCGGAGTCTTGTCCCCCACACTTTTTCTAATCTTCATCAATGATCTCGTTGCTAATCTAATTATAGCAGCAATGTACGCCGATGACCTGATTCTATGGAGCACAAATGAACATGCATCAGTGGCCACCAGATTGCTACAAAGAGCTGTAGATACATTTGTTGCATGGACAAATAGATGGTGTGTCAGCATAAACACTGACAAGTGCAGCACCACCCTATTTACCCTCTCTCCAAAACAAAAGGTAGGGATCATCCAGATAAATGGAACACCCCTTAGAGAAGATAAAGAACCAACATACCTTGGAGTAACATTTGATGGCAGGCTGACATGGAGAAAGCACATCAACAAAGCAGTAGCAAAAGCTAGAAGGAAAATAGCCATCCTGAGAAAGCTAAGTGGAACCACATGGGGAGCAAGTGTAAAAATACTTAGCAAAGTTTATCAACAGAGCATACGACCACACCTGGAATACGGGTCAACTGCGTGGTGTTCAGCATAAAAAACCACACTACAAGAGCTGGACAAGGTGCAAAATCAAGCACTTAAAGTCACCACAGGAGGGATGAGATCAACCCCTATAATGGAAATGGAGAAGATGGGAAGGACACAAGCACTGAGAGAGCGCAGAGATAAGAAAACGCTAATACAAGCAGAAAAGTTCCTCAGCTTGCCAGGCCACCATGTGAAGAACAGATTTGAAAACCTAGCTATGGGGTGGTTGAAAAGAAGTAGTTTTATCCACCAGGCCAAACGACTCTGCAGAGAAACCACCGATCTGCCCACAGTTGGTATCCCCCTAACAACTATTCCAGAGCGAAGTCCATGGAAAGATGAACATAGATTATCCTTACAAATCCAGACAAAAGTGAGAGGAGTATTTGACAAGGAAGTGTTTGACAGAACAGTGTGCAGCGCAGAACAGCCACTCTCAGCTTCCTTGATGAAGAATACCCACAGGACCTCTGGATTCGAGTCTATACAGATGGGTCAGCACAAAATGCTGTTTGAAATGGAGGAGCGGGAGTGTACATAGAATACCCAAATAATACTAGGGACACAGCTAGAGTACCGACAGAAAAGTACTGCCATAATTGATGCTGAAATTGAGGCAATAAAGATAGCAACAGAGAAATTACTAAATACCAGCAATGGTACACAACCTGTAGTGCTATTGACAGATGCAAAATCAGTACTTGAGGCGCTCCTGTCTGGGAAATTGCCAGTACTAAGGACACTACTTTCTGAACTTAGTAGTCAGCATAAGGTCACCATACAGTGGATACCATCCCACTGTGGAGTACCCGGAAACGACAGAGCTGATCAATTGGCTAAGGAAGGAGCCAAAGAAGAACAGCCTGATGTGCTCGTTACATACCACCAAAGGAAAAGAATGATCAAATCAGTCAGAAAGCCACCAAAACCTGCTCAAGATGACTACCACGTTATGGACAGACCAGAACAAGCCATTTTTCTGCGCCTCAGAACAGGACGCAATAGATCACGCAACCACATGTATACAACATTCAAGATTGGTGAAACACCCATGTGCACATGTGGATTGGCACCGCAGACAGCAGAGCACATACTCCAAGACTGACCAAAATATAACATATCTAGGCAAACCTTCTGGCCTAGAGAGACGACAGTGGAAGATACACTCTATGGACCGCTGTGTGAACTAAAAAAGAATCATACAAGAGACGACATTGCAGTTATAGACATATTTCAAGCGAACGAAAGAAGAAGCAGAAGAGCAGGATCTGCAACAATTCGTAGATGCGGTAGTTGCACACAGTGAACAACTGGGGTTAGAATTAAATTGTAAAAAGACACAGATTATGGTCGTCACTAGGAAGAAGCTCCTTCGAGGGTCTCCGTGGCGAAGTGGTCAAGCCGTCTGCCTCGCCCTTCAAAGGTTGTGGTTCGATTCTGGGCTACGTCTTTCGGTTCGCGAGTGCATTTTCTCTGAGACTCCAGGATTTCGTCGCTGGAGCTACGGAGTGCTTTGTTCGACGCTTTCGGCAGACCGCCCTGTGGAAAGAGACCGATCTATATGTGGGATTAAACCCGAGGCAATGAAGTCGATCGTCTCTCGGCCTTTAAGACATTTTTTTTAGACAAAGAAGCTCTCATCACAGTCGCCGAAACAAACAACAACACATATAATGGTATGTGCTTACTGTCATATTGAAAGACCCCTGAATCTTCTTCCGGGAAGCATGGCCTCCGTGACTCTTCTTTCTAAACCACTGGATGTTTAAAATGCCAAAGTGTTCCTGTTAAAGTTCCCAAGACGAGTTAGTTAGTTAGTTAGTTAGTTAGTTAGTCAGTCGCTGTTCCAATTTCACGGCAAAGGGTCGCCCATTATGCTTCGTTCCTGTGCCAGTGAATATCTCACAGAATTCCTCTCATTGCTTCATGTGAAAAGTGGAATAGACAGGAGTCTCGACAAACCACTAGCCCGTACAGGTATACTATGCATAATGCCACTGCCAGAATGCCAACACAAAAATTCGCTACGAAAAATACAGTTCATCGTCGATGGAAGTGGCAGTCACTAGAAAACCAGCAGATACACATTGCCACATAAGGCAACCCAGTTAGTTCAGCGGCCGGTCGTCGCCATTTTTCTGAACATGCAGTTCACGCTACAAACTACCGCGGGCAAATGTAAAAGTACTCCACACACAATTCGCAGCTCACAGTGTCGCTCCACGCATTCACCTCAGTAGCTGGGCGACGGCACCATTCCGTGACGTGACGCTGTTGAATGAGCCAGCCTTCTGTGATGCTCGGATGACTCGTTGCTACTACTACTATCATCATGCACCCAAATGGAGCAGGCATTCATGTCTCTCCGCATATCTTGGTCTTTGGTTTTTGAATCAATAAAACTGGAGCTCTGTCCTCTAGATATTGTATTATCTAAGGCGACGGACACAATCAATCAATTAACCATTTCCGCAATGAATGTTGGCTACAATGGATCTCCAACATTGTCTGTCTCTCGCCTGTATATTCTGTCATATCTTGATGTTATCGTCCCACTTGTAATGTTGTCTATCTCTTGCTCGCTTGACTTCACCTTTATCAGCAAGTATGGTTTTTATTAGTCTTTTAACGTGACCGAACTATTTCACTTGCCTCTATTTTTATTTCTTTCATCAACTCTGTATTTATTCCCATTTTGTTTCTTTTTTTTTTTTTTTTGGTTGTTGTTGAAGAAGCTTTGTATTTGATTGTTTCTTTTCCCGTGAAATACGACATATTCTTCTGCGTATCTACATCTCCAGGAGCTCTATTCGAGTTTCTAATTTCTTGTGCAACGGACACGAGAAAATATTTTGATGCATCTAGATCTACGTTCAATATCTTCAAGACGACAGATCGTCTACTGCTATATTTTTTGTTAAAAACGAGCTGTGGAATGCAGATCAGACTTTACATTTTATTGACAACTGAAACATTCTTCTTCTTCTTATAGTCCATACCATGTTGTGTTGGTGATCATCTGTCTACAGCCCTCTTTCTCGTGAATCGTTTCTGATACTGATGTTCCTGCATGCCATGATGTCAACCCGTTCAGCATAATCTCTCTTGGTCTCTCCCTGCTTCTCTTCCCAATCCAACTTCCTCATTGTAACTACATACTCCAGCTCTCTTCTTCTTCTTCTTCTTCTTCTTCTGCGTTCATCCGGAGTTTTTTTTCTTTCCGGATGTGATTGCGTTGTGCCTGTTTACAGCAGAGCTGCGTTCTTGCGCCGTTAGGCCGACACATCCGACTTCTGAGGGCATTTGGTGACCGGGTTAACCTTCCCGAGGGTTTCTTAGGACGTTTGACTCTCACTGTTGTGGTGTTATCCCCTATCCCAGCTGGCCCATATAGAACAGCCAAAGATCCTGGTCAGCCCTCAAGGGAAGGCAGGGGCAGACCATGGGCATTCCCTGCCATCCAAGGAGGCTTCCATACTTGCAGAGCCGATACATAGCGCTCTGGTACAGGGCTCACCCAAGGAATCGTCACGTCCTGCACATGGCTGCTTAGCCTCACTTCCGTATATTGGGCCTTCCGTTCACCATAGGCTGTTCTTCTGGAAACCAGAAGTATGCAGTCTGCAGATGACATCCACACAGTGAGCTTTCGATTCGGACTTTCCATGTAATGGATTTGCTATCCAAGCAATATTCCATTTCATGCCACTAGGACACTTTTCCACCTTTTATGGAGCCCACACAATGGGCTTTTGATTCGGACTTTCCACGTAATGGATTTGCTATCCAAGCAATATTCCATTTCATGCCTCTGGGTCTTCATGCACCTTTAAATGTCAACCTGTATGTAGTTAAAGAAAGCTGCGGTCAACTTGAGCTTGTTGATATCTCCATAGAGCTTGTCCTCAAATGAAGCAGGTGTGGGCCAAAATATCTTTCTCTGTTCTGCATAGGTTGGGCAATCCTGCAGCAAATGTTTTGCTGTCATTTTTCCAGTTCTACAATTACATTCATCGGTATCTCATATCTTTAGTTTATTGAACAAGTGGTATTTCAGCCTGTTATGTCCTGTGCGGAGTCTGAAGATTGCTACTTGTTCTCTTTGGTCGAGTTTGTAATATGCATCATCCTTCTGATGGCCTGGATGCTCTGATTCCCATTTGGTTCTATAAGTACTTTTTATCAACCTCTTTGCCTCATTATAGGTTATGTCTATGTCAGGCTGTGGTAGTCGCCCGCCCCCTTTTGCCAGTCTGTCAGCCTCTTCGTTTCCAGGTATACTGCAATGTGATGGGATCCACTGTATTACAACTTTTTTGGATTTCTGGCATAGACCATGGAGTGTTGCTCTTAGGTCAGCTAGTTCTGTGCTGTTATTGCTCTTCAGTATTGAGACAGCTGATTTTGCATCTGTGAAGATAGCTATTTGCTTCTCTTTATTTTCCTCCATCAGGAGCATTTCTGCTGCAGTTTTCAGAGCCTCTACCTCCGCCTTGAAGTTACTTGAAACTTTTCCAGTTACCATTGAATGTGTTTTTTTCACTCCATTTTTTAAATTTAGAAGAATTCCTCCTCCTCCATTCTCTATTGAATTTTTGGCTGATCCATCTGTATATGCATGGGTCCAATTCCTGCTTGGGTAATGTTCTTTTATGTAGTTTAGGGTTATTTCTCTTCTTTCGGTTTCATGCTGAGTGTTCTTTTTCTCAATACCAGGAATGTTTTCTATCATCTCAGGCAGTTGCTGCTGTCTCCAAGCTGGGAACTTGTGTGCATTGTAAATGGGCTTGACTGTTGATATGTTAAGTATAGGATCTGCACTAAAGTTGCTACGATTCAGTCTTCCCTTTCCAAATCTGTTGTACATAGGGTGGTCTGTCAATCTTCTAAATTTTTCTGCTTGTTGCTGGGCTCTGCTATCTCTTCTATCCTGCATTGGTTGTAAACAAGTGATCTTTTCTAGTTCATTAATAGGCGTTGTCTTCAGGCTTCCAGTTATGAGCATAGCCTACGATGGGTAGCGTTGTGATGTTCTGTTGTGATAATTTGGTGTGTCCAGTGTGTGCCGCGTGGTTACACACCCGCTTCACACGCGTGATCCGGGACTGTTTCCGGATCCGATCAGGGATATGCACTACTGACGAGCTCAAACGAGGGCGAAACTCGAGTATAGTGCTTCCATATTGACGTCGATAGGCCTTAGGTTCATACCAGAATGCGATCGACGTTGCCAGTAGTGGGTTGTGCTCAATATTTAAATTCCAGTTATGATTCGCATTCCTTGGTTTTGGACTCTACTTATTTTGTTAAAGTTTGACTTAGCTGCTGTTGCCCAAGCTGAAATGCCATATTCCAGTACTGGCCTCACCCGTTCAGTATATAACTTCTTGAGAACTTTCTCATCTGCTCCCCATGTTGTACCAGCAAGCTTTTTCATTATTGCCATTCTCTGCCTTGCTCTTGTTCGATTTTTCTCAACCTGTGTCTTCCATGTCAGGCGACGATCAAAGGTGACTCCTAGATAGTTTGGATTTTCTTCATGGCGCAATATTTTTTCATTCAATACTAGCTTAGGTTGCTGAGTTTTATTTGAGAGGGAGAACACTGTGCATGTTGTTTTCTCCTCACTTATCTTCACTAGCCATGATTTTGACCAGTCCTCAAGCGCTAATAAGGCTAGCTGTATTCTGCTGTTAGCTGTACAAATATATTCTTCAGATGTCCATATGGCTAGGTCATCTGCAAAGGAGGATGTGTGTACTCTGGCTGGAAAATTTTCTGTGATGTCATTTATATATGCTAGGAATAATGTTGGTGAAAGAACTCCTCCTTGGGGGACACCTTGCTCCAACAGCATCATTTTGCTTGTTTGTCCTTGTACTTTTGTCCTGGCAGTTCTGTTCTCAAGGTAGTGGCTGATCCATTTATACATTTTTCCACAAACATGCATATTTTGCAGTTTTACTTTCAGTCCTTCCTTCCATACTTTATCAAATGCTTTTTCTAAATCTATCCAGACTGCTAGTGTGTGCTTTTTCTCTTGGAAGGCATCCTCTATTTCCTGAGCAATATATGTTATTTGATCTTCAGTGGATCTGTACTTTCTGAATCCTGCTTGGTGTGGTGTTAAGAGTTTGTTTTCTTCCAGATGCCATGTTAGCCTGCCATTGATAATGCGTTCCATTAATTTTCCTACACAGCTAAGTAGACTGATAGGTCGATAGCCATTTGGTTCTTCCAGGTCTTTTCCTTTCTTTGGGACTGGTATTAGTATAGCTTCCTTCCATGCCTGTGGGACTATTCCTCTCTTCCAGCTGTTATTTAGGACTGCTAGTAGTTTCTTCTTTGCCTTGGTGCCTAGTTCTATTAGCATTTCATTTGTGATTCCATCCTTTCCTGGTGATTTCTTATTTTTTAGGGTATTCATTGCCTGTTCCATTTCTTCCATTGTTAGATTTGCCATCATATATTCTGCTGCTGTCTCTGTATTTCTATGATGTATCTGTTTGTCTTTGATTGCTTTCTTCTGTTCGGTTGTAATATCAATGTGGTTTGCATTTGCATAGTGTTCCATTAGTGCATTTGCAGCCTTTTTTTCCTGTAAGCAAGGCATTTCCTTATTTAATTGTTATTTGTTTGTTTCTAGGTCCTTCATTGTTCATGGCTTTCACTAGTTTCCATAGTTTGTTTCCATCCCTGTCAAAATTCAGGTTTTCTGTTTTTTCCCTCCAGCAATCTCTTGTTGTTTGATTTACTGTTCTTTTATATTTTGCTGAGATGGCTTTGAGAGAGATGTTCGCTTCAATTGTTTGTTCTCTCTCTGCTGTCTTCCTGGCATCTTCAACTTTGTCCTCCAAACTTTGTAGTTCGTCAGTCCAGTATGGTTTGTAATTTTTCCTCGCTTCTCTAGGAATGGACTCAGTGGCTGCCTGTATTATCGCTCTGTTTAGACTTTCCACCATTTGCTTTATGTTGCCATATCGTGTATTTATGTTTTCACAATATTTGTCTGTTAGTGTGGCAAATCTGTCCCAATCTGCTCGTTTGTAATTCCAGCGGGGCAAGGGCTTTTGCTCCTGTGGAACATACTCCATATTCATTACAAGCTTGATTGGTCTGTGGTCACTACCTGCTAATTGGTCCAGCACATGGCGATCGATTTTGTGGAGGATGTCTCCTGTGCAGAAAGCTAAGTCTGGAGTAGAAGTGGTAAGCCATCTTCTGGAGTAGAAGCTCGGTGTGTCATCCGCTTTGTTGAGTAGATGGAGATTTGAGTCTATTTCCCAGTCCTCCAATTCATCTCCTCTTTTGTCAGTATCTGGGTATCCCCATCTTTCTGAACGGCTATTAAAGTCTCCGACAATAATGCAGTTTGTGTCAGTTATTTTCATGTTTGAGAGTGTAAGGTCCTTATCTGCTGGGCTATACAGATTGTAGATTCTTATGTTCACGTCCTTTATCATAATATCAACACCTATAATTTCCGTTTGGTTGTCAGAGATCACAGATACTTCGCTGCAAGGTATTGTATTTCGTGTGAGTATTAGAACTCCTCCTTTGTGTCCTTCGCGGTCGAAACGTGTGGCCTGATATCCTCTGACTGAGAATTTGTGATTGGCGTTGAGGTGTGTCTCTTGAATGCATGCCACATCTATTCTATCTTTATGAAGACGCTGTGTTGGGGAGTCTTTCTTCTTGTAAACTCCTTCGGCATTCCACTGTAGTATGTTGAGTGTCCGGGGTATTTGGTCAATAGCTCTTAACCTACTCCTCTGTGCCTTGACTCCACTGCACATGGGAAGGTGACCACCAGTAGTCATGGGTGGACCCCCTCGAGGCAGGGGGCCCGGCACTATCGCCGCCTGATGGGACTTCACGGGATTAGCACCATATCGATTAATTTTGATTTGTGACATCATGAATTAAGTTACGTTGCACTGCTTTGTCAAGCCTGTGGCTCTGTACATCCGATTTCGACAAGCATTTATTCGGGATGCTTTCCCTAGCCTTTGACTGTCCCCAGTCTACCTACAAGGCAGCAGGTTTTACGTTGCACTGCTTTGTCAAGCCTGTGGCTCATTACATCCGATTTCAACAAGCATGTATTCGGGGTGCTTTCCCTAGCCTTTGACTGTCCCCATTCTACCTACAAGGCAGCAGGTTTGTGTGTCTCTTCGTCTGGTCCCTCTCCCTTGACCTGTCCGACATGGGTGGCCCTACCAGTAGCTGTGCTACCGTCGGCATAGCTCTTGGGGTCATTGGGACGCACAAGCCCCTCTACCTCGTCACGGTGGACACACAGCAGAGGGGCTTTCCTCTTCTCATAAAATGCCCACAGAATGTGGACTGTGTTCTTCTGATGCGAGTAATCAGCACTCTGTGGGGTTAACTTCTTTCAAGATATCTCAATTGCTTGTTCTATTCGCCCACGATGTTCTCAAATTTCTTCCATAAAACCACATCTTCGCAGCTTTCACAGAGCCATGTGAGAAAACCCGGGTCAATGAGGTCTTTTTGGTGACTGCCGAGTCCATCGACGATAAACTGTGGTATTCGTGGATAAATTTTGTGTTGACATTCTGACGGCGGCATTATGCACAGTGTGCATAATGTAGGATTGCCGAGACTCCCGTATATATCACTTTTCACATTGGACAGTGGGGTGCATTTTGCTGGCACGGGAATGGAGCATAATGGGGACGACCAGTTGCCGTGAAGTTGGAACCTCGACTAACCAACCAACTAACTAACTAACTAACTAACTAACTAACTAACTAACCAACCAACCAACCAACCAACCAACCAACCAACCAACCAACCAACCAACCAACTAACTAACTAACTAACTAACTAACCAACCAACCAACCAACCAACCACCCAACCAACCAACCAACCAACAACCCAACCAACCAACCAACCAACCAGCTAACTAACTAACTAACTAATTATCTAACCAACCAACCAACCAACAAACCAACCAACCAACAAACCAACCAACTAACTAACTAACTAACTAACTAACTACCTAACCACCCAACTAACCAACCAACCAACCAACCAACCAACCAACCAACCAACCAACTAACTAACTAACTAACTAACTAACCAATTAACTAACATAATTATTCACATGTCTTCTAACTGTCCATGATTTGCGCCCGCACACCAGGATTGGCTGAGTATAGCTTTTAGGAATTCTTTTCTTCACGTCAATTGACAAAGATAAATTGCAGAAAATATTCGTCCTCTTGTGAAATATTGTTTTTGATTGAGCTATTTAAACATTCTTAGTGTCAAGTGTTTGCAAAGTCTCACTACATTTTGTATATAGAACAAATTTGAAGAATGAAGTACATGATATCATTTAAAAAATGTGCTCCACAGTCTACCGTGAAGCAATATGCAGCGAATGGCTGTCGTCTGCTGGAGTAATTCTTTGCACTCCAAACAGAATGGTGTTATCAACGGAAGAAATAATTTTTGGTTGAACAAGTGTTTCGAAATGGCGGTCGATACACACGGATGGTTGTTCAAAGATTTATAGCAAGATTTCCTGATAAACAACCTCCTCATCGCATTACGGTTAGAAATTTGTTGAATAAGTTTCTTGCTACGGGAAATGTGGAAGATGCTCCACGATCTGGTAGGCCTGCTGTGTCTGAAGAAAAATGTCTAGATATCCAAGACAGAATCCTGAAAAGTCCAAGCAAGTCCTTAAGGAAAATGTCGCAACAAGTGAACGTATCAGTGAGCACAGTGCACAAAATTCTTAAACAACGATTAAATTTTCATCCATACAGGATTTCTGTTGTGTCTGAACTAAAAGAGTGTGATAATCAATCCAGAGTCAACTACTCCACGTGGTTTCAAGCATTTTTAGCTAAAGAAGACAAGTCAATTCTCAATGTAACATTCTTCTCTGATGAGGCATGGTTTCATCTATCTGGATATGTTAATAGCCAAAATAATCGTATTTGAGCACTTTTAATCCCTAATGCATTTCTTGAAGTGCCTTTACACGATGATAAAATTAGGATATGGTGTGCTGCTAGTAGAAAACGTTTTATTGGACCAATTTTCTTCAACAAGCACTACTAAATGCCTATCGGTACCGTACTGACATTCTGGAACCTTTGTTAGAACAGCTGAATGAACGTGAAATTGAAGAAGCGTGGTTCCAGCAAGATGGTGCAACTGCACACACAGCTAGAGCATCACTGCGTTTTTTGGAAGACATTTTCGCAAATCGCATAATATCCACGTGGAATTTGGCCTGCTCGTTCTCCAGATCTAACTCCATTAGATTATTATCTACGGGGTTTCTTGAAAGGAAATGTTTACAAAAGTAATGAACGCAAAATTGAGGACCTGAAAGAAGCAATCAGAATTACCATTCAAGAAATAACAACAGACAAAAGTTGCAGAAGGTATTTGACAATATGAAGAGACGTGTACAGTCATGTCTTGAAGCCGTCGTGGACATTTTCGACAATAAAGAATACTTCTTTTGTGATTTCCAGCACCCCAAAACAGCGTTAGACTATAGCAGTAACTATTGTAACTAATTTAATGAATGTTTTAGCACATTTTTTGATGACATCATGTACATCATTTTTCAAATTTATTTCTACATACAAAGTGTAGTGAGACTTTACAAACACTCGGTATAATAAATTACATGATTGTAGAAACAGTATGTACATTTGGTTAGATAATTTATATCCTAAACAATTTCTTTAATTGGATGGAGGCGATTGGTTTAAATTACTCCGCGGCCAGCCGGATATTTCCCCGTGCGACAGGTTTTTCACGTGTCTGCCCACCATTTGTTCAAGAGCGGTCGAGCCGTCAGTTTGTCCACAGTTTTGATAGGAGAAGGTAGCTGTCTATTATTCGAATAATGTCGCAGAATCGAAGATTTGATTCAAGAAACAGGCGTGGTGGCGGGTAAGCATTTGTTTTATATTGTTAACGTGTTATTTGTTAGATTATGAGCATATTCTTATCGCTTCACATTGTACAACAATAAAATATTAAATTATTGTGACCAGTTTTCTACCGTTGAATCTTATTTCTACCTTTTCAACTTTACTTTCATAATCATGACAAATGTGAAGTAACGTTTACTAAAGCGAAATTACCGCGAAGCCACCACATGTGAGGTGTTTATTCAATATTATATTTAATGGCTTACGAAGAATAATAGTTAATTAATAATAATACTACAGATAATTTGTGTACGAAGTCTGAATATTTTTGATTGCCAGAAGTTTCTGGGCGGTTGAATTTAAGACATGGCGCCGGATAATTCACCGGCAAGTTGGTTTGTATCTTGATAACTTAACATTACAGAACAAGACGATTTAATAACAAATTATGCAGTGTTCATAACTATTTTAAACTATTCCCATAACTTGGTTAAATTCATTATCACATGTATTGTCAACACGCGTGTTCAATTTTCAACGCTGGCCCACGCATATCCCAGTGCCTGATGGACAATTTCTGAATTATTTTTACATCATGAAACCTACATTATCCGATAGCTCATAAAAATTAACTTCAGCGGTGCCTTATTTAAGTCTGTACGTCAATTTTCAGCCGACATATTGTTTACATGATAAAATATATTTTAGTAAGCCGGAGGGAAGGGAAATTATAACTTATCACTTGTAACTAAAAACTAACTCCTAACACTAAAATCTAAATCGTGAACAAACAACCTAGCAACCACATGTCGTGTTCGTGGCAACGAGACCAAACTAAATTACTTTTTATTATATGATCACTTTATGCACAAAATGGCTGCACATTAGAACAATTAGAACCAATGCCAATTGTATTATGTTAAAAAAAAAAAACCTAGATGCCACTAACATGTGATATATTTGTATTTTTGTTCTAAACAAATTTATGAATTCAACTAAAGTCATTAGACAAACAAAGATAATTTGAAATACCGAGAGACAGAGACTGATTTGCGTAACAATCCACCTGTGTTAGTAACACTGTTACTTGTATAAATACTAAATTTGTCAGTTTTCCTTTCAAACTCTCTGAAAAATCTTTAACAAATTTCTCTAATCAATTTAGTTTTTGTTTGATTTATTTAGTTGTTTTGGGATTTGAGATTTAAATATTGAGCATAACCCACTACTGGCAGCGCTGATCATATTCTGGTATGAACCTAAGGCCTATCCACGTCAATGTGGAAGCACTAGACTAGTTTTGCTCTCATTTGAGCTCGTCAGTAGTGCATATCCTTGACCGGACCCGGAAACAAACCCCGGATCACTGTGTAACCACGCGGCACATACTGTTTTTTTGTTTGTTGAATCTGTCTATCCATGTTTGCATTTTCCTCAAAAACCACATTTCCACTGCCATTTGATGTTTCTCGGCTTGTCTGTTTATTGTCCGTGTTTCACATACATATCATACTACAGTGTCAGATTCTTTATAGCACTTTAACACACTTTCTCACTGCAGTTGACAGCTTTTTATTTATTTTCCAAAACAAAAATTATCTTTACTGCAGAATCAACTATACCAAAATTAAAGAAAGGTCACATGAAATGAAGAAATTTTGACTAATGGAGTAATGGAAGCTAGAAGACACAACAAAAATAATCCTGACAAGTATGTAGAGATTCACAGGAGAGTCAGAACATTATGTAAAGAGGCAAAAGAAGCATGGCTTGAAATTAACTGCATAGAAATTGTGAAAAACAGACAGTGAAAATACCAAATTAATGCATTAGAGCTTACTAATAAAAGAACACCTACATCAACAGGCTGCCTGAAAACAAAAGATGGAAAAATCATAATAGAAAAACATTAGATTTTACAAATATGGCCAGATTATGTGAAAAACCTTTATGACGATCATGAAAACAGTATGATATATGGATTAATAATGGACCATCAATTTTGAAGAGTTCAGAATGCTCTTAACCAGATGGAATCTGGCAAGGCCCCGGATGCAGACATTTCAACAGAAATGATCAAGGCCTTAGAAGAATATGGAATAGAACAAGTCACCAGATTGCTGAACACAATATACGATACTGGAGATACACCCCCTGAATTATGTAATTCTATATTTATTGCGCCTGTCTCTCTGGCTGAGGGGATACAACACTTTCTCCGTAATCCCGTTTGTCACGCAGAGTCTCGTAGTGGGAGCGAGCTGGGAGCGGTTCGTCCCCCGCTGGTGACTTGCGGGACATTGAGCCGGCCGCTCAGAAGGCAATGGCAAACTACTGAGCATAATCTTGCCAAGAAATCAACAGACAGCTGAAATATGCTGCTGTTGACAGCGATGTCCTGTAAAGGATATGCGAATTAAAAAAAAATTAATTATTGCAATCCTGAAGAAATCAGGAGCCTTGGAATGTGATAACATCAAACAATTAGTTTAATGAGCCATATCACAAATATTTTGCCAAGAATTATGGAAAGAGGTAGGAAGAAAATACAACCCGAAATGGAACAATGTGGGTTTGTAGTAGACAAGGGTTCAGTTAATGCTGTGTATATCCTGAGAACATTAAATGGTCTATAGAAGTAAACAAAGACTTACATCTTGCTTTATTGACTACGCAAATTCTTTCGATAAAGCAAGGCGTGTAACATTATGGAGATGCTTGCAGATCTACAATATGATGGGGAAGACCTTAGACTCATAAAAACATATTGGAAACAACAAACTGCCATAAAGATTGATAATGGAGTAGGTCAATATCAGCCTACTAAGAGAGGTGTGAGACAAGGATGTGTGTTTCCAGATCTTTTCTTTTTTCTTGTACAGTGAAAATATTTTCAGAAATGTTGATGATATGAAAGGAATCATCATCGGGGGAACATAACATCAGTAACATTAGATATGCGGATGATACAGTATTGATTGCAGACAATGAGCAGGATCTGCAACATTTAGTAGATGCTATTGTTGCACACAGTTTGTTGCACAGCAGGTTAGAATTAAATTGTAAGAAGACACAGATTATGGTCGTCACTAAGGAGGAAATTCCACAATGTAATTTACAAGAAAATGGGAATATTTTTAAGTCGATCGGTACAATTATCTCAGAACAGTCATAACATGTGATGTGAAATGCCTTGAAGAGATTAGAACAAGAATCGCCATGGTGAAGACAGCCTTTTGCAAGATGAAAAACATACTGACCAATTAAAAGTCATTTGTAACAAGAAAAAGTGTTGAGGTGCATCATAGAACCTGTACTTTTGTATGGACATGAAGCATGGACAATGAGCAGACAAGCTGAAAAAAAATGCAAAGAATACCATAGACAGAGACAGAAAAACCAATGACCAAGTACTACAGGAGACAAATGAAAACCAGACACTTAGAGAAATTAGACGTAGACAGTCAACATTTGTTGGCAATGTTATGAGAAGAAATAAATTTTAGAACTTTGTGACAATGGCAAGTTCGAGGGGAAGAGAACAAGGGAAAGACAGAAATAAATACCTGGATGGCATGGTCGAGACAAGAACATTGAGCTGATTCACGACTCTGGTGATCGTGTGAGATGGCGAAACATAACCGCCCACGATTATCGGCATGGCACATACATGATGATGATCTTTGTCATGGAAATTCTTATTCTAATCTCTACAAGACATCTTCCATCAAATATTATGACTACCAAGATAATGCATTGTGCTTCCCCTATTTTAGGGTGTATTTTCTACCTAACGCTTTGTATGATAATTCTTAGCAGAATTTTTGTGATGTCTCATGCCACTTGTTTGATGTTCATCACATGCTAAGGCTTCTAATTTCTTCGGGATTGCAATAAGTAGATTTGCGTCCTTGTTCTGTAGAAAATTCCAGCTGTGAAACTCAATTATTAACAAATCTACGAAGAGCTCTGCATGAGATTGTTGAGGGCCTATGTTCCTTTGGAAGATAAAAGGCAGAAAATATATATATAGCCGGCTCCAAGGCTAAAGGCTTGCGAACATGGTTCGTGAGCCGGGTACCAGGTGCTCGAAGCTCAGCTGTGACCGATTTGTGCAGCAGACCATGTCACGTTGTTATAACGTGCTGGTATGGGAGCCAGTCTTTCAGAAAGCAATGGCAAACTACTGAACGTAATACTTGCCTAGTACATCAACAGCAGCTGAAAAATGCTGGTGTTGACTGCAATGTCCCGTAAGGGACACGCAATGTGTGTGTGTATATATATATATATATATATATATATATATATATATATATATATATATATATATATATATATATATATATATATATGATCATCATAAAGGTTTTTCACATAATCTGACTATATATAGATATATATAGAGAGAGAGAAAATGGAATTGGCAAGGTTCTTAAGTGCCGTGTGATGATTAATCATCTTAAGTTAATCCCGTATCTGCCAATGGTTGCGTTATAATAAAACTTCTGCCACCATATTAACATCTTTTAACTCATAACTGACACACCCATACTCCCCATTTTCCACCAACAATAATTATTGTGTCCAATCCTGTACTGAATCTGTTAACTGTAAATTCCATTTTGACAATACATGTGTGTGGGATTCTTTCACATGGTATAGATGGCCAGGTAGTCTGCAGTGGCTAAGGGAAATATGGGAGTTTTTCACTTTTGAAGTTGGGCTGAGTTAAGTCTGTTGTCCATCTGTGAATTGCTTCCGCTGATAGATGTTGGCTTTGGATGAATTTTTTCTTCTCAGTATGACAGCATTTAGCTGTACTGTTCCAATCTGTGTTCAATTTTAGACAATGCATCGGCTCCCATTTCCTGTAATTTCACAGTGGGAAGATCATCACTGGCAGAAAATAAAAGTTTAATGCTGTTAATTTGATTTCACAGCAGTTTATTCCTTTTCTGTGATTCCCACAGGAGTGGTCCATAGTATGTGAATAACTATATTGTGTGCTGGTGTTTGGTTTCATTTTGTGAAGAAGCTCAGTACATGCAAGAGTGCAACATATTCTGCTCTTAAACTTGTCTTTCCATTTGGAACAGCCATTTTAAGTGATCTTGCCACTGCTTTCCTGGCTCCTGTTCATGTCACCTCTTGAATCTGTGTAAACCTGTCAATTTCACTGCATTGTATTTATCCCTTTTGTCTTTTGAAAAAGCACTTTTAACCACTGAGTTGTATTGTGCAACCATATGTATGCATAATTAAAAATTGGCAAATCTACCATGTTCATTTGTGGATTGGCACTGAAGACAGCGGATCACATACACCAAGACTGGCCTGAATACATCTAGGCAAACCCTTTGGCCTAGAGAAACAGTGCAAGATAAATTTCTCACTCATCTCATGTTCCTCTTGTACCTTGCCGTGTCAATGTGAAGTATAAACAGCGGGAGAGTGCCTGCTTATGGGCGTCATGTGTCAATATTCCCATGGACTGTTATTCCCTGCGTCCATCGCTTAATGGTCGGCTTCTTCCTCTGCTTCCCTCTGGTCTGTACATCATTGCTTGTTGTGGTATACTATTAGTTGGTAACCTACTTGCATGGCCAAACCATTTGCTTGTTGCCTTCTAATAAAATCTAGTGCAGCTACAACCCCCACTATAGTCCTGATTTCATTTCTGATCTTATCTCTTCTTGATCACATTGAGTATTCTTATCAGGAATCTCATTTCTGTTGTGATTTTTTTCTCTTTTTCTGTCACTGTCCAGGTTTGGCATTGGTAACGAGTTGGTAGGAAGATTGTGTTATAAAGGGCTTTCTTAGTAGTTATTGATACTTCTTCTTCTTCTTCTTCGTTCATCCGGAGTTTTTTTCCGGATGTGATTGCATTGTGCCTGTTTACAGCAGAGCTGCGTTCTTGCGCCGTTAGGCCGACACATCCGACTTCTGCGGGCATTTGTTGACCGGGTTAACCTTCCCGGGGGTTTCTTAGGACGTTTGACTCTCACTGTTGTGGTGTTATCTCCCATCCCAGCTGGTCCATATAGAACAGCCAAAGACATCCTGGTCAACCCTCAAGGGAAGGCAGGGGCAGACCATGGGCATTCCCCGCCATCCAAGGAGGCTTCCATACTTGCAGAGCCGATACATAGCGCTCTGGTACTGGGCTCACCCAAGGAATCATCACGTCCTGCACATGGCTGCTTAGCCTCACTTCCGTATATTGGGCCTTCCGTTCACCATAGGCTGTTCTTCCGGAAACCAGAAGTATGCAGTCTGCAGATGACATCCACACAGTGAGCTTTTGATTCGGACTTTCCATGTAATGGATTTGCTATCCAAGCAATATTCCATTTCATGCCACTAGGACACTTTTCCACCTTTTATGAAGCCCACACAATGGGCTTTTGATTCGGACTTTCCACATAATGGATTTGCTATCCAAGCAATATTCCATTTCATGCCTCTGGGTCTTCATGCACCTTTAAATGTCAACCTGTGTGTAGTTAAAGTAAGCTGCGGTCAACTTTAGCTTGTTCATATCTCCATAGAGCTTGTCCTCAAATGAAGCAGGTGTGGGCCAAAATATCTTTCTCTGTTCTGCGTACGTTGGGCAATCCTGCAGCAAATGTTTTGCTGTAATTTTTCCAGTTCTACAATTACATTCATCTGTATCTCCTATCTTTAGTTTATTAAACAAGTGGTATTTCAGCCTGTTATGTCCTGTGCGGAGTCTGAAGATTGCTACTTGTTCTCTTCGGTTGAGTTTGTAATATGCATCATCCTTCTGATGGTCTGGATGCTCTCCCATTTGGTTCTATAAGTGCTTTTTATCAACCTCTTTGCCTCATTATAGGTTATGTGTAGTTATTGATACATGTTTGTGTACTTGTATTGGTACCCCCGGGAAGGTTAACTAGGTCAACAAATGCCCGCAGAAGTCGAATGTGTCGGCCTAACAGCGTAAGAACGCAGCTCTGCTGTAAACAGGCACAACACAATCAATCATGTGCCATGCCGGAAAGCGTGGGCGGTCATGACTCACCATTTCACACGATCACCAGTGTCGTGGATCAGCTCCGTGTTCCTGTCTCGTCCATGCCATGTGGCCAAGCCATCCAGGTATTTTCCTCTTGGTCTGTTCCCCTCGATCTTGCCAGTTGTCACTAAGTTCTCCAACCCATTTCTTCTCATAACATGTCCAAAAAATTTTGACTGTCTACGTCTAATTTCTCTAATCAGTCTACGATGTTCATTTGTCTCCTGTAGTACTTGGTCATTGGTTTTTCTGTCTGTCCATGGTATTCTTTGCATTTTCCTCAGAAACCACATTTCTGCAGCCATCAGATGCTTTTCAGCTTGACTGCTCATTGTCCAAGTTACACATCCATACAAAAGAACAGGCTCTATGTATCCCCTCAACACTTTTTCTCGTTTCAATTGACATCTTTTTATTGGTCAGAATGTTTTTCATCTTGCTAAAGGCTACATCTCCCATCAGATGTTATAACTGTTCCAAGATAATTGTACCGATTCACTTGTTGAAGAATATTTCCATTTACTCATATATTCGACAACACAATCACGTCCGAAAAAAAAACTCTGGATGAACGAAGTAGTAGTAGTATTGGTGCCATTTGTCCAATGAGTTGGTTTGCCTTATTGCATCTATTTTCAATCTCATCTTTTTGATATTATACTTCCTAGGTACTTGAAACTCTTTACTTTATGGATCTAAACAAGGCAATGAAGTTTATACAAGAAACATTGCAGATGTAGACAATACATACAACATGTGATTGGAAACAGTTGTATTGATCTTTTTTCTACTCTCCATATCCCTGGGATCTCTGTAAATTGAGAAGTGTTCATGTAGCAATGTCCAGTATCATCAGAATCATTTATTTCTACTTGTGTCAGTATGTTTGAAAGATCGTTGTTTCTGTAATACAGGCTTTTAAAGATATAGACAATGCTGTTTCTCTTTAACTTGTTTTACTGGATTTTACATATTTGAATTTGCACAAACTTGTCACTGTAAGCACCTTTTCCTCTCTTGTCTCTAAGGGATTGGATCCTGGTGTATTTCTCCATTACCTAAATTAGTATTCATACCTCCTATGATTATTCTCAGGTCAGCAGTTTGTCCTGTCTCTCAGATGCTACTGTCTTTCCCCTGAGGTACCATCATGACAAATTAGCACTGCCGGCATTGACTTCTTTCAAACTTGCGCTCTTCCACTTGTTGCAGCTAGCACAGTGGTTCTCAACCTTTTTTGGCCCATGCACCCCTTCACCATATGTCCAGAATGTCATTCCCATTTCGCATTTCTTCCCTATAAATCCCCCACCCTGTTACACAGTATACATAAAAATTGAAACTAAATTTAATAACACATACTTGAACAAGTCTACATTACATAAAACATGATTTGGGTCAACTTACCCTATAAAATAATTTAGAAGGGCGAGAAGTACAAAACTGTAAGGTATGGAGGGGAAAAGAATATCAAGTAGTCAGTTCTTGTATTAACATGATCTTGAAATAGCCTTAAATCTTCCCCCCCCCCCCCCCCAATAAACCCTAAAATTCGGGGGGGGGGGGGGGGGGGGGAGTCCCCACCAGTTGAGAATCACAGAGCTAGCATTTTTATCAGAAACCTCCCTGGTTACCTTTTAATTCAAATCTTGAAAATCTTGATGAAAGTGTTTCATCCATTTGACAATGTCATTCTGATTGTGTTTAGATATGGTGGCTCACAGGGCGGTTTCAGAGGCCGTGGTGGTTTTCGCGATAATTTCAATGGATCAGGGTCTGGCAAGTGGGACATGTCCTCTATGAAAACACTTAAAAAGAACTCCTTTGAGGACCTGCCAAAGTTTGAAAAGAATTTCTACGTAGAGAGTCCAGCAGTAACCATGAGATCTCAGGTGAGTTAATAATAGCACTAGATTAGCCATTATTTCAATTACCGTAAGGTTCATAGTTTCAGTTAGATATTTCTTATATCCAGTTACAATTTTGGAGCAATGATAGCACAGTGCTGCCAGTACAGCAGTCATGTGTTCGCATCCCCATCAATTTGGATGAAAAAAGAATGACATGCTCCCAGGTCGATCAGTCAACATTGGGTACCAGAAATGTCCTTGAAGTCAAAACGACCAGCATGGTATTGAACATGTCACCCATCAGGTTGCTGATTGGTAGCTAGCACCATATACCCCTCAATGTGTGCTATAGGGTCCAACAAGAGACAAACAATTAAATATCTGAAAATATATGCAATATGTATTCTATTCTATTTATTTCACTTATTGTGCTCACTGCCACAATTTTCTATAAATATATGGTCTTTAACATTACAAGTCTGCACTCATGCTTTGGGGCCCACAGAGACACCAAAGAATAGTAACCTATCAAGTATGTTTTAAGAGGTGACTACAGAGGATTAGCATGGGTCAGGCTTCTTTGTCCCAGCTGCAGGATCCAGCCATGCCAAGTTTTTCCAGGGTCCATGATGGAAGCCAAGAATAGTAACACGGTAATCTACCATACAGTCTTCAGAGGCAACTCAGGACTGTTTTTGTGAGACTGGCCACCTCATCCCATAGACGACTTGAGTTGCAAAATCCATGGCTCTGTTGGGAGATAAAAAGCAGAAGAAAACTTAGGACTCTGTGGTTAATATTTACTTCAACTACTAGAGGTAACAAGATATTCAGTTGGCTAAGATATTGACAGATGCAAAATCAGTACTCACAGCGTTCCTGTCTGGGGAATTCCCAGTACTAAGGACACTACTTTCTGAACTTAGCAGTCAGCATAAGGTCACCATACGGTGGATATCATCCCACTGTGGAGTACTTGGAAACGACAAGAGCTGATCGATTAGCTAAGGAAGGAGCAAAAGAAGAACAGCCTGATATGCCCATTATATACCACCAAAAGAAAAGAATGATCAAATCAGTCAGAAAGCCACCAAAGCCTGCTCAAGACAACTACCACATTATGGACAGACCAGAACAAGTCATTATTCTGCGCCTCAAAACAGGACACAATAGATTACGCAGCCACATGTATACAAAATTCAAGATTGGTGAATCAGCCTTACACACATGTGGATTGACGTCGCAGACAGCCGAGCACGAACTCCAAGACTGCCCAAAATTAGGGCTGCGACCGATTAATTAAAATTTAATTGAAAAATTAATGATTAATTAATAGTTAATTTCGATTAAAGCAAAACTCGGGAAGGTTAACCCGGTCAACAAATGCCCACAGAAGTCGGATGTGTCGGCCTAACGGCGCAAGAACGCAGCTCTGCTGTAAACAGTCACAACGCAGTCAAGTCCGGAAGAAAAATCCGAATGAACGCAGAAGAAGATTAAAGCAAAACATTTATAGTCACATAACTCACATCATAGTCGTATTTATCAGAAATCGAAATATCACTGGATTGTCTTGTCCATATGTCATCTAATAACCAACTATGCAAACAGACGAGTATGTTGACAGTATTTGGTTCAAGTGACTGAGCGCATCTTATTAACAACTATAACCAGCAGAGCATGAACATCAACTGCTATTTGTTGTTCAATACGTGACCAAGTGCGTTCTTTTTCATCTTTTGACAAACACTTCAGATATTTGTAGCGGGAATCAAGTGCTGTTGCAGTCTGTAGTATTTCAGTAGTTGTCATATTAGCTACACGATCACTGAAGTCATTAACAGATGCTGCTTTAAATTTAGCTATGTAGCCCTGATCGTCATTGTGTAGTCATATGCTTTGTCAATGATGATAGCAGTGGCAATACACAACTACATGAAACATAATCTTAACCACCAAGCAGGACCGTGGTCTGACAGAATAAATCCATAACAGACATATTTCAAAATCTTCTCCCAATCTGAATCTGACAGTTTTGGACCTTTGTATTGCTTCTTTTCATCTGACATATAGACAGTTAATGCTTCTCTGGCCTGTAGAAGACTCTGTAGCATAATAAAACATTAACGATTAATCGATTAATTAATCGTTAACTTCCGCAGCCCTACCCAAAATACTACATATCTAGGCAAACCTTCGGGCCTAGAGAGACGACAGTGGAAGATCAACTCTATGGACCGCAAACTGAACTAAAAAAGACCGTAAAATTCATACAAGAGACATTGCAGTTATAGACATTTGTCTGAAGACTCGCACGATGTGACATCTGTTTGCCAGCTGGTTGCAGGAAGTAAAAGAGCAGTTTCTAGCATTTGTTTTTCACTCAAGGATAAAGGCAAATAATTGCAGTGCACTAGTTGAACTGTGTTCTAGGATATTGCATTTAAATACATTTTAATAGTAGTTCTAGCAGTAGTAAATACAATTTATAAGTCTGTAGCAGTAGCTGACTGAGGTTACATTTGTATAAAATGTACAACAGAAAATGAGACCATGCTATATTGTCACAGTGAACCACAAGGACAGGAAACTTTCTCTTGTTGTAGAGGAATAGGGCCACTTGGAGTGAGGTGGTTGAGAACATGTGCTACATTGGGCTAAAATGGCAGAAGATTCTTGATCACCACGGCTGAACACTGCAAGATTTTCATGTACTCTGCTGTTGTGTTGCAAATATACGAACATGCAGGTGCAAAAATAGTTTTGCAAATTTCTCTGTTAAGAGAATATCAAGAGATAAGATTGGCACATGGGGGTAAAAATGCACACTTAAATCTTTGTATTGTTCAACAGGAAGATGTCAGGAAGTTTCATGAGGAGAAGAACATCACCATTTCTGGAACTGATGTTCCTAATCCAATCTTCAGCTTTGAAGAGGGTAATTTCCCAGGTAAAGTGAATTTATCTTATAAATATATATTTAAAAAAAATATAATATGCCTGCCAAAGATTTGTTCACCTGCTTTTTTCATGTAACTGAATATCCTCACAAATAACTGGTGGATGTCTCTCTGGGTCAATATTTAGCCCTCAGTTAATGTGTCAGTTTTAGAGGATATGTTTTTTTTTGTCTACATCTTCACAGATGTAATATGACAAAATTATTTAGTGTAAATGGGATCATGTTTTCATCATGATACTGTATTATTTGAGTAACATTGAGGGTCTCCTGTTAAATTTATTAGGGTCTCATCATGGAAGAGCATTGATGAACTTCTCATAGAAAAATACTGACCTCATGGATGAGCATTGACCTTCCCATGGAAGGACATTGATGACCTCAGTTAAACAATGTAGGTAAAAAAATAAAAAAATCTGCAGCCCCACAGATAATCTGTACCATGGCTGTCGTTGATGTAGTAGATGTTTGCTGTTCCGTCTCCTTCGTGTAGGTGATTCTGTTGGTTCCTTATTCCTCCTTTAGCTAATGTATTTGTCACACAGAGATGGTGCCCCACTGCAGTCCTACCCTGCTGTTGGTATTTAGTTCAGATGGTCTCACTTAATTATGGAAATTGAAAGCTTGCAGAACTGGCATTACACTAGTAAGAAACACCACCTCTGGCTGTGGCTTAATGTATCCCCTCTGCAGCAATGCACAGGGATCCTTCAACAGTTTGAGCAGAGTATTCCAGTTGGTGAAATTGGGTTATGTGTGTAGACCGCATGTACTCTTATTTCCTTTCGTCTCTGCTCTGGCTGCAGATGATCTATGCTACTCTGCAGTATAATTCCTCAGCCTCCCCGGGAAGGTTAACCCGGTCAACAAATGCACGCAGAAGTCGGATGTGTCGGCCTAACGGCGCAAGAACTCAGCTCTGCTGTAAACAGGCACAACGCAGTCACATCCGGAAAAAAAAAATCCGGATGAACGCAGAAGAAGAGGAATTCCTCAGCCTTGTTAAATGCTTTATTTTGCATTGTATATAGCTGTCCCATGGGGTATTGGTTGTTCTGGAGGTTTAATATTGAGATTAATTGTAAGCATGGTTTAGGAGGAGTGAAGTTTTCATCGGTGATGTCTAGTATCTGGTCGTCGTCTTAGTAGTTAATTTTGGGAGGCTACGCACTAAAAATCCCCCTTCTGACAACTTATTTTCATCAAATTCACCGGCATGTTATTGTACATTTTTGATTGGATCGAGATCTTGGATTCGTCTGTAGGATTTCTTGGTTGGTGAATCCTCTCAAAGGTGAACTTGGTCGAATGCATTAGCTTACAAGTTGCTAGAACCAGGAAAAGGACTTGATTTATCTGATCGAGGTGAGGCTGGTGTAGAGACTTTCCTCTATAAACAGTGAAGTCCATCTTAAGGGACATTGTTCTCCAAGCTCAGAAACAAGCAGGGTGTGCTTTGACACGTCTTGACACATGTGAAGAGGCATATTAGCATGTAATTAGGTCATGTTTAGCACTGCATATATGGAATGTCTGAGATTAGACCTAGCTTGGTCGTTTCCCCAATGGGTTTTAGGTACTTGTTAGCAAACACTAACATAAGAGTGACCAGAAAGAATGTGTAGGGTAGTAGTGAAATACATGTGATTTTATTACCATTTCATTTATTGGAGTGGTCTTCATTAGCACCCAGTGATCAACTGAAGTGCTTGCTTTGTTGTGTGTCCAAGACTAGGTACTATTGACTGTCCTGCTGATTTTTGCTCAGAGTAACATCTGTGATACTTTTTTTAAGCTTCCCATTTGTTTCATTTTCCCAGGATGCAATATTCAATGGTTAGTTATTTGGGGCAAGTACAGTAATTCAAGCATCTAGGTAATTGGATAACGCAAGAGATAAAGAATATAATAGGGCAAGCAAAAACATCATTCTATTAAATATAGAACATCTTATGTAATAAATCATTGCCATTGGATGTTAGAAAAATAATTCTGGAAAAGAATGTTTTAACACATGGCTATGAATCGTAGGTAATTAGTAATGAGGCAAACAATTCCTTTAGGACCTTACATGCAATTTTATAGAAAATCTCTGAAAATTTCCCCAATGTCCAAAATGAGTAATCTGTTATATGATTAGAGAAAAACTGAATATGTGACAATTGGAGAGATTTATGGAGAGAGAGAGAAAGATAAGGGAATTCTTTTATAGATTCTTGAGGTGTCAGATGTCAAACTGATAATGTTAGATATCACAAGATGTTAAGAATCATTATTGCCCATTTGAGTTGGCAAGATACTTTTAGGTGATTAATTGTATCTCAGATTTTGAACAATGCAATATTTGTCTTGTTTTGCAGACTACATTATGGATCACATCAGGAAAACCAGTTGGCAGACACCTACATCAATACAGTGTCAGGCTTGGCCTATTTCACTGTCCGGGAGGAATTTAGTAGCCATTGCACAGACAGGATCTGGAAAAACGCTTGGGGTACATTTGATTTATATGCTGTTTTCTGTGGATGCTTACTTTTGTTGTTGTATATTTTATAGTATAAGGTAAAGTGTTGTAAAATCCTTTGAACTTCTTGTAGAATAATTTGCAAAGCTTGTCTCATCATCATCCAGTGCCATGCCAGCTGGCGTAGGTGTTCACATCTCCCCACAGATCTTGGTCTTTTGTATTCTGGATAAAGTGATATTCCCCCCATACCATTGTCTCAATCCATCCAGCATCACTTCTCTTGGATGGCTTCTGTCTCTCTTCCCCTTGATCTTTCCAATTGTCATGTTCTCCAATGCCTCATTTCTCATCACACGACCAAAGACAGTTGTTTTCTCTTTCTTATTGTTGTATATAATGTTCTGGTTTAATTAGCCTCTTTCAGGCAATTGTCGTTAGTTACCCTGGCAGTCCAAGGAATTCACAACATTCGTCTTAGGAACCACACCTGTTGTTTCCAAGTTCTTCCTAATTTGTTCATTTACATTCCAAGATTCTCAGCCATTCAGCAAAACAGGTTCTGTATAGCACTTCAGCACTCTTTGTTAATTCAGTGATAGTAACTTATTGCATAAGGTACTCATTTTCTGGACAGCAGCTTTTGCTTGCCCTATTCTGTTCTTCTCTTTTGTGCACCGTGTCTGCTAAATGTAAATGATGCATTTTGATATTCTCATTAGTGATAATTAGTAATTATTGCCAGAAAAATAACAGATAATGATAAAGGTAGTTTGACAGATGCTGCCTTTAAGCTGTGATATGTTGGGCCTTGATATATTCTAGGCCAGGCATGTGGTGGTGTAGTTATTACGGTCACAGGCATAGGGGAATTTTAAGGCCATTGTGTTACTCTCTCTCCCCCCTCTCTCTCTCTCTCTCTCTCCCCCCCCCCCCCACCACCCCCCCCCCCTCTCTCCCCCTCC
Source organism: Cepaea nemoralis (assembly GCA_014155875.1). Classification (NCBI taxonomy): domain Eukaryota; kingdom Metazoa; phylum Mollusca; class Gastropoda; order Stylommatophora; family Helicidae; genus Cepaea; species Cepaea nemoralis. The sequence continues at coordinate 736,834 of JACEFZ010011317.1, read as the reverse complement.
ACTCATAGTCCATACATGTGTTACTACATTTAGTGTACTGGACTGATTTTTGGTGGGTAGATTAGCTTTCCCTATTATCAGTGTTCCCCCACGATCGGGCGAATCCGCTCGACTAGAGGTTGAACCTGCTACCTCAGCATCAGAACACCAGAAATGTATTTGCGAGTGCACACATCCACTTGGCCCGCTGACCTCCAATGTGTTGCGTGTAAAGGGATACCCTGTACCTAACCTCATGTGTCAGTGGGCTCTGCTGGCTCTGCCCCATATTATTGTTGATATATTTTGTAGTAGTAAATGTTTTTCATGTTTTTTAATTGTACATTTTCATGTTTTTTTTTCCATTCTAGTTTATGCTGCCTGCTATCATTCATGTAAACAACCAGCCCTATCTGGAACGTGGTGAGGGCCCCACTGTAAGTACCTCAGCATTATGTCTCAATCTGTAAGACCACACATGTTCTCTCAAGTGTACTGGTTTGGTACTGAATACATAACTGAATGATGATTGTGCACAATTAAACAAATCTATTTTGAACAGTTTACGCTGAAAAGACTATTACTATTTGCCAGCTAGAGTTACTGTATACACCATTCAGGAAGTTCCTTTTGCCATCTTGAAATGTATCCACCAGCTGGTTTATCTACCAGTTAATCAATCTGAATTGGTAGTTTTCATGTACTGCTATGTACTAGTAGTATACAAGAGATCAATCATTGGGATCCTACACTTTTCCGTTTCCTCTGCTTCACTATATTGCCACAGGATTCTGTACACATTTAGTGACAAGGAAGTTGCATATCGGAGAAACAAGACAATCTTACAGGGTTTAATGCCGGCATGTTAAAGAGGAAGCAAAGAATAGTAACATCGTAACCAAGCACATCATACAAGGCGACTGATTAATGTAGGCAATTGCTGTCTCAGAAGGTTGCGTGTGATATTTGTTGTTTCTCATAAGCTTTCTCAACGTGGCATCAGGGCAGTTTTTCTTTCAAATGCCCTACTACCTGATAAATGAGATTCTTACCTCAAGGTTAGATGTCAGTTCTCTTTTCAGCTCTGATTATGACATTGCATAGTTTGGGAGCAATATGGGTTGGGGTAGGACGGAATATTGTCACACCATTTCTGCCAGGCCACGGGTGTAGTCAGTCTCCTGACCCCTCAAATACTTCGATTCTTCTTTCCTCCCCTCACTCGACTCAGGGATGTGCCCTATAAGGGCTTCATCCAGACAACAAACTCAAGTCAGGTGACGTCATAATTAAACCATAATATATTGCATAAGAGGACGGGGGAAGATTAAGGCAGTGGTTGTAGTGAGGATAGAGATAAAGATGGTGATGCAGATTCAGGTCTGAGCTGTCACCATGGGGCAGCTAATAAGTTGTTCTGTCGATTGTCTTGAGTAGCTCACTGGTGTCCTTTGGGCTTACTTCCCAGAGTGGCGACTTGGTGGGCAATAGGGAGCTGATTGTCTCTCACAAGCAGGACCGGTCTCTGGCGTTGTCCGGGTGGATGGACTTCTTGGTTTTCTCTCATGAGGCAGGCCATTAATCGTCCAAAGTTCAATAGCCTGACTTCATGGTTTCTCTCCCTATGAAGGCCAGAATTTCAGCAAAGTCACAACAGTTCTAAGGCCTGAATTCATAACAGGCCCCATGGTTTCATCCTCGTAAAGTTCATGGTCGTCGTATCTGGCGAACTGTCTAGAAAAGTTCGTTTTCATAGGTGCTCATACCACCACTGATACATGCTGTAGAACCAAACATAAGTCAATGGCACCACAGTATCTTCACAGCAGAGCCCAGGAGCTCCCACACCAGGTGATCATAAAGTGTTCGGCCGCATCATGGCCTGGACTTCTTGCCATGTCGGCAACGAACCTGAAAATGGTGGGTTTGTGGGTATGCAGGCGTCTTATGAATGGGTGGGTCTGACCTATAGACGTAGAAGCAAGGTGGTCACAGGCTGTAGCCCAGTTCGCTGTTCCAATACTGGGGAGTTGCGAATTCACTGGTGACTGACACGGGCCTGGATCCACCTTTCCAGCTTCGTCGATGGCATCTTTGGTCCACACTAGGAAGCTGATCCTGAAAGGAGAGCAACTAGTGACACTCTACCACATGGTTCTCAACCGGTGGGGAATTCAACCGGTGGTGTCTAATCCGTCAGGATCAACCATACCTTTTTATACGAAAGAACCCTTGTGTCCAGCCACCAAGAACTTGAGTGCCTTTAAGCACTATCTAGACAATATATCTTGCTGGAAAATGTCCTTTCCTCAAGAAATCACAACACACTGATCGACCCAAGACCATTCTTCTGCTTGCCTGAGTATCTCGGATCATATCACGAGACCCCAGAGAAATTCAACTGTTGCCCGAAGCCCACTTCTCTCTGAGATTACACGTAAGCACGAGAAAATTCCCCAATTGAGTTCCCCAAGTGCAGAGCTCTCAGAATACCAAAGAATTTCCTAGAACAGCCTTTCTAGAAAGTAACAGAACAATACAGAAGAGGTTTCCTCCCTTGAGTTTCTCATAGCTAAAAATAGCGAGATTCCCGGATAGAGAAAGAGGATTGAAGGACACGCCTCCGGGCGATTTCGCAACACTATATTGACTTGTATACTTGAATTGGAGTCTTGTGGCCCGCTTCATTTTGAGGAGAACCCTTGTTTGTATAGCATTGATCATGTCCTGTGGATTATAATCATCAGTCTATTGACTGGATCTGACTTAGCTCTTGTGGAATTTCCCATCTATAAATATCCTTAGGATTGACATCTTTGCTTGGATCCTATTTGCTTGTAATATTGGAAAAGGGGCATGTTAGTATGACACAATAATGCATGTGTGAATTTTATTATTATTTTTATTTTTAATTAGGTCAATGTTGGAAACTAGGAAATCTCACTTTTCTTAGCTGGATTGTATTCGTGTTGGATTACAGCATCATGTACCATGCCAAAAAGTGCGTTTCACCATCTCACACGATCACCAGAGTCGTGGATCAGCTCCGTGTTCTTGTCTCGACCATGCCATGGGCCAAGCCATCTAGATATTTACTTCTCTACCTTCGACTTGTTCTTTTCTCCTCAATCTTGTCAGTTGTCAAGTTTTCTAGTTTATTTCTTCTTCAATTAACGTGTTCAAAAATTGACTCTTGTCTACGTTCTGTAATTTTACTGTTTTCATTTCCTTCTTGTAGGCCTTGCTCATTAGTTTTTCTGTCTGTCCATGATATTCTTTTCATTTTCCCCAGAAACCACATTTCCACTGCCATTATATATTTTTCAGCTTTTCTGCTCATTTTTGATGCTTCACATCCATACAAAAGTACAGGTTGTTTGTAGCATTTTTTTCTGGTTGCAATTGACACCTTATTATAGGTCAGTATGTTTTCAATATTGCAATAGCTGGCTTCGCCAAAGCAATTCTTCTAATCACCTTCAAGGCCCCTCCCATCAGATACCATTGTTCTGATTTTTAGATATCTAGCAGCCATGCTTTCTTTTTCAGCTAGGTCTGATTTATATTGAAGATGAAAACAAGAAACTCATTTTAGCCTATTGACATATTTTCTTTACCTGATTGTAATATTGTGTTGTTAGTTATATTGAGGTTAACTCATAAATACATAGCAATGGCATTCACCTGACTTGATCATTGAAAATATCTGTTCTCTCAGAAGTTGTAGAGATTTTGGCCAAATACCATCTCCAAGAAGACTGCTGCAGAGTTATCCTTCTCCCCTGAGAGCACAATGGAGTGTGCACTTTCACTGCATCTTCACAGCTGCTGAGAGGCATGTTGGGATGCATATTGAGCTAAGAAACATCACTGCACTCATGTCATTCCCACATGTGCTCCGGCCCCTTGTTCAACAGCCAGTGAAGAGCCATACTGTTAAACATTCCAACTGCCATCTGATAAGTTTTCCTGGTCATCCCTCTGTTTTGAGATTCATCAGAGCCCTGCCGATTCCTCTGCCATATAATTTTCTCCACATACGGCTTCTGTCTGTTCCACCGCTTTCTCTACCTGGTCCCACAGGTGTGCAACCACCTCTCCCTTCATAGGTAATCTACCACCAGGAGATGCATTCCCTGCCAGCCTATTAGCCTGTTCATTCTCCTGTATAACCAGGGAAGAAAATCCACAATTCTCATTCATTCTCCACCTTACTAAGCATAGACCTGAGTTCCTGAATTGGTGATGGTAGCATAGTGGCTAGACACTCATCTACAAACCTGCTGGTCATGAGCTCTGTCAACCCAGCCTAAAATGGTCTAAAATAAAGGTGACTGGCTTGACACTAACATCACCCACCAAGTGCTGATTGGTCTGTAAAAATACATGTCTAGCACCATGTGCCCAATGCACATAAGGCAAGTCAATAAATCTCTTTACTTTTCTTTTGTCAAGTTTCCTGCATGGTTTAGGCATTTCATTGTCAAGATTCCCGCCCAGAAGAAACAATTGTGTGATGACGTTGCACTATATTCTGGTCTCAACTGTAATTATAATTCTCCTGCAGGTGCTTGTCCTGGTGCCCACCAGAGAGCTGGCCCAGCAGGTGTTGGAGCTGGCTAATGCGTTTGGTGAAGTGTCCCAGCTCCGGACGGCCTGTGTTTATGGTGGGGCTCCTAAGGGAGCACAACTCCGCAGTCTTGAAAGAGGTATACATGTTTGTTAAAGTAGCAGTTCTGTAGAGCTCGGGGGCATAGTGGTTAACATGCTAACACAATGGTCTGTTCAGTCCTCAGTTTTTAGAATTTATTTGTATAGCCGGTATCTAATTAAAAGAATTTTCTGGATGATAGAGGGCAGCAAAAATTTGTCACTCAGTATTTCTCCTTGCAAATACATGTGTGTTTTGGGCCTTTTCACAACCACTAAAGGAGACACTTGGAATTTTACTGTTAACTACTGTTTTTAATGTTACAGAAGAATTCTAAGAATATTGTGGACCAAGAAAAAGACAATCTACAGGATCTAAACATTTAAGAAAATGATCATAAAAACCGTCACATCTCAGAAACGGATTATTTGGCTGTAATAAGCCAATAATGGGAGGGGGGTTAAATATTAAGGACAAGATAATGTTCCATGTATATAGCTAGATCATGATGCTCATTGTGTATTATATGTCAGCTAGATTGTGTTCTTTGTATATTCAAACGTAGAATTAGGTGATAGTTAGATGGTAATATACTATTGTATAATAGGTGATGGCTACAAGGTATTGTTTTATACAAGGGTTGTCCATGAAGAATCTGGACTGATGTAATCTCTAGATAACTATAAGAGGTGAATTGAAATTAATTGTACTGTTTTTTTTAAAGTCACCAACCACTCGATTCATGACCTTGAAAGAATTCCGTTCAAACACTGAACATGCCAGTCTGTTCTCCACACTTGGCATTTAACAATTAATTCCTGTGCATTTTGAACCTTCTTTCACCAAAAATTTTATCACAGCAAGCTGTTCCTGCACCGGAGTAAACTTATCCTAACACCATTTTGAATAATAAAGTGGCAAAACTGCTGATAACATGCTAATTCCACCGTCGGACGTATACTGTTCACTCTGGAATAGTACTAAACTTTGTCTTTGGGTTATCCTGACAAAATCTGGATACCTACTGGATGACTCTCATATATATATAAGATATCAAGATGGTTATGTTCTTTGTATATTTATTGCTAGATGGTGATGTCATTTCTACATTGACTGCTGGATAGTGATATTCTTTGTATATTATGGCTAGATTAGATCATCTGTTGTGTATTAAACCGTGCTTAATTTCTGACATCCCCACAGGTGCTGAAATTTGTATTGCAACTCCTGGCCGCTTAATTGACTTTTTGGCGGCAGGTAAAGTCGATCTTAGACGTACAACATACCTCATCTTGGATGAAGCCGACAGAATGTTGGACATGGGTTTTGAGCCTCAAATTAGAAAGATTCTGGAACAGATCAGGGTATGTATGTGTTACCACACAGAGGACAGTATTGATGGATACATTTTGTATAGTTAAATTCTACATTTGAATAATTGCTGCCTTAAATTGGTGAAACCGGGACATTGATCACATTTTTATTTTTCTTAAAATCTGTTTTGCTGTTTGTAAACTTGTATATTTTCATAAGCTTAAGTTTTCTTTTCAAGTTTTCACTGTCTCAGGTACATTTAATTGTACTTTTGTGCCAGAAAAAGATTGCATTATTCAAATTTACCAGTGTTTATGGGGAATATTTAACTACTTTCTAACCACAGCTGCTAATGTTATGTTGTTTTAATTGGGTGAGCAAAGCTTATGCTAGTCTGAACGTCTCATCCATCACCTCAGATTTTATCACTCACATCATCTAGTGAAGCTAAAGATGAAAGGAATGAAATGAAAACTCTGATTATGGTATACAATGGTTATGGTATATATAGTGTTTGCTAATGGTGTTAAGGAAATGGTATTATTTCTTGCTGTGTTAAGGAATTATAGCAGGAATAGAATATTGGCATGGCTAATGAAAAATAGCAGAAAATGTATGGTGAATGTTAGCAAAGCTGTGGAAAGATAGAAGAAAGGGTGTAGTGAATGCTTCATGTGTAAGAAGTATTAGAAAGTGGGGTTTGTTAATGGTGCAATGGATAGTAGGAAGGTTATAGGGAATGTGTGATGCATAAGAAAAGGTATTAGAAAGTGTAGGGTTTATGTTAATGGTGCTATGATCATAGAAAGTGCCACAGATACTAACAGGGCTAAGGTAAGATTGAGGAAAGGGTCATTTAGAAACTGCTTGTGGCAAAAAAATGCCTTTAATTATTATAATGCTTCAATAAAATGTTTTCTGTTTGTAGCCTGATCGCCAGACGCAGATGTGGAGTGCTACTTGGCCTAATGCAGTTCGCCAGCTTGCAGAGGAATTTTTGAACGACTACATTCAGGTGAACACTGGTGCCCTGCAACTCACAGCCAACCACAACATCCTGCAGATTGTTGATGTCTGCATGCACTATGAAAAGGAGGAGAAGTAAGTTGGGTTGAAATGTATTTTAAACTTATTTTCCATTCCCCCCCCCCCCCCCAATTTACAATTAGAATTTTAAATGTTGATAGGGTCCATTTCATTGCACCGAGTTATCCCATATGGCTCGGTCTCTTTACGCAGCACGGAAAGTCTCGCACAAACTTCGTAGCGCCAGCGACGACCCACGGGAGTCTCCGAAAAAATTGTCACTCGTGAACCGAAGGATGCAACCTGGAATTGAACCGACAGCCTTCGGAGCCCAAGTCAAATGGCTTGACCACTTTGCCACAGAGACTCCCACAATTAGAATTGTGGTTAGGAACTTACCTGCCAAGAGTGGTTCATTTCCTAGCAGGTTCATTTCCTACCGATACAGGTCTGAAGGTTGACCTAGCCCAATAAATTTGTGTGTGTGTGTGTGTGATGCACAGACAGCGAAAGTCTAGTCACTGGGTCAGAGGGCAAATCTGGGGGGGGGGGGAGCGCCTGCCACCCTGCCTGTATTTGTTTATGGTATTACGTTTATCATTTATAGAATGCGAAAGAAACGAGTTTCTCTTGATTTCAGACTTGTGAATCTGTTGGGTGAGATCATGCAAGAGAAAGACAACAAAACCATTATATTTGTGGAAACAAAGCGCAAGGCAGACGAGATTGCCAAGAGATTGAAGCAAGATGGGTAAGTAGCTGACAGTTGTGTACTCTTGAACAAAGTTTAAATATGTTTAGATCAGTTGACAGTTCCCTTTCACTTCTATGAACTAAATAGAAAAAATGAAAATCTTATAACGGCAATTTTGTTCATATGTACATGTGTAGTACAACCACCAAGAATCTTTGTAAAGTTTCAGTAGAGTGAAGTTATTCTTTATTATGCCATGGCTAATATACCACATAGATTAACCCCTAGATTTAGAAATATGGTGGTGAAATTAACATTTGTCAACTGTGGTGTTTACAACTTCTGACATAGCTTTGCTAATTCTATAGAGATTCCATGTGATCTATAGTTTTAATGATAAAAATAATTGTGCTTTTAAATAACCAAAGATATTGGCGTATATATTGTCTATGGTTTTCTAGATGTTACAAGCAATAAACGATGTGTAAAACAATACTTCACAAAATTGTCAGCCAGATGCTAATATTCAAAGGTTTTTGGTGTTGATTTTCAAGCTGGAGGGTTAACTTGCACATAGGGCCTGCTTGTTTTACCCCTTATCTGTGGCTAGTTAGTCTAATCTCATTACACAAGAGACCAGGGGGATGCTACTGGATGATATAATTGGATACCAATTTTTGAAAAAATTCCCAGCCAAGGTCAAACTCTGTAGCGCCTGAGGTGACATTTTAATATCTAGCCATTGCCCTTCCCCTCCCGGCCTGTTAAAAAGTTAAGAAACGTGTTTGAGTCATTTCAACTGTCACTGGTTGTCATAGCAAACTGCACAACTCGCTCAGATTTTACATGTCATAAATGAACAATTATTAAACAAAATTGTCGATATCACCTAAATTAGGAAAGGTAATTTCCTGTGACATAGTTACATGTTAACAAGATGTTTTTCTTTCCTAAGTATGCAAAGTGTTTTCTAACTCTGCAAAGTATTTTTTTCTAACTTTGCTAAGTGTTTGTTCTAATTATGTAAAGTATGTTTTCTAACTATGCTAAGAGCATCAATTTTAGTAGTACCTCACCCCAGTAGGCTATACATTGTCGATTTTAAGGGTATATGTTAATGTAAATCTTATTTGTCATTAATAATAATCATTCTCAATTTGCCATGAGTGATACATATATTGTGAACTTGTTTAACCAGATGGGCTGCTCTTAGTATTCACGGAGATAAGTCACAGGAAGACAGAGACTGGGCCCTTAATAGTAAGTTTGTTAGAACCTTTTACTAACATGAATCTCATCTACACAGCTGTACACCTCTTTATTACAGAAACACCTCTTTATTACAGAAACACCTCTTTATTACAGAAACACCTCTTTATTACAGAAACACCTCTTTATTACAGAAACACCTCTTTATTACAGAAACACCTCTTTATTACAGAAACACCTCTTCATTACAGAAACACCTTTATTACAGTAACAAGTTTCTATTAATAATAATAATAATAATTGGTAATAGACAAAAGTCAAAAGTGCCGGTAAACAAAAAACAAAAAAAACAGGCACTTTTGCACACCTTCAGGTGCACTGGGCATGTTGTTAGACTCACATTTTCATAGAACAGTCGGCAGAAGGTGGGTGTTGTCAACATCACATTATCACCTTTGCTTCCCCACATTTTGTGACCCATTTTAGGTTGTCAACTTGGGAAGTCCAGGTCAAATAAAATAACCTGCCTTGATGTGGACTTGAACCGATGACCACTGGGTCACAGACAAGTCTAGTCACTAGACTTCACTGCTGCCTGTGCCAACTAACAGGTCTGAAACTTGGACACATTAAAAATCAGCTGAAGAACATGTATGCAGTTTTGAACTTAACCCTAAAAATAAATTGGGTGGAAAAGAAACAGATCTATCCAACATGAAATCATAACTGTCATAACAAGTTACCAAGGAGGTCTACTGCAGTAGAAGAGAGGAAGCAGAACACAGCATTTGATGAATTTAAGATGTGGTAGATATACTTGTGACAGTAACAGAATAAGACATCAGGTTTATGATAGAAAGTAATGTTGACAAACAAGCTAAGGGAACACAGTTCTGTAGGGACAGGTCACTGGTTAAGAAAATAGAATGCTGATGGTATTGAGATCATTTCTAGTGCACAATTCCAGATTAGTGCCCCATCACAACTTTTACAAGTTCTGTGCCGGTGTTTCAATGCTGACCTAAAAATTACTATTAAAAGACAGTTGTCTTTTCGCAACTCTCAATCTTCGCAACTATCAATTATGTGTGTTCATACAATCTCACTTTCTAATTTTATGGCAAGTTAATTATTTTGATGGTCTTGAACGAGTACACAAACATGTTTATTGCCTGGCATATTTTGCTGCATCTCGACAGGTTTATGTTGCAGAATTCACAACATAAATCATCATCACTAAGATAAATCCTTCAGGCTGAAATATGCAATACACATTCACACAGGAATTTGCACTTATAGATCCTTCAAGCTGAAATTTCACATGTTACCACATAGACCCAATTTTGGATATAAGAATATTTATTTCCAGGAGCTGTATCGAGCTATTTTAAGGAATAGCGAAGTAAAATTGTAGGTTGACTCCAAAAGTGAGCTGCTCACATAATTCCTGAAATTTCATGAACATCTACCACTGATTAAAGCATTACAGGATTACAGTATATGGATTGGCATGAGAATCATACAGGTTGAGAGATTTAACTGATTCAGTAAATACACTGGACCGAATGGAATTATTTACCAGACTCGAAAAATAGGCCCACACATACTTTACAGTTATTCTTAATGACTAGTGCCATTGTTTTTATATACCAAATGAAAGGGAAATGGATGGGCATTGATGTGTTCACTGCATTGAAATACTCTGTTTAATTGTTACCTTCAGAAATATGTACATACTGAACAAAAAAAATGTGCAAATCTGGAAACAAAATTTTCCATTCATCCAAGGCCAGACTATTTTCAATACATTACACTCTGGCTGCTATAATTTTGTAGTTAACACTATAAACACAAGAGACATGAGAAGACAGTGGTTGGATGAATAGTTTTATCAATGTTCACATATTTCAATCGATCCTAAAAAGCTGTCAATCCACTATTCAGTTGAAATGAAAACTAAACTGATTAATATTAATATAACACGTTTGCGCAGAATAAATTACTTAGTAGTGTAAATGTGATTCATGTTACGTAAATCACTATGTAAAACTGTAAAACCATAAAAATATGCTGAGTTGCCATTGGTCACTTCTGTACTTAGATGTAAAAATACCTAGCTTTCCTCACAGATAATCTCAAGCTATCAATCGTAAACTGATTTGCAAAATTTGTACAACTATATCGAGCTAAACATAATTAATAAATATTCAATCAGTTTATATGTGTTCTCTATACACTGCTTAATTTTTGCTTCTGCTCTAGGATATATTTAGGCAGGAACAAAACTAACCAAAACTGTTAGACTTTATGGCAAAATAAACAGCCAGTAAATCTGATACTAGACTTTACATATGGAATCATCTAAGATGCTCACAGTATCTCACACATATCATACAATAAATTAGGAAAAGGCTGACTCTGGTGAATTTTATCTCCCAAGGAAATGACAAGATTAGTTGTCTACAATCTTCTTGTGGAACAGATTTTAGAGCTGAAACTGAGCATTCCAGAACTAAAGGAGTGTGGGCAGACACAGAAAGAAAATACATCCTGCTGATGTATAGTTCTGAAAAAAAATATCCCTAGTCATGGACACATGCATATATGGATGGTTGAGAAAACATACGGTTGAAACTAGGTGTTGGCATTCTCATAAAATTAACATGTGAATGAATGTAGAAAACTAAATTAGTCTTTGCCACTGCACTCTCTGCAGTGACGGTCCTAAGGCATTGCCATACAATAAAACTAGAGGATTGAACACATCTGATGTAAAGCCTGGCCAAATGCTTCAACATACACAGTTCAACAAATTTCAACTCACTGGAACATCTTTGACATGAGGACTCTTCTAAAATGAGGAAACGATGAAAGAAAGTAAAACGCCTAATGCAAGTCTATAAATGAGCATAAAATTCAAACTACACACAAAGAGCATCTCATCAATCTTCCAGACAAGTCATCAGCATACCACAGGGCATAGCAGACTGATATGATCTGTACCATAAATACAAGATTGGAAGGATCTATGCACTTGTAGCAACTCTGACAGTTGAACATATACTGCTGTCCAGTACAACATACTTTCATGGAAGATGCAGAATTAATGATTGCATGGAAGATGCAGAATTAATATACACACATGGAAGATGCAGAATTAATATACACACATGGAAGATGCAGAATTAACATACACACATGGAAGATGCAGAATTAACATACTCATGGAAGATGCAGAATTAACATACACACATGGAAGATGCAGAATTAACATACACACACGGAAGATGCAGAATTAACATACACACATGGAAGATGCAGAATTAACATACACACATGGAAGATGCAGAATTAACATACTCATGGAAGATGCAGAATTAACATACACACATGGAAGATGCAGAATTAACATACTCATGGAAGATGCAGAATTAACATACACACATGGAAGATGCAGAATTAACATACACACATGGAAGATGCAGAATTAACATACGCACATGGAAGATGCAGAATTAACATACACACATGGAAGATGCAGAATTAACATACACACATGGAAGATGCAGAATTAACATACTCATGGAAGATGCAGAATTAACATACACTCATGGAAGATGCAGAATTAACATACACATGGAAGATGCAGAATTAACATACACACATGGAAGATGCAGAATTAACATACACACATGGAAGATGCAGAATTAACATACACACATGGAAGATGCAGAATTAACATACACACATGGAAGATGCAGAATTAACATACACACATGGAAGATGCAGAATTAACATACACACATGGAAGATGCAGAATTAACATACACACATGGAAGATGCAGAATTAACATACTCATGGAAGATGCAGAATTAACATACACACATGGAAGATGCAGAATTAACATACACACATGGAAGATGCAGAATTAACATACACACATGGAAGATGCAGAATTAACATACTCATGGAAGATGCAGAATTAACATACACACATGGAAGATGCAGAATTAATGATTGCATGGAAGATGCAGAATTAATGATTGCATGGAAGATGCAGAATTAATGATTGCATGGAAGATGCAGAATTAATGATTGCATGGAAGATGCAGAATTAATGATTGCATGGAAGATGCAGAATTAATATGATTGCATGGAAGATGCAGAATTAATGATTGCATGGAAGATGCAGAATTAATGATTGCATGGAATATGCAGAATTAATATGATTGCATGGAAGATGCAGAATTAATATGATTGCATGGAAGATGTAGAAGTAAAATTTACCCATGGGAGAATTGTAGAAACCCGGACACCTACAGCAAAACTAACTGGTAATGTCATTAGCCTTCAACTGACTACTGCCCTTTTGAAGTCATAAATTCAGAAGTGTGATGCTGAACAAGGGAGATTATAGGAACCCTTTTGCTAATAGTCACTGAAAAGCTGACAATAGTCATTGATTATATTACAAATTTGTAATTTTCAGTTATAATAGAAATTCTCTAACGATTGCTTTATGAAATGTGAATGTTGCAATAGCTTATCTTGTGTGTTTTGACAGATTTTCGCAGTGGCAGGACTGCTATATTAATTGCTACAGACATTGCATCTCGAGGTTTAGGTAGGTGGTCTAACGTTGAAAGTATTGGTTTGTTGTGGTGTTGCACGCTCAAATGGTTGGTTGTGCACATGGAACCTGCTTATTTGTGAAATTAAATGTGTACACATGTGCTGTGTGCGTGTGTGCAGACCATTCTTTCAACCATTTTTAGTTCTCTCAACATCTTTGAACACAGTAGCATAAAATATACTGATGCACCAGCAGTATTATGTCTGGATGTCGGCAACTGTCATAAACCTTTGGAAACAAAACCCTAAGCAGTGACTGGTATGCTTTTGACATTAATGCTAATGGTGGTGGGTTGAGTGTTAAGGCAAAATGGACTTTTGTAGACCTGCTGAAAGTGTCGCAGTTCTACTTATATGTCAGTATGGGTTTGCTGATGGCAAGAGACCGGTAATTGGGACAGCAAATCCTCACACGATGTCCAGTTCATTCTCCAGTAGCTGCAACTACTTGCTGTAGCAGCACATTTATGGATTACTCCGAGCTCAAAGCGAATGAACAGAGGAAGGAATTTATTGATATACCTGAGATTTTATAAGGCAGCTAAAATGTTGATTCAGATCCTCCCTTTGGTACACATTAATCATGTGTATTAAAACTCATGTAGTGGTGTGTTTGATGTGTGTTACTTTCCAAACTGAACATGTGTGTATGCTTGTCATATGATGGGTGGCAAGTGACACATGAGCTTCACATGTGAGGGTAAGTTAATAAGTTAGTCACAAATGGCTGTAGAAAAATAACTATGATAACTTGAAACCAGTTTATTTTTATACATACATTGTCCCTTTATTTCTCAACATAATTTCCACCAACATTGATGCACTTATCCCATCGTTTATCAGTCCTCCCAAACCGGCTTCATAGAACTTCGTGCTGTTTTCTAAACCACGTTTTCACTTAACATTCAACTTTTGGCGTCATTCACGAAATGTCTCCTGCCAAGGTGGGTTTTCAGTGGACTTAGCCCTTAGCGATTTCCCGTAAAGCGGTGCATAGCTGGGTAGAAAAAGTTACGAGGGCGAACCAATACGTTAAGGCACGCAATGTTTTGCAGCCGGTTTGGGAGGACTGATAAAACGATGGGATAAGTGCATCAATGTTGGTGGAAATTATGTTGAGAAATAAAGGGACAATGTATGTATAAAAATAAACTGGTTTCAAGTTGTTATCATAGTTGGTTACTTTTATGTAGCCATTTGTGACTTACTTATTAACTTACCTTCGTACTAGCTGTGAATGTTGATCAGAAGACCATGCCATAAACTTGTCTTTTATTTTCTTTCAATCCTAGTTGAGATTTAAAGAGGAGTGATTGATGGCTACAAGCTGCCTTGTAGGAACGTCACACTGTGGGCACTGACAGGGAGTGGCGTTGTTAATGATCTCGAAGCCGGCACCAGTTCTTATGCTTCCTTGGGAGCTTTGGACTGGTTAGGTAGTGCACACCGGGCGTAAGTACTGAGTGGCAATTATATATGGGGGTGGTGAGAAATAGTAGCTTGGCGACAGGCAGTAGTTGCAGCATGCAAGCACACGTTACTAATGAAGTCTTTCGTGTTTTTTTTCCTTGGTATGTTGTAATGATGTACAACAATTATGGGGTCATTTTTTAAAACCTTGTTCTTAGATGAAAAATCAAGCTTGTAATGCGAGGTAATGTAAGTGCTGCTGCTTTGGGGATAGATAGATAACACCACCTGATCACATCTGATGAGTATTGCCACGTCAGTCAGTCGAAACGCTTGGAAGGCACTTTAATCGAGAGATTTCTGCGCTATCTCTGTGTTAAGACACAGTTCATAGTAGTTCAAATTAATTATGATAATGTATTTATATATCATAAGATATATGTATAAGTTAAATATCTTTTTGTGATTGATTGTGACATTGTCTTTGTAAATAGCACATCTTTAATCTTTGTTATTCAGTTGTTGACCATCTTTTCTAGTTGGGTTTGTCTAAGTATTGTCTGTTAACGGACTGTTTTGACTGAGTTTTAATTTGATTGTAATATCTCTTACAGATGTTGAGGACATCAAGTTTGTCATCAACTTCGACTTTCCCAACTGCTCCGAGGATTACGTGCACAGAATTGGGCGTACAGGCCGTGCAACCAAAACTGGGACAGCCTACACATTTTTTACAAAACGCAATGCCAAACAGGCTGCAGACCTGGTCAATGTTCTACGGGAGGCCAACCAAGACATTAACCCACAGCTGCTCGAATTGGAAGAGGATTCTCAGTACTTGAGAGAAGGTAAACTACATTTCCTTATCCTTTGTAGTGTTTAGAAACTTCTAGCATTTCTCAGCAATGGAAAGGTGACTTTGCAGATGTCCTTCAGATGCCCTGCTGGGTGACGCTATGGGGTAGAGTTTCTGCTCACGCTTCTGAGGTTCAGCTGTGATAAAGCCTGTCGAGGACCGCACAGGGACTTTTTCAAGACAGTCAAGTAAATCTTTATGATTGGAGACATTCGGCACCCAGCCTTGCACTCTTAGATTTACCATGAATATGGAAACCATACATGAGCCACCATGGGGACCTCACATGTATGATAGTGTGCTGTTAGCCTGTCGGGTTAAGCCATCACTACTCCCCACATGCTTCATCTTATGAGTGAGAAACTGAAACTGTTTGACAGGGTTTGTAGAGTAACTGATTAGTACAATTTGGCAACAACTGGAGTTGATAACACTGACCATGTGTAACTAGCGTTGCATGCAGTAGAGGTGCCGACACATACAGCGACGGTGATTTTGATTTATCACACTGGAATGTGAGATTGTTGAGCTTATATGTAACCGACTACCTAAGTTTATGATCACAGTTATTAGTTGTAGAATATATAGTCATTTATGTTAGCTGGTTGTTGCATATTTTCCTTGCTGTTTCATTGTTTGCTGCATCATTGTTCGATTATTGTTGCATTGGTAACTTGTTTGTTCACTTGCTGTTGCATTGCATCACTTCTTGTATGTAGACCATGCACTCTACTTCTCTAGTAGCACTGGACTGAATTTTGTGTGTGGATTATCTTTCCTTGTTACCAGTGTCCCTCGCCATCAGGTGAACCCACTCCGACTTCTGAGGTACTTGTAATTTATGTCCCAAGTAAAGGATAAGTAAATATTTTAGTCCAGCTGACCAGTGTCTGGGTTGAACCCCTACCTCAGCATCAGGACACCAGATGTTCAAGAACAAGGCTGCTATTATTTGCCCATGCTGATCTCCTTTCACTTGTTTTGTTCACATGGTGTTGCATTGAACACTTTTATTTCCCCGGGAAGGTTAACCCGGTCAACAAATGCCAGCGGAAGTCTGATGTATCGGCCTAACGGCGCAAGAACGCAGCTCTGCTGTAAACAGGCACAACGCAGTCACATCCGAAAAAAAAATCCGAAGAAGAAGAAGAACACTTTTATTTGTTCACTTGTTGCATTGATCGCTTGCTGCATTGTTCACTTGAGGCATTGCTCACTTGAGGCATTGCTCACTTGTTGCTGCATTGTTCACTTGTTGCTGCATTGATCACTTGTTGCTGCATTGATCACTTGTTGCTGCATTGTTCATTTGTTGCGGCATTGATCACTTGTTGCTGCATTGTTCACTTGTTGCTGCATTGATCACTTGTTGCTGCGTTGATCACTTGTTGCTGTGTTGTTCACTTGTTGCTGCATTGTTCATTTGTTGCTGCATTGTTCATTTGTTGGCATTGATCACTTGTTTTTTCACTTTATGTTCATTGTTCACTTGTTGCTGTATTTACTTGTTCAATTGTTGTTGCATTATTCACTTGTTGTTGTGTTATTCACTTGTTGTTGTGTTCACTTGACATTCAGTTGCTTGTGCATTGCTCTCTGGCACAGATGACATGTCTCTCCATAGTTCTTTCTTGTTCATTTTGCTGTTTCTGTGCTATAATTGCCCTTCATGTTTATCAATTCACAGGACGTGATCGTTGGAGGGGTTCAGACAAAGGAGGTCGGGGTAGGAGAGGTGGAAATAAATTCCACAGTGGCTCAGGTGATTTTTCTGGTAGCAACAGCAGCTTCAAATCAAACAGCTACGGTAGCTCCCAGAACAGCTACGACAGCTCCCAGAACAGCTATGACAGCTCCCAGAACAGCTATGGCAGCTCACAGAACAGCTACAACAATGGTGGATTCAAATCGAACAGCTACGGCAGCTCTCAGAACAGCTACAGCAGTGGTGGCTTCAAGGCACAAAATGGCAATGGCAGTACCAATAACTATGGTTCATCACAGAATGGGTCTAGTGGCGGGTTCAAAGGGCAGTGGAACCAGGGTGGTGTTACTGCATCGTCTCTGTCTGCCTTTCCGCCTTCTGGTGGATTCTAAACATTTGGCTGCTGTTCGTGTACATTCTCTTTACCAGTTGGAATTTTTCTTTTTGATCTGTACATGTAAACTTTGTTGAATTAGTCTGGACTTAGTGGCAGGTTTTCGCTTCACTGTTGCAAAAATTGCTCATGGGAGATGTCCAACCCACTTTTGTGTTTCCTGTGTGTTGCAAACATCTGTCATGGGAGATGTTCACTTCAGTGTTACAAATATTTGTCAGGGCAGATGTTCACTTCAGAGTTACAAATATCTGTCAGGGCAGATGTTCACTTCAATGTTAAAATATCTGTCATGGCAGATGTTCACTTCAGTGTTAGAAAAAGTCAATCCTGTTTGGAAAGTTATTTCCAGTTAAGTGTTTAACATTTGAACTCCAGTTTCATTCCATGGTGTTTATAGAATTTTATTCCCTGAATTTCACAAGACATTTTGTAATTTTCAGTAATGATTTTTTGTTACATTGCTAAAAATGGCTTCAGTTAACAAGGTTGACACCTACCATGAATGGATTGTTAAAGTTATTACAGCTGTTGTTCACAACAATTTTGTATTATGTTTGTTTCTGACATTTCATTAAATTGTTTGTCAGCTCAATGTTGGTAATGTGTATACAATCCTTTATTTATTCAAAGCATCTTTCTGTTAAGTTGCATATATTATTTTCTTGCAAGTATTGATTACAAATGTACAACATAAATTTAAGAGCAAGTGGCCTGACATTCTAAAATGTCATCATGAAGACGGAAGGAATAAATAGAAAAGGTATAGGATAGACTATAGTAACTTTATAAAGGAAGTTCAGATAGAAAACTTACCTATGAAGTACCAAGGATATTATTGTTAATATGAAAGAAATCTTTGAGAAATGCAGGTAATACTGTAGATCTTTTCATAAATTACAGTAAGGCTTTCAACTGCCTTAAACAGACAGTTGCAACGAGTTGACTACAGTTCACTGGCATCTGGCTGTGTAGGGCATTCAGTAAAGCGTCAGGTTGGTTCATTAGGGTAAGAAACATGTCTGCAGTGAAGCACATGTTGGGATTAATGTGGTTTATTTGCTTCCTCTGGTGTTTTGTTTAATAGAAAAATGAGACTGCAGTTGATTTCTGAGTTTCTTGTTTTCGTTGGTTCTCAGAAGGTATTTTCATGGAAACTAGTCAGCCAGTCATTCTTGTGTTCATGTTCTCAATCATTTTTGTGTTCATGTTCTTGATCATTCTTGTTTGTGTTGTCCTCATTCTTCTGTCTGTGTGTTGTCCTCATTCTTCTGTCCATGTTCTCAATCATTCTTGTCCATGTTCTGTCATTCTTGTGTTCATGTTCTCAATCATTCTTGTGTTCATGTTCTGTCATTCTTGTGTTCATGTTCTCAATCATTCTTGTGTTCATGTTCTGTCATTCGTGTGTCCATGTTCTGTCATTCGTGTGTCCATGTTCTCTGCCATTGTTGCGTTCATGTTCTCAATCATTCTTGTGTTCATGTTCTCAATCATTCTTGTGTCAATGTTCTCAATCATTCTTGTGTCAATGTTCTCAATCATTCTTTTATCCGTATCCAGTCACTATCGCCACTCTTCTCTCCCCCCCCCCCAAGAACTGTATGACGACTACGTGCATATCAGGATTAAACATTTGTGAGGTCACAAGAGGGGGAATATAAGTAAAGAGGTAGCAAAAGCCAGCATGTATAAAATAAAATGGTTAGTCACAATGATAAAAAAGTAATCTAGGATTATTTAGTTCATCAGCAATATTTATTTGAAAAAGACCATAAATAAAACAAATGATTAAACATGTATCATACAATCTATACATAATCGCTATCTTTGATTGATCGCTCATCACAGAATTCAGAATGGTGATATGTTCAA
This sequence comes from Cepaea nemoralis, assembly GCA_014155875.1. Lineage (NCBI taxonomy): Eukaryota > Metazoa > Mollusca > Gastropoda > Stylommatophora > Helicidae > Cepaea > Cepaea nemoralis. Next base: position 717,088 of record JACEFZ010011317.1, on the reverse strand, counting down.
ACAGGCTGTTGGTATATATTTATCACAAGCAATACAAAAACATTTATAGTTATCAGATTTGCAACAATCCATACAACAGAATCGTATGTGTACAAACAATATGTATGATGTCAGAACTGACATCATCAGAAGACTTTTGCGAGCTCTTATTGTGGTTCTATTATTAGTCTATTAGGTATAGGAGAATGCAAAAGACTTGTAATTTAAGTCGGTTGCATGTCCATTATGTCTCTCAACTAGCAGTTTGTAATTTTCCAGATAATTTTATGTTGATCTCATAACGACCCGCACTCATTGTGAAAAAATCAATGCAAGCAACTTGTCTGCGGCTGACTGAACTCAGGATGTGAATCTACATTCACTACCCCTAAGCAACAGGTGCCAACTTTAAATTTTGATATTTTGAAGGCAGACATTTTGATGAAGTCTTAGGTTTAAAATGCATGAAAATAAAATGGTCACATGAAGCTTCTCTGCCATGTGTCCTTAGTCTCTCTCTTCTCTCTCTTCCCCCCCCCCCCCCCCCCCCCCCCCTCATCTGCTACTTAGTAGAATTGTAATGAGCGAGTGCAAAACAAATAAAAATCTGCTGATCATGTGTCCTTGACAGAGCATCGCTGTCATCACAACCTGGTGAACTAATTCCTTCAGTTCTCCTGCCTCATGCATTGTCATGTCCAACGTTCTTTACTGTTCTGTTAGTCTACCCCAGCCTCTTCTTCCAGCTGTCCATGACTGATCTTCATTTCGTGCATGTCTAAGAAGCTTCACATTTAGTATCATCATCATCATCCTCCCCCTAGACTTACACTTCTCCCACCTAACACTATGGAATGCCCTTGTGCTAGTTTTGTCCAATATTGTCATGAAGGGGTCTGTACCCTTGCTATTGTGTGCTGGAAGAGTTACTTGTGCTGAGGAATAAAGGTCGCCTGCCCATGCAGTCACCATGTAATGTATGTACAGGAGGGGGGGGGGAAGGAAACTTGAGATGTGGTCAGTATCATACTGGCTGCCTGTACTGTCCACAGTATTTCCTGGCACTGACTTTAAGCTGGACTGACAATCCTCACCTCAAGAGGGGATTTGAACACACAACCATGGGCTGCCAGGCAAGCATACTATACACAACCAAGACTCCTGCGCTCCTCATATAGACTGTTATACATCACTCACATGTATGTGGCAGATTCACACGCTAGTTGCAAATCCTTTACAGAATGTTGAAGTCAACCCCAGCCTTTTTTGGCTGTTTGTGTGATCTCTTTGCAAGTTTATGTTCAGTAGTTTGCCATTGCTTTCTGAATGACCAGCACTTATACCAGTTTATAAAATAAACCAACGCAAGGTGATCTGCTGCCAGCAGCTGTTTTGGACGCAGTATGTGAGATTACGAACTGTCTGTAAACCCTTCACGACAGGCGGGCTGTTATTTCCAAGTGATGGGGAAAAGACACCGGTTTCATATAGTTTCTCTGAAAAATCCATACTATAAAAGGCATGATTTTAGTTTGATCAGAGCAAACAGTGGCATATCTCTTTGCCTGAAGAACTTAGTCATATACCTATAGCCAACTCATTCAAGCTAAAACTACTTTTAGTATACTATTGTGTTACACATGAACTTCTTTAGTTATGAGTACCAGCATTAACTGTATCAATGGTTCACATTTTCTAGACTATCTCTCTGGAAAGAACATTTACTTGTTGCATTCTCCATTGATAAACATATCATTCTTAGCAGTGCTGTATTAATACCATAGAGCACAAGATATTTTATGATTTTTGCATGTAACACAATTGAGACATGTAACAAAGTTGAGACATGTAACAAAAGTAATGAAAACAATTTCATATCTATTTCTGGTATGTTAACTTTGCATTGTCGGTCTCTGGCCGAGGGGTTACACTACTTTCTCCGTAATCCCGTTTATCCATGCAGGGTCTCGCAGCGTGCGAGAATTGGAAGTTTGTTCTACCTGCGCTGGTGACTTGCGGGATAACTGAGCCGGCCGTTCAGAAAGTAACGGCAAACTACTGAGCATAATCTTGCCAAGAAATCAACAATCAGCTGAAAGATGCTGATGTTGACAGGGATGTCCTGTAAAGAATATGCAAACATTTTTTTTTAACTTTGCATTATCGCTATTGATAGGGAACTGCACTGATAATGACATGGATGATTCAGGGTTCGCTGCCTGGGCTCATCACCTGCTGAGTGTAGGAAAGACAGACCACCCATTTCTTCGTGCACTCTTGGCCTGCAAAATGTGATGGCCCAATCACATCACACAACTGCTTTGGGACAGACAGAAAACTTTTGTAAAGTTTATTCATCTTTGATTGTCTTTGGTTTTCTGCTGCCTTCTTGTGTCAGATCTTTTGGCAACTTCTTTCTCCCCACTGGCTCAATATCTCTCCTTTCTCCTCTCTCATTGCCCTTTTATTTCTTCCTGTCATGCTTCTTCTTTGTTTCATGCTTTTTCTGTTTCACGCTTTCTTTCTTTTGTTCTTTCATTCTGTTGTCTTTTGTTCTTCCTTTCTTTCTCTCTCTCTCTCTTTCTTTCTTCCTCTTTCTGTCAGGTTGGGAAGAGCTTTCTGGACAAGTATGAGTTGCATACAAGAAGATACTCATCTCCTCTTTTCTCTCTTTTTTTTTTTTTTTTAAATCTGAGCTGCTGCTCTAGTTTGCTTCTCTGTTTTCTCACAATAATTAATCCTACAAGCCATTTATTGATATTGATGAGAATGGTATTTGATCTACAATGGATTTCTTGAAGTCATGTCGTCATTGTTAAATAAAATACATAAAACAGCCTCAGGAAGTATCTACAGACAACAATATTAACATTGTATTTACATAAACAAATGCTTGAAACGAGTCTGTGATGAGACAAAACGTTATCATGTTTTGGTTCATGATTTTCTTCAACTATGGTCAAGTATTTCTTTGTATTTATCAGATACATTGTTATACATAAGACATAGCCATGACAAAAAGTACAGAGAAATATATTTCTCCATAATAAACGCTGGCTGGTCTGGTACAGACCACACCAAGCCTGGAGTGCCCAGTAGTCTATAGAAACATGGGACTAACACTGTCCAGCACACCAAGCCTGGAGTGCCCAGTAGTCTATAGAAACATGGGACTAACACTGTCCAGCACACCTCAAGGTGTTCACGGGCAATTCTTGACTGACTTTGACTTTTATAGTAATTACTGGCCTCCTGTTAAACATTTGTAAATACTGGGATCTTATCCTTGAAGCGCAAGTTCTAGACAAGAACACTCAAGGCTGACAACATGACTATCTTAAATGAGAGTACATCTGATACACAGATAAAAGCAGTAGGCTGACAGATAGTATGTGAGATCATCATCTATGATCACTATTTCAGTAATTATTGGTCTGTGGTTATGTGATGGGTGGGCAGGAATGAACGCTAAAGATGGCCACTGTGGTAATGATGAGGAATACATTGACACAGGTGTTTAAAATTTGTCAAAAAGTATCTACCTTTGGCGAAGAAAAAGTAGCCATCCTGAGGCCTTAATATCCTAATTCCCTTCTAAGTACTCCCCTTGGGGCTGTAGAACACTTCTGCCAAGTCTTGCCATTGTTTGAAGACCTCTTTGGAGTGCAGTGGGGTCAACATGTTCCTGTTAATGTCTTCTATTGACTTAAAAATCAGGTCCCCTTCAGTGACATTTACTGCTCAGACTAGAGATGAACATCCCACCCCTACACCATTCTACCCCCACTACTTCATGTTGTGCATGTCTAAGAATCTGAGGGTAGAATATTCCAGAAAATATTGCCAAGTTTGACTTCAGTGGGCTGAACAGAGCCAGCTGTGCCTATGCACATACTTGCAACCAGCTAGGGCCTGCCATGATTGGGCAGAGGTGAAGGAGACGATAGAAAAGTTGCTACAGTACAAAATTATAACATGATTTCTTTGAGTAAAATACCACACTTGAATACAATGTTGTCATGTTTAACAACAGTAAAATCTCAATATATTCATGTGAGATGAAAGGTACAATTTTCTGAATGAGAATTTCAAGTACATTTATTTGTCATACAACAAGATTACTAGATTTTTGGAAGACACAGTATCAAGAAATACGATTGTGAACAGCAATAACGGTTAACTTTAACAATCATGTACAGAAAGTTACTCTCAAATATTCTGTTTGTTTCACTGTCATGACCACACACCTTCCTCTTCCACAGTTACACTTGTTCAGTAATGTCACAATATCAAGAGAAAGGCAAAACATGATTACATAAGAGAGCCTGCTTACCTTCATTATTGTATATCATACAATATTATTAATACATGGCAAGAGGCAATAAATAATTTTGCTATGAAACATGCTTGGATGAGACACAAACATTAATTCATTCACCTGAAATCGCTAACAAGAGGTGTTAGTGTGTCAAATGCTGAACACTTCTGTCTTGTATTTGAATAATTCACAGCTTATTATTTTGATTGTTCCAACTGCATAAGTCTGACAGTCAGTGAGTTAATCAGTTCAGATTGCCTTATATTTGTTTCTATGAACATGTTTTGTTTATTAAGAAAATAATTACATGAACAGTGTATTACTAGTTTTTGACATTGTTTCAGTAAATTTTGCGGAATGCCTTCGTGTAATATTTGTAAAGAGAAAATACTCTTCTCATTGTCTGTCTGAGATTCTCAAACTGTTCTTATAGGAGGCTGCAAGTTCCAATTCAGTCATGTGCCATCCATGTGGATCTCCAACATATTTTGTTTCTCACTAACAATTCTTTGTTCACTTTTTGGCAAAGAAAAGTAACCCAAGCTTGTTATCGCCATAGTTTGTTCTCAAATTCAGTGGATGTAGACCTATTTTCTCACTCCTGCAACAAATCTATCTTTAGTTTATTTAACATGTGATGTGTTTTAACCTGTTGTGTCAATGCAATCTGTCTCATTTCCGCTCTGTTCTATTATTGCTTCTGAAATCTCTTGGCCTTATAAGTTATGTTTTTGTCAGGCTGAGGTAGAGTCCTTGCTTTACAAATGTGCCAGCTGTATTTTCAGGTGTGTTGCAATGTGAAAGAATCCAGTACATACCCTTTTGAATATCTGGCACCCATGATGTGCTGCCCTTAGGTCTGCTAGTTCTGTACTGTTGTTTCTGATCTTCATTATTGAAACAGACAGAACATCTGTAAAGAGAGCTATTTGTCTATTTTTCTCTGCCATAACATTTCTGCTGAAATTTCCGTTCTGAAGTTACTTGAGATTTCCGCTCTGAAGTTACTTGAGAAAAATTGTCCAATTGCTAAGGACTTGTTTTTTTTTGTGTTTTTTGTTTAAAGATTCAGGAGAATCACTAATGTAATAAACATTTTTTTGGATTAGAATGATAACAATTATACTATTATTCACAAGTTGTGGAAATAAAAAGTAACTTAACTTCACTATTGTTTTGTAATATATAATAATCTAAGCCCATATTTAACAATGAAAATACTTAAGACTACAAAAGTTCTTCCTCATCCTCTCTCTCTCTCTCTCTCTCTCTCTCTCTCTCTCTCTCTCTCTCTCTCTCTCTCTCTCTCTCTCTCTCTCTCTCTCTCTCTCTCTCTCTCTCTCTCTCTCTCTCTCTCTCTCTCTCTCTCTCTCTCTCTCTCTCTCTCTCTCTCTCTCTCTCTCTCTCTCTCTCTCTCTCTCTCTCTCTCTCTCCCCCCCCCCCCCCCCCATTGCAAGTAACTTAACATATTTTAATTGTCTGCTGACATCATATATGTATGTATGATGTTTCATAGCAGACATCTTTAATTCATTTCTCCATATATCACATGTTTGCTATGAGGCCAGGAAACCAGCATTTCTCTCTAGAAAAATAAAAAAAGGAAATCATGGATGCATGTTAAATAGGCTGTTCATCAGGCTACAGTAACTGCCACTTGGGTGTCAAGCATTTTGGCATAATGAGGTGTAGTGGCCACCTGCCTCACGTCTTTCCTTTCCAACTGCCAGGAAATGATACGTTGGTGTCCGAGGTGTGCAAAACACTGCCAGGAAGTGATGCGGTACCCACTTTAATACACGTGTACAAAACAGGCTTGAACAAATAACCCTGCCACTGGTGGGGATTGAATCTGATCACCGTGTTGGTAACTCACTGACCACTACACCGCCAGGCTTGGTACATAGAGGTAATGACTCACTGACCACCACACCACCAGGCTTGGTACATAGAGGTAATGACTCACTGACCACTACACCACTGGGATTAGTACACAGAGATAATGACTCACTGACCACTACACCACTGGGCTTAGTACACAGAGATAATGACTTGCTGACCACTACACCACCAGGCTTGGTACACAGAAGTAATGATTCACTGACCACTACACCACCAGGCTTGGTACACAGAGTTGATGACATTATCACACATTAAAATAACTGCAAAGATACCATAACTGTATTACTGGGGTCCAAGAGTGGGCAAGAACGTAACCAACCAAGCAATGATGTCAGATATGACACCTGAGGGTTGGTATGAGACAGCTGCAACATCCTACCAGTTACGAATGCTTGTCATGAGTTAATTCATGGTCATACTCCTTTGGACGAGAAAGACTTCAGAAATATATCCCAGGATATTATGTATGGATAGTTAGTTAGTCGCAGTTCCAACTTCACAGCAACGGGTCGTCCCCATTATGCTCCATTCCTGTGCCAGTGAATATCACACAAAGCGCTCCCCACTGCCCAATGTGAAAAGTGGAAAAGACAGGAGTCTCGACAAATAGCCCGCACAGATACACAGTGCATAATGCCGCAGCCAGAATGTCAACACACCAGTCCCCCACGAAACACCCAATTCATCTCTGATGGAATTGGTAGTCATTATGTATGGATGTGAAGGGATAGCTTCACACATACTAGGGGTCATGGTATTAAAATGATGCTTTCTTGATATTGTCAGAAATCTCTGGTAACCTAAATATGACTAGACCAAGCAACTGGGCTCAAATGAGACTTGTGCATGAATGTGAAATTAAGAAAGGAGGTATAAGAAAGAATACGCCACATATCAGCATGCTACTGAAACATGACATCTTCTACACCCAACATGTCCTGTAGAGGACACATCTATTAATTTGCATTGTAAGTTGAATGTCGGCTCTTACATTAATCACCCATCACTTGTGTGCTGGCAAGCCATTACATCACACATATATATATATACACTTTAATATATAAACAATTATCACAGATAACACGTCTCTTGTACATCTACTGTCCCAACCAGAATCACACAAACGAAGCTTGCCCAAACTGTTCCTCAGAAAACACAGAATCCAACATTGTAATGTAGACTTTGGCTTTCTGCAGCTGACTTTTGAGTTGAAGAAGTTTGTAATCATCCCGTAGTACCTTCTTGTGTCCTTGGAATTTGAGGACCAGGCAGAAACCAGCCAATGATTCCTCTGAATGGGTTAAAACCCCTTTGCCTTTATTCTGAGCCATGGCGCTGAGGTGCCTGACCACTAGATTGATAATGTCTCGTGATGTTGTTTGTTCGGTGATGTGCAGTTTAATGTTCACATTTTTGTTCAGTCCAGTATCATACATAGCGTGGACCTTAATGATGGCATAAGACGACTCTTGTGGTGGTGGGGTGGATTCAGTCGGTGCTATATTTGACGATGATGATGATGAAGACGAAGCTACAGAAAAGGATGGTGAAGGTGAAACCTGAGTTTGAAGCGTGATGCTCTGTGATGGAGTGGATGGTGACGAAATACATACTTTAGATGTCTCTTTGTCCATATTACTGGTAGAAGCACTATCAAAGGTAATACTGAAAGAACTAAGAAGATTTTCCTCATTGCTATCACAAACATCCGCAGTTTGTCTATGGTCTGTTTCGGTGACCGAGTCTGTATTGTCTAAATATTCATTGGAAGAACGACATAACTGGATGTTTTTGCTTTCATTGCTTGCACTCGATGTAATAATTGTGTTTTCATTGTCTACGCTGTTACAGTTGTTGTTAGTGATAATATTATTTCTAAATATGTGGGACAAGTGAATGCCGGCTTTCTTTTCTCTGTTTCTTGCATAGGTTGTAATGTCACGAACCCAGCGGGCACACTTCCATATTCTGTCCAGATTTTGCTGGAGATGTGTTGTGACTTCCACTTGTTCTTTAGCTTTGCTGAGTTCTTCTGTTGAAAATGCCTGCAGTAGAGAATAGAATATTGTTACCAATATCTTCAAGTGAACAAAATCTGACAAAGATAAATAAACTGCAATGATGAATATAAATAAGACATTCTGGTTTTTAAAAAAAAAGTTATCTGGCTGAAAACAATTTGTAAAAGTTTCAATCTGGAACATGTTTGCATATTTACTCTCGGCTGTCTTCTATATTCTCGTTTGTTGACTTAGCTTGTCAACTTCACTTTGTCTGCTGTCTTGTTTGTTCACTGGCTTGTTAATTCATTCTGCTGTCTTGTTAGTCGCAGTCTTGTGTGTTCACACTGCTGTCTTGTTTGTTCACTGGCTTGTTAATTCATTCTGCTGTCTTGTGTGTTCACACTGCTGTCTTGTTTGTTCACTGGCTTGTTAATTCATTCTGCTGTCTTGTGTGTTCACACTGCTGTCTTGTTTGTTCACTGTCTTGGTAATTCATTCTGCTGTCTTGTTAGTTGCAGTCTTGTGTGTTCACTGCTGTCTTGTTTGTTCACTGGCTTAATTCATTCTGCTGTCTTGTGTGTTCACTGCTGTCTTGTTTGTTCACTGTCTTGTTAATTCATTCTGCTGTCTTGTTAGTCGCAGTCTTGTGTGTTCACACTGCTGTCTTGTTTGTTCACTGGCTTGTTAATTCATTCTGCTGTCTTGTGTGTTCACACTGCTGTCTTGTTTGTTCACTGTCTTGTTCATTCATTCTGCTGTCTTGTTAGTTGCAGTCTTCTGTGTTCACTGCTGTCTTGTTTGTTCACTGGCTTGTTAATTCATTCTGCTGTCTTGTGTGTTCACACTGCTGTCTTGTTTGTTCACTGGCTTGTTAATTCATTCTGCTGTCTTGTTAGTCGCAGTCTTGTGTGTTCACACTGCTGTCTTGTTTGTTCACTGGCTTGTTAATTCATTCTGCTGTCTTGTGTGTTCACACTGCTGTCTTGTTTGTTCACTGTCTTGTTAATTCATTCTGCTGTCTTGTTAGTCAGTCTTGTGTGTTCACACTGCTGTCTTGTTTGTTCACTGGCTTGTTAATTCATTCTGCTGTCTTGTTAGTTGCAGTCTTGTGTTCACACTGCTGTCTTGTTTGTTCACTGGCTTGTTAATTCATTCTGCTGTCTTGTGTGTTCAGTCTGCTGTCTTGTATATGTTCACACTCCACTGTCTCATTTGCACTCTCTAGCTAATGATTCCTTGCTCACTCTTACAGTCACATGCTGTCTTGCTAACTTTCTTGCTCTTGACCTCTCTTATTCGTGCTTTCCACTCACTCTAGCTTGGAAGAGGTGTGGTGATGGATGGATTGAGGGAAAGAGAGATTAGAATTGAAACAGCAAAAGAAAACTAAACTAAGGCTGATACTGACCTCCCTGTGACCCTGCTGTGCCAGGACCCCATCCATCTCTACAATGGCGGAGAGTCGAGCATACAAGGAGAAAAACTCTGGCAAGTAGGCATGCATGTGAACTGTAAACAAAAGATCATTTACTGCTCATTACAAAGTAACACAAGATCATTTAAGCTCACTAAGTGAATGACAACAAATTCTAAGAATCCAAGCAAATATTGTTTGTAAATTAAGAAGTAACTGGAAAAGATGATTATATCTCTCTATATGTTACCTATGGACGAAGGTGGGGGGAGGGTGCGGAGAGAAACCACCACATTCACATCTTAAGAATTGTATGAACAGTCATAAATCTAGATATATGGTGAGGGCATGTTCAACTCATCTCATCTTGTTCCTTTTGCACCTTGCAGTGTCGAGGTGAAGTATAAACAGCGGGAGAGTGCCCGTTTATGGGCTTCATGTATCGAGATTTCCATGGACATTCCCTATGTCTATCGTTTACGTGGTCAGCCTCTTCTGCTTCCATTTGGTCTGTACATCATTGCTTGTTGAGGTATACTGTTAGTTGGTCAAACCATTTGACTTGCTACTTTCTAATAAAATCTAATGCTGCTGTAACCTCTTTAGTTCTGATGTTCTCTCTTCTTGATACATTGAGTATTCTTCTCAGGAATCTCATTTCTGTTGTTTTTTCTTTTCGCTTTGTCTATCATTGTCCAAGGTTTGGCATTGGTAGCATGTTCAACTGACATGACAATAATCTCTACAACACTTTCTGTAATTCTCTCTTCCCCCCTCCTCCTCTCCTTACACAGAGAACATCCCTGTCTAGTTACATCTCTTACTAACATCATCAAAATGTTAGCACTGTCAGTAACTAAACAACAAATGGCTGTTTTCACACAACACGTGATGCACACATGTAAATGACTGATTTCCCACAACGCATGTGAAGACAGTTTTTCTGCTGGCTTAGATCATACAGCTTTCAATAAAGTGAAGAACTGTCATCACATATGTACACAATGTCTCACAGAAATTATAAACAAAATACTGTTACAGAATGTTTCCACGTGTCATGGTAATTAATTTTAGTTTGAACATCTCAAGTGTTTTTGCTAGATCATGTCTAGCCTGTTTTGCCAAGGGCAATCAGGCTTAGTTCTCAGGCCTCAACAGGAAACCTTTCATAGCACACAGTCATATAGAACCTTGTGGATGGTTGTGAACTCTATGGATGGTTGTGAACTCTGGATGGTTGTGAACGCTATGGTTGGTTGTGAACTCTGGATGGTTGTGAACTCTGGATGGTTGTGAACTCTGGATGGTTGTGAACTCTATGGTTGGTTGTGTCCCCTATGGAAGGCTGAGCTTTAACTCAAGTCCGATGTACTGGTATTCAGGTAATTTATGTGAAAAGGGCTTGTAGTGATCAGACTGAGGTTAGTGTAGAGACCTCTCTACATGGGGAATGTGTTGCCAGCCCTCTCTGCTATGATCAAGCCAAGACCTCACTAGGGTATGTAAGGCCAGCACTGGAACTTGTACAGAAGCATATTAGAATATAACCAAGTGAAGCACGGCACATACAACCTGGCTGGGATTAGACCTGGGTTGGGTTAAGGCATGTCACTGTCAACAAACTCCAACACAATGTCCAGGGGAACATAATACTATTAAAAAAATGGACTTACTGGACTCAAAGATCTGTACGGGCAAGAAGCTGAAATCTGCCCTCTTGGCCAGGCTGTCTGAGTGTCCTGGCACTATACAGATGTCCTCTATTGAAGGCAACATCAGAATCATGGTCACAGAAGGAGACAGTTCTAGAACTTCCAGGTCATAGATGCGGTGGCTTGATATAGTATCTTCTGAGAGATCTGTAACAAAATACACATTCCACTTTATGAAGTCAAAACATTCATACAGATTGTTGTTATTGTTATTAATCCACTGGTGTCTGGGCTGTCACTCTTTGACTCCATGCCGTGTGATACATGCATGTGTTCATCAACTTTAGCACTGCTCCATTCAGTAGTCCTTGTGTCTGGTTCAGGTGGAAGCAGCAATTCCCTGATGTCTGTAAGAGCTGAACTCTGGAAGAGATATGCTCTAGTCTAGTAAGGATGTGTATGAAGCAGACACACTGGAGTGATACTTTGTATATTACAATGACTAGAGATCCACTGCATTAGGACTAGACCCATGTTTGTATATAGCATGTGGGACTGTCACAGCCTCACATAGGGGCGGTAACCAATATACAGTAAGAGATAGTGGCGAAGGGCTAAAACTCCCGCTCAAGGGAAAGAAGTGAGTCACTCGAAGGCTTGAAGAATCCAGAGCCTTCTCGAAGGACTGGTCAGTGTGTCCACTGTCCCGTGGGCACTGACGTGGCCTGCCGATTACAGGGTCCACGAGATACTCGGATAGAGTTACCATCCGTGTCGGATTGCGACACGTGTGAAACGGCAGAGACAGACTGGACATCGGAGAAGCAACAGGGCTTACCTTAGGGGGACTTGATAGTTCAGACCCATGTGTATTTAAGGGTCGTAGACATATGCTAGATAGTTGCTTAGAATTGTTTGTTATAATCATGTGTGATGTACAACCTCTGTGATACGCAACTTGTCAAGTGCGGGCTTGTCAAAACCCACTTCGCCAGCGCACTGTATATATTATATAATAAATGTTGCTATGTTGTATCTAACGGAGTTTGTTGCCTGTGTGAGCCCGAGTTCAGATCCCCTAGAGATCTAAGACTGTAACAGGGACACATCATGAGGGACATATCATGTGGGACACAGTGAGTGATGAGGTCAGTATCATTCTGGCCGCCTTTGCCTCCCAAGACATTTCCTGGTAGCCATTTTAGGCTGGGTCAACCTGGAAGCCTAACTTAATTATTAAATAGCTGACCCAATGTAGATTCAAACCCACGACCATTAGACCAGAAGACAAGCATCCCCAACACCAGCTCCCAACGGTTAGAGATACTGAGAACTATTATTTAACTGCACATTCCAATGTACTTCCCAAACATGTCTGTAAATAAGACACAATGGAATCCTATAAGAAATGTTGGTGCCTTGTTACTCAATCTGTATATTTCCCCCATAGGTATGGTGGTGGTCCACAGTTGTCTATATTTACCATGATACGAAGTGGTAGAGAGACCTGGTACAGTTTATGGTTCAGCACAGGATTCTATCACATGCACGGATCTGTACGGGGTATATGGTGCTAACCCCATACTTGTACCCAACTGATGGGGTCATATCAGGTCGGCCACGTTCTCAGAACATGTTCTGGGACCCATGTTATGTTGGCTTGACCTGGGAGCCTAGGTCAACTACACAAATGTTCTCTCGTTGAGGACGCAGCTGTATGACCAATGGATCAGCAGGCAAGCATCTTAGTCACTGCATCTCAGCTGCCAGAATGTCATGTGAACTATTTTAATGGACTTGAACTCATGGCTGGCTGAGTGGCTAGAATGTCGAGTTTTTCTTCAGGAGACCCAGGTTCGAATTCTCAATAAGGTGTGGATATTTTCTTTCTGTCCTGGGCAAAAAGAAAACCCTAACCTGCACAGTTCGTGGCGACTGCACTAGCTAGGCGTACTTAAATCCTCAGGCTCAAGATCCCCTGTCCTACACCAAGGTACTATATTCAGTAAATGACAGAACTCACCAAGCTGGGTGAACATTTTCTTTGAAGCATCCATGAACAATTTGTGGAAGTTCTTCTGTGCTGGAGTCATGCTGTTATCACTGAATTTGCAATAATCACTTTTTAGTAGCCACTCCCATTCCTCTCTGTATAAAAGAAGTGTATAAAATGCAATATTAGCACACTTGCCAAACAAAACATGAAACTAATTTAGAAAACAGACAGAACTACTTATAGAACAAAGATAAAGGTCAGAAACTGCCTTCGGGGTGTGAAATTCTAGCCTATCACATATCTTAGGCCATGGCTTATAAGGTGATGTGTCCCTTCCTTTTCTTGGTCTTATTTTTGTGTAAGTGTTTAAAACAAATGTAGCTGTATTGATGTCTTTTTCTTTAAATTTACTAATAAAGACTTTTTAGCTGAAAAGTCAAGTTTTTGTACATTTAATTGTTTTTTACCCAAATAATACTGAAAATATTTTGGTGCTGATGCATAATATTAAAAAATTACAATATTGATTTTACAACAATATATTTCCTTAGTGAGTTATATATCATATGAAGTGAATAAATAATATTTCAGCCAATTATTATTTATTTATTCACTTCATAAGATATATAACTCTGCAGTATGCACATGAAGAGATGCAGCAAATTATGCCTGGCAAGGAATTGTGCAATATTTTGTTTGTGGTGTCTGTGTTGAAATATTGAATTTGTTAATAATTAAAGTAGACTTGTTTGATCAGCGAGTTGCCGCCATTCTGTTTTGTTTAGTGAATCCTCTAAATTCTATTTCTTTCCTGTGCCTTCTAGCAGTGCTAAATAATACATTTGAATTTATTTATAACAATATTAGGAGCATAACAACAGTAATTGGCTGGATAGATCTTTGATGACATAGCATAATTAACAATAACTAAGATAACAAAGATTAAGTCACACAAGCAGGCAATATGGAAATAGATTACAGCGAAATGAAAAATGAAATGAGTTGAACTGTGGTAAAGCTGTTAAAACATACAATGAGTAAATAAATCAAAATGTGAAGAGTAGGGTCAGCTTTGCACAATCGCAAGTGATGAAATGGGTTGAACTGCAGTAAAGTTGTTATGATACAATCACAAGTCACAGCACGGACATGGTAGCTAGAAAACTAGCAACACTAACCTAGCATCCCTGTCATAGACGTGACAAAGGAGGATTAGGAAGGGGATGGCTGGGAAAACTAATCCGCACAATCCCAGTAACCACAAACAAGTCTACAGATAAGGAAACACAATCCCAGTAACCATGAACAAGTCTACAGATAAGGAAACACAATCCCAGTAACCACAAACAAGTTTACAGATAAGGAAACACAATCACAGTAACCATGAACAAGTCTACAGATAAGGAAACACAATCCCAGTAACCATGAACAAGTCTACAGATAAGGAAACACAATCCCAGTAACCACAAACAAGTCTACAGATAAAGAAGCACAATCCCAGTAACCATGAACAAGTCTACAGATAAGGAAACACAATCCCAGTAACCACAAACAAGTCTACAGATAAGGAAACACAATCCCAGTAACCACAAACAAGTCTACAGATAAGGAAACACAATCCCAGTAACCACAAACAAGTTTACAGATAAGGAAACACAATCACAGTAACCATGAACAAGTCTACAGATAAGGAAACACAATCCCAGTAACCATGAACAAGTCTACAGATAAGGAAACACAATCCCAGTAACCACAAACAAGTCTACAGATAAAGAAGCACAATCCCAGTAACCATGAACAAGTCTACAGATAAGGAAACACAATCCCAGTAACCATGAACAAGTCTACAGATAAAGAAGCACAATCCCAGTAACCACAAACAAGTCTACAGATAAGGAAACACAATCCCAGTAACCATGAACAAGTCTACAGATAAGGAAACACAATCCCAGTAACCACAAACAAGTCTACAGATAAAGAAGCACAATCCCAGTAACCATGAACAAGTCTACAGATAAGGAAACACAATCCCAGTAACCACAAACAAGTCTACAGATAAGGAAACACAATCCCAGTAACCACAAACAAGTCTACAGATAAGGAAACACAATCCCAGTAACCACAAACAAGTTTACAGATAAGGAAACACAATCACAGTAACCATGAACAAGTCTACAGATAAGGAAACACAATCCCAGTAACCATGAACAAGTCTACAGATAAGGAAACACAATCCCAGTAACCACAAACAAGTCTACAGATAAAGAAGCACAATCCCAGTAACCATGAACAAGTCTACAGATAAGGAAACACAATCCCAGTAACCATGAACAAGTCTACAGATAAAGAAGCACAATCCCAGTAACCACAAACAAGTTTACAGATAAGGAAACACAATCCTAGTAACCATGAACAAGTCTACAGATAAGGAAACACAATCCCAGTAACCATGAACAAGTCTACAGATAAGGAAACACAATCCCAGTAACCACAAACAAGTCTACAGATAAAGAAGCACAATCCCAGTAACCATGAACAAGTCTACAGATAAGGAAACACAATCCCAGTAACCACAAACAAGTCTACAGATAAGGAAACACAATCCCAGTAACCACAAACAAGTCTACAGATAAGGAAACACAATCCCAGTAACCACAAACAAGTTTACAGATAAGGAAACACAATCACAGTAACCATGAACAAGTCTACAGATAAGGAAACACAATCCCAGTAACCACAAACAAGTTTACAGATAAGGAAACACAATCCCAGTAACCACAAACAAGTCTACAGATAAGGAAACACAATCCCAGTAACCATGAACAAGTCTACAGATAAGGAAACACAATCCCAGTAACCACAAACAAGTTTACAGATAAGGAAACACAATCCCAGTAACCACAAACAAGTCTACAGATAAAGAAGCACAATCCCAGTAACCACAAACAAGTCTACAGATAAGGAAACATAATCCCAGTAACCATGAACAAGTCTACAGATAAGGAAACACAATCCCAGTAACCACAAACAAGTCTACAGATAAGGAAACACAATCCCAGTAACCACAAACAAGTCTACAGATAAGGAAACACAATCCCAGTAACCACAAACAAGTTTACAGATAAGGAAACACAATCACAGTAACCATGAACAAGTCTACAGATAAGGAAACACAATCCCAGTAACCATGAACAAGTCTACAGATAAGGAAACACAATCCCAGTAACCACAAACAAGTCTACAGATAAAGAAGCACAATCCCAGTAACCATGAACAAGTCTACAGATAAGGAAACACAATCCCAGTAACCATGAACAAGTCTACAGATAAAGAAGCACAATCCCAGTAACCACAAACAAGTTTACAGATAAGGAAACACAATCCTAGTAACCATGAACAAGTCTACAGATAAGGAAACACAATCCCAGTAACCATGAACAAGTCTACAGATAAGGAAACACAATCCCAGTAACCACAAACAAGTCTACAGATAAAGAAGCACAATCCCAGTAACCATGAACAAGTCTACAGATAAGGAAACACAATCCCAGTAACCACAAACAAGTCTACAGATAAAGAAGCACAATCCCAGTAACCACAAACAAGTCTACAGATAAGGAAACACAATCCCAGTAACCATGAACAAGTCTACAGATAAGGAAACACAATCCCAGTAACCATGAACAAGTCTACAGATAACGAAGCACCATCCCAGTAACCATGAACAAGTCTACAGATAAGGAAACACAATCCCAGTAACCATGAACAAGTCTACAGATAAGGACAAACAAGCGAACCAAGAGGAAATGAGGCTCTTCTAGAAGAAGTATGATGCGATGCCAAGAGCCGCAAGAAGTTCTGATCACTTACTGACTTTCTTTCATCGAGGAATAATCTGAGGAGGACATGGAGCGAGACGCTGGAAACAGCAACAGATAGGAGGCTTGACACAGGCTGGTTGAGGTACCATGTACCAAATGGTGACAAAGAACAGAAGAAGAATCATCTCAATTACAACCAAGATTAAGGAAGCATGTTGAACAAAGTGGAAACTTTTGACTTTTTGGAAATCAGAAGGATAGTAAGATGAAGAATTGACAGACTGACCTTGACACATTAGGACAGTCTCTAATCTTGACATGTGGCACACAGTTTGGCGTCCTGTTAGGAACCATAACTCTCAAGACTTCCACAGAGGCTTGAAGCTTGACGTATCCCATATACAGTCCCCTTGGCAGGCAGATTCCACTGACTTGATTATATAAGATCATTTCCTGTGCAGACAAGCAAACATATTATGTAGCATGAGTTTACATAAAGATTACCATAGTCACATATCTATTAATTCTACGTAAGCCTTTATGTTACATGCTGAAACATCCAGTTTAGGTATCTCATTGGATGGATTATCTGTTTCTTTTTATAATTAATGCTATGAGGCTCTGGTGATGGCATTTGTCTCCAGTCTTCTGTTTTGTACTGCCAGTCATTTCAGATACTGATGTTCCTCCATGCCATGATCTAAAATTGCCCAACATCTTCATCTCCCTTTCCCTCTCTTCCCTGCAACTTTTCTTTTGTCATGATGTACTTCAATATTCTCCTTCTCATTACATGCCAACAGAATGTGGACTGTCCTCTACTGATGCAAGTAACTGGTCCTCTTTGTGAGTTAACTTCTTTCAAGATATCTTCATTTAGCTTTGTATCCATTCATGGTGTTCTCATCATTTAACTGTAAAACCAATCTCTGCAACTTCTACATAATTCCTCACCATTCTAACTGTCCTTTCTCTCACCTCAGTTTACAGAGATGTACTGCACACAATATTCTTCATCTTATTTACTGTTGATAAAATACTCACTTTATGATTGTTTATTGACTGCAATCGAGGGCCATTTTAATAAAGCATGAAACTATCCCTGTTATGACCCAGTCTGGTCTTTCATTCTCAGCTCAGCGCACATACTCTGTAGCACCAGAAGGGATTCCACTATATGTGTTCAGAGGATTCCACTATATATATTCAGAGTCCACAAATACATTTCTCTTGTGGGTAGGTTTTCTGATTTGTTACATTTTGCCTGAGCAGTGAGGATAAATCCAACTCTTTACAATTGCCAAAACATGCACAATCAGAATGTAGGATATCTTGGTGTGCATTCTCATCTCCAGGTACTACAAACAGTACATTCTTTCTAAATCTGTTGAGTCATAATTAAAAACAAAATCATATTTACTTAGTTACCTGTACTATGTATGTTGTCCATTACAAGTACGGTATTGCAAAAATCACAAATGATAGACCTGTGTTGCTATCATTTGACCTCAAGATGTTGTAAATTAAGCGCAATATCTAACTAACATGTTAAAATAATATAAACTAATTACTGCTTTTATATAACATTTCTGAGATGGAAAGAATTAGCTTAGAATTTGAAACATGGGTTTTCAGAAGACAAGGATGAGTTGCTTGATCATATCAAAAGACATACTAGAAGCTGTGGTAATGTAGAGGCTAGAAGTTGTAACTTAGTGGCTAGAAGTTGTAACGTAGTGGCTAAAAGTTGTAACATAGTGGCTAGAAGTTGTAACATAGTGGCTAAAAGCTGTAATGTAGTGGCTAGAAGCTGTAACGTTGGTGGTCATGGACTTGAATCCACATGGAGGTAGATGTTGTGAACTGATCTGAGCTGACAGCTTGACAACCCAGTCTGACATGGGTACCGGGACATGTCTTGGGAAGTCAAGGTGGTATACCCTCCTATACAGACCTTGAGGCATGCTGGGTACATGGTGCTAGTTCCATGTTTGTTCAGACCACCTGGCAACCTATAGGTGATGTCATCAAGCATATTCCAGTGGCAATTACTTGCCCGGACATTTCCTGGCACCTATTTTAGGCTGGGTCTCACCGAGAGTCCAAGCCAATTCTGAAAAACCCCCTCAATGGGGATTTGGACACAAGACAAGTGAGCCTGCAGGCACACCTGCTACCACTGCATTACCGCGACTCCCAGGCTGGTATAACATACCACTAAACACGATCCTGGAGTGTTTAAGATAAAAGTACTGGAGAGTGTCAAAAATGGATAAAGAACATCAAGGTATAAACAAAAAGTGAACACAAATTATAGGACTATCACATTGTTCTAGGCTGGGGCAGAGAGAAAACAGTGGCCATTCTTTCCTTCCTGGAGCTAGTGACAAGAACTGGCCCCGAACCCTTGTCCGACCATGCTCATGCCATTACAGCATAATGTCCTAACCTTTACACCAACGTGCCAGCTACTTCGGGACATTGTATGGTATAATCTGCAACTAAAGCTCAAGACATAGTCTGGTATAATCTGCAACTAAAGCTCAAGACATAGTCTGGTATAATCTGCCACTAAAGCTCAAGACATAGTCTAGTATAATCTGCCACTAAAGCTCAAGACATTGTCTAGTATAATCTGCCACTAAAGCTCAAGACATTGTCTAGTATAATCTGCCACTAAAGCTCAAGACATTGTCTAGTATAATCTGCCACTAAAGCTCAAGATATTGTCTAGTATAATCTGCCACTAAAGCTCAAGACGTTGTCTAGTATAATCTCAAGACAGAGAATGCTGGAGACCCATTACCACCCATTTGCATTGAGGAATATAAATGGTGAGGGTACCTACCGGCACTGCACTGACCAGAAGACTGTGAGCGTCTGTGGCATCAACTGTTGACAAACTCTGTCTGCGAGCCAGCTTGCCAAATGTCACCCACTTACTGGAGCCAAGGGTCACCAGTTTGGGGTCTCGGATCTGATTCACCACTGTGAAGATGATACTGCTGCTGTTGTCTCGGACTGGGCGGTGGAAGAACTGACCTAGATCTTGCATACCCAAGCCAGTCTAAACAAAAATATGTACATGAATCAGTGTAATCATTAAGCAAAGTCAAACAGAAGAATAAACAACAGGCAATGTAGGACAATGTTTATAGTGATATATCAACCCCATCATCACCATTATGTGGCAGGCCGATAAGCATGGCCAGTCCTGGTTCAACATCTCACATGGTCCTAGAGTTTTGGATCAGGCCTTTGTTTTTGTTCCTGTTACTCCATGCGGCCAAGACATCAGAGTATTCATCACTTCACTTTTCCCTGGCTCTGGGAAAAGTCGGCTCTGTAGTGAAGGTGTTACGAATGCAATTTGTAATGCTGCACATGCATCTGAAACACAGCTGCAGGTGATTTGAAAACAGACCGCCTTGCATTGGTTTCCATACAAGGGAATGTATGCCGGTCGTTCAGAAAGCAATGCCAAACTACTGAACATAAACTTGCCAAACAATCACAAACAGCCAAAAAATCACTGAGGTATACTGCAGAGTCCTGTAAGTGATATGCAACTAACTTTTCCATTTGCTATTTTTCGCATAATGTTTGTCAGTTGTCACTATGTTTTCAAGTTTAGTTCCCTTCATAACATACCCAAAAATAATCTTCACTATATTTGATTTTTGTAATCGGTAAAAAAAAACTGTCACGTGTGCAATATAACCTACAGGTAAACAACAGCAATACTATAAAATGATCACAGAAAAGATCAAGAGAATCTGTACCTGCAAGGACACGATGGCCTGTAGCAGCTTGCACCTGAAGGTCGATCCGGCACTGCTGGTCTTCTCCATGTCCTGCTTGAGCACCTTGATGTCCTCCCACATACAGGACACCTGTCACAAGGCCACACACAGAAAGGTCACAACATTATCTTATGCGCCTTATCAGAAATTATTATTATCTTATGTGTCTTTTCAGAAATTATCATTATCTTATGTGTTGAATCAGAAATTATCATTATCATGTGCCCTGTACAGTGGTAGAGGTGTTAATGTCTCTTCACAGATCTCTGTCCTTGGTGTTCTAAATCAATTCAACTGATGATATTCCTTGATGCCATCATCTTAGACCATCCAGCATCATTGCTCTCGGCCTGCCCCTTCTACCACTGATCTTACCAGTCATCATGGTGTTATGCAATGCCTCTTTTGTCTCATAGTATGACCAAATAACGCTGTCCCATTCTTACAGTTGTATACAATATTCTATCTTTTGTCTCATAGTATGACCAAATAACGCTGTCCCATTCTTACAGTTGTATACAATATTCTATCTTTTGTCTCATAGTATGACCAAATAATGCTGTCCCATTCTTACAGTTGTATACAATATTCTATCTTTTGTCTCATAGTATGACCAAATAACGCTGTCCCATTCTTACAGTTGTATACAATATTCTATCTTTTGTCTCATAGTATGACCAAATAACGCTGTCCCATTCTTACAGTTGTATACAATATTCTATCTTTTGTCTCATTGTGTGACCAAATAATGCTGTCCCATTATTATAGTTGTATACAATATTCTATCTTTTGTCTCATAGTATGACCAAATAACGCTGTCCCATTATTATAGTTGTATACAATATTCTATCTTTTGTCTCATAGTATGACCAAATAATGCTGTCCCATTATTATAGTTGTATACAATATTATATCTTTTGTCTCATAGTATGACCAAATAATGCTGTCCCATTATTATAGTTGTATACAATATTCTATCTTTTGTCTCATAGTATGACCAAATAATGCTGTCCCATTATTATAGTTGTATACAATATTATATCTTTTGTCTCATAGTATGACCAAATAATGCTGTCCCATTATTATAGTTGTATACAATATTCTATCTTTTGTCTCATTGTATGACCAAATAACGCTGTCCCATTCTTATAGTTGTATACAATATTCTACTTTCATTAGTCTCTTTCAGGCAATAGTTGTTAGTTATTCTGGCCATCTTGAGGTAACAGTAACATTCATTTTAGAAATCACATCTTCGTTGCCTACAAGCTCTTGCAAATTTGTTCATTCACACTCCAAGATTTAATGCCATACAGCAGACCAAGTTTGATGTAACATTTCAGCACATCCTAACTGATGGCCTTCTTTAACTGAAGTGCCTTCTCCACACTAAAATTACTTCAGCAGAGTCAACTAATTGGCACAGAGGTATGGAGCCTGCCTCTAAGGTCAGGTTTCAATTAAGTTGTGAATTTGATTCAAGGCTAGGCATGAGTCAAACTGGATTTGCCTCTACATTAAGAAATAACACATTTTGACTTTTATTAATGTTTGTCTCAGAAGTTTTTTGCAAGAGATACTCATAAGTGCATGACTTTAAAAACAGCACACAGAAGAAGTTACCAATAGGGAAGCCAGGTTTCTTTAGTATGTTCTAACAAAATATAAAGGTTAGAGAAGAAATTGTGTGAAGACTTGGATTGCAAGGGAAAAACCCACCACACCATACTCTGCATGGGACAGAAGAATTTGATGGGCAGGACATATTTGATCTTTACAGCATAATCAATTGGTGCAATGGAATCTGTTTGCCTTTAATAGTGAAATAAATACAACATATATTTTATTGCTGGTATTTTTTTATTCTTGTCATAGGTAACTTTCAGATAGTTTTGAATGGACAAGTGATGCAAATGAAAGGTTTAAATGATGATTGAGCTAATCTTTAGATAATTTTGAATGGACAAGTGATACAAATGAAAGGTTTAAGTGATGATTCAGCTAATCATTAGATAGTTTTGAATGGACAAGTGATACAAATTAAGGGTTTAAGTGATAATTCAGCTAATCTTTAGATAATTTTGAATGGACAAGTGATACAAATGAAACATTTAAACAATGATTCAGCTTACCTTCAGCAACCAGTACAGATCATTTTGAATGGAAGGTCCAGAAAAGGTTTCATCCACTTCAATAATGGGCAACTGCTCCTCAGATGTCACCAAGATCTTGTCTTCGTAGTAGAACAGGCAGGCCATGTAAACACCTCTGTGTGATAGCCAGTGTGTTGATGATTATTGCTCATGTCATCATTATTATTATAGTCAACTTCTTTCAGCCTTTATCTTCCATAAGCCACTGATAGCACTGTACATCAAATGGTTGATCAAAGGGATAATGACTCACCAACATTGTTCAAATATGATACCAACAACTATAGCTAAAGTTATAAAAACAAAAGAAATGGGATCAAACACCTTATGATATGTGATGAACCCATGATGCCTTCTGACATGTTGACTGAGACTGTTTAACAACTATACTTATTGACATAGACTAGGAAACTATACATTCTGCCTAGAGTTAGCCAAGGTTGTTTCTAGTATAGTAAAACTGTTACATTTAAGTATAATATAAAACAACATTATATTTAAGTATAATATAAAACTATGTTACATTTAAGTATAATAGTAACAACTCCATTAGTCAGTAGTGAAACCGTTTAATATAGAAGCCAAAATCAGTATTTGTAACACAACTGAAGCATACAAGCAGAGTGTCTTCTTTTGAAAAACACTCACTGTAGCGCTGCTGACATCATCGACTGATATGGGCAATCATGTGTCTACACATCCCATGAACCCCTCAATAATTATCAGTTCATGTGCAGATATATTTCCATGCCATAAAGAAGACCGTCAAGAATCTTCTCTACCTTCCTCTATTGTTTGTTCCATAAATCTTTCCAGTTGTTACAAGATGTTCCAGTTTTTCTCTTCTGTAATGTAGCTAAAAATATGACTGCCTGTTTCTGATGTTTTTGGTCAGTTGTCTTTATGAGTAGGCCACCTTCAAATCATGAGATTATTGATTTCAGCTGTTTATTATTTAACTAAATAACATACCTTTTTATTGTCTTTTGAAATTTTGGTGCAGAAACAAACAAATTCTTGATGCTAATTCTTTTTTTCTGCATGGGTGACTCTGTTCCTTTGTTCAAGATATCTGAAAGATAAGTTTATTTTAATGTATCTTCATGGTCCTAAAATCTCACCAACTACTTCTACTTAGTTTAGTCTATGTGCTTGAACTGTATTATATACACATGAAATACATCTCCACAGTTTCACCTGTGCTACTGAGTTATCTAATTTTAGGCGAACCCACTCAGACTTCTGAGGTACTTGTAATTTATGTCCCCATGTCAAGGATGAGAAGTCAACATTTAAGTCCAACTGCCTGGTGTAGTAGTTGAACCCGCTATCTCAGCATCAGCAGACCCAGTGTTTAAGAAAGAGAGTTCTAATCCACTCGGCCATGCTACCTCCAACAGTTTATTAGAGAAGAAGAAAATCATTTTCAAGCAAACATTCTTTGAGGATCTAAGTATGAACAAAATATAAAAACAAACAAACAAAATTTATAAAACAAACAAGATCAAACTAAACAAGCAGATCTAACCAAGTTACCTTTCATTTCTGTAGTGTCTGGTGGCCGTGACCTCTTGACCTGATGGTAAAGTGTGTACAGAGATGCCACTTTGCCTTCTAATCTTGAGGGAATGTCCTCCACCTCTCGCCAACCTGTGCACAAATATACCAGATCAGAATGTGAAAAATGTGAAAGACTACAGCAGGAATGCACTGTGGTATTGCATGTGCTCATACTGCAGTGATGAAAACAAATTATCGTCATTTATTTCATAATGTTTCATCAAGCAAAGGTGACTACATGTCAATGCTGTTTGTGATTTGATGTTTTGAGGTTGTCTTAATACAAGACTAAACTATGTGGCTATCTTGAAAACATCCACCACAATGTACCAACTTTGCTTTCACTGTGCCATCATTTCTGATTGTGTCTCTTCTTGTCACATGAACCCCCCTGCCTACCTGCAGGGGGTTTTTGTGCCTCTTTCTGTCTTTAGACTTTTTTTGGGGGGGGGGGTGGGGGGTGGGGGGGGGGGGGGGGGGGGTGGGGGGAGGGTCTCATCCCTATCCCTCTTGGGACATCCTGCCAATAGCAACATTATCACTGTCTGCCTAGCTCTGGGGGTCACTGAGATACACACGACTCTCTACCATTGAAAGATAGAAGCATGGAAGATATACAGCTTTCTCTACCACTGGAAGGCAGAGGCATGGAAGATATACAACTTTCTCTACAAATGAAAGGTGGAGATATGGAAGATATACACAGCTTTCTCTACCATTGAAAGGTAGAGGCATGGAAGATATACAACTTCTCTGCCAATAAAATGTAGAGACATGGAAGATAGATTCAGTCTTTCTGTGTCTGTGTATAATTTCTATGAAAGGGTGAAAGAGGAGGAGAAGAAAAAGCAGAAGAAGAACAAGAAGCATATAGAAAAAAAAACCATAAGAAGATGCAACATCAGAAGAAAAGAAGAATAACAAGAAGAGGAAAAAAAGATAATAATTAAAGAAGGAAAGACATCAGAGACACCTCTTATAAGGACAATTCAGCAAGTAAGGAAGGAAAGACACCAGAGATTCCTCTTAGAAGGACAATTCAGTAAGAAAAGAAGCATGTGATGTGACCTGGTATGTGCAAAATCCTACACGTCCTAACCTCCTATAGCAATGTCTGCTGTGGAAAACTATGCACATTTCACACGCACTTATCAGAATATTATAAGGACTCACTTGAAGGTACCGCAGAGGCAGGCTCACTGCTGGAGAAAGGCCCAAAACCTTTCATGTTGCAGGCACAAACACGTACAAAGTATGTGTCCCCTTTAGTCAGGTTTCTGATCTCTACCTCCAGGCGAGACAGGTCCTCTGTAGTCATTGTCCCTGAGAGGGGCAGGAAGTTTTCATTACCGCTCCATTCAACTGCACACAATAAAAGCATAAACAAGTGTCAGACTGATTTGTGATGAGAAGAATATAAATGATGTCTGTAAGTTTAAAAAAAGGACCATTTTACAAGCCTTAAATATGGAACATTATTATATGATGCTACACCCAGATTCTTATAGATCAATGGGCACTCAGTGGGTGATGGAATCATGTCTGTGCCTTTATAAGATAACAACTGGCAGAAGATATTCAGTTAGTATAGTATAACTCAATGTTAGCCATGTTTGCAAGGGGATTCCTATCTTCATCTTCAGACTCACAACACAAACACTTTCTATATCAACAGATTCTATTCAATCAAATTACAAACCACATTAATCTTCTCATTTAAGCAAACAATGACAGCAATACCACCAGCCTGAAACTAACTAGTACACTTATTAAGACATTAACCTGGAGGTTTTTGTTCAAATGAAGAAGAGGAGGAAATTATAAACTTTTTATTTTGAGTTTATGTTGTCAGCAGAGAGGCAAGTTTTATGTACCTCATATTTTTCTGTCCTTTGTTTTTTGTTTTGGTTTTCCTTTAATTACGTTTTGAAAGATTGTTTGTGAAAAGGATGTGTGGTGGGGGACATGCCTGAACCAGGCTGGCTATTGGTACATCCTTGCTGACAAGTGGCACTCTGGCCTCTGGGCATGGTAACTTTCTCCCTGCTCTTGTGGTCTACAGCAGATTTGCAGCAGTAGAATTCGTCTATAACACTTGTACTTGAGAGTTTGGATCTTACGTTTACACTGATTTACACGCCTGTATGAAATGTAAATCATCATCATCATCATCATCAATGCCTTGCTGAATGGCATGCCTAATCATACTTCTCCACATCTCTGCAATTTCCAATATCATGTATCAGTTTGTTCACTGTGCCATGATCCAAGGCTGTAAATAATTTTCTTTTGCTGACTTCTTCTATCTCTCTTTCCACAAATCTTTCCAGTTGTTTTTTTTTTTGGCATATCATTTACAGGACATTGCTGTCAACACCAGCATTTTACCGCTGTCGTTAATTTCTTGGCAAGATTACGCTCAGTAGTTTGTTCCAGTTGTTACAATGTGTTAATTTATATCTTCTAACAATGTGGCCAAAAAATAATCACTGCCTCCTTCTGATGTTTGTGATAAGTTGTCTTAGTGTCTTAACCCTTCCAAAATGTTTAGATTACTCAGTTTGCTCTCCAAGAACTTGTTAGAATTCTTTTGTAAAAATACATCTGAAGCTTGTGTGGATTTTTTGTTTGGTTACTAATTGTCCATGTTTCACAGCCACATGTTAAAACAATCATGGATGAATTTTGTGTGTATGCATGTAAAGAGAATTACTTTTACTTGATTTCAGGACAAAAGTTGCTCAAGTAAATATGACAAGGATAGCCAGGTAAAGCTTGAGGCAATACAAAATTATGTAAACTGACCTTTATACTTTGTAACTACTGCTCCGTTATGACTTTGGGGCTCAGAAAAACTGACCAGCAAAGACGAGTCGCTGGTCACTTCCAGTTTCACATTTGTTGGTGCTTCTGGGGCTCCTTAATGAGAGAGGAAATATTGGATATTGAAATATACTCTAATATAGTGTTGTGTAACATTTCATTAATTATGTGCTGTTACATTTAGGAATATTATCAGACAATTATAAACAGGTTAGGTGCCAAACAAACAGTAGGTATGCACCAAACAAAAATGGAAGGCGGGAAATGTAAAGTAGGGGTGTGTCACATTTATGAATTAAAAGTTGTTAATATGGTAGCAGACATGTTGTATTATAACGCGATGACAACAATTTGTCAATATATAAGCCCATGGCGGATACAGTGAATCACTTAAGACCAGTAATCATCCCATGGCACTTAATAAGTTATGCAGCTGAGATAGATGGGCCAGAAGGCAGTGGTTTGAATCTCTGAGGTGGTCAACACTGACTAATAGTTAGATGCATATCCTTTACAGGACGTTGCAGTCAACACCAGCAGATTTTGCTGTTGTGATCTCGTGGCAAATTTACGTTCAGTAGTTCGCCATTGCTTTCTGAACGACCAGCACCCATACCATTTTGTAAAAAAAACCAACGCAATGTGGTCAGCTGCTAAATCACCCACAGCAGTGTTTCGAACGTGGGTATTCAAGATTATGAACTGCATCCGCTACACCTTCGCCACGGAGCTGGCGACTGACTAATATCTGTGTCTTTTTTGTACCAGGGCAAGGGGATGTAAGAGGAAACAAGTCAGCAGTCAGGCTTGCCAGTTTGGCTGCTGTGGGGAGTGGATGAGCAGTGGACCAGACTGACATCCTGAATTCACTCAGCGAGGCAGGGTGAGTCAACAAATCAAAGGATGGATGTGATTCTGCAACTTTTGACCAGAATGCAAAAATATTAAGTCAAAAGGCATCAAGCTATACACGAGCACCAAAGAAGAATAGTCAACATACTCAGAACTGGTGTATCAGTCGCTACAAACTGAGGAAGATACTGATGAGGGGATCTGAGCACTTATGGACTAAAAGTTCAATTTGAAGTGAGGAGGATGATCTGTTGACTAACTTGCTAACTAATAAGCAATTGTTTAGACTAAAACACATCAGTGACTGGTAAAGATTTCATGCATATATGTTGGAGATGCCGGGTAGCGGGGTAGGGGTATCCCCTATCAAAGGAGATTCAAGATGTCTCCTTTCCTCTGTTAGTTTATGAGACACCCTTGGGCAAGGTGGAGCACTCGTTTAGCCCCCCCCCCCCCCCATAACTTCCCCCATCATGGTTACGTGAAGCCATGGAAGCAGGTGGTGGATGGAGAGTGAGAGCAGCAGACAGATTGTTGTTGGTTATGGTCTTGCACTCTGCGGCGATAGACAGATGATCTCATCATTAGAGACAATGGTTATGGCCACCGACTAGTACAGTCACTGCCCAGAAGGAAAGCAATGGCAAACTACCTTCTGCAAAACTTGCTAAGAAACTCTAACTACCATGAAAGAAAACAATGACCGAGAAGTTTTCCGGAAGGTTGTTATAGGAGAAAGGGTTTGCAAAGGAATGCTATTGATTGAATGAATGAATGAATGAATGAATGAATGAATGAATGAATGAATGAATGAATGAATGAATGAATGAATGAATGAATGAATGAATGAATGAATGTTAGAGGTGACTGAACAAGACTGGCTAAGCTGATCCTGTATAGAACTTCAGCTGTACAATCCAACCAATAATCAACAAGTCAACACAGAGCCCAGGCATGAAGCCTAAGCTCCATTGAGAGATGAAAGACAGAAGAAGGTGACAGATTTCACACAGAAGCATAGAATGGTTATCTGTGTGTGACTGGGCATGAAGCCTAAGCTCCATTGAGAGATGAAAGACAGAAGAGCATGAAGCCTGGGCATGAAGCCTAAGCTCCACTGAGAGATGAAAGACAGAAGGCCATGAAGCGTAAGCTCCATTGAGAGATGAAAGACAGAAGGGCATGAAACCTGGGCATGAAGCGTAAGCTCCATTGAGAGATGAAAGACAGAAGAGGGTGACAGATTTCACACAGAAGCATAGAATGGTTATCTGTGTGTGACTGGGCATGAAGCCTAAGCTCCACTGAGAGATGAAAGACAGAAGAAGGTGACAGATTTCACACAGAAGCATAGAATGGTTATCTGTGTGTGACTGGGCATGAAGCCTAAGCTCCATTGAGAGATGAAAGACAGAAGAAGGTGACAGATTTCACACAGAAGCATAGAATGGTTATCTATGTGTGACTCACGTGCATGTTCATAGCCTGCTTTCATTCGTTTTAGCAATTTGTGTCTGAACTCCCAGTGTCCCAACAGTTTTTCATTTTCCTGCAAGGCAATAAGAAATAAATCATGTTAATTCACCACTGTTTATAATTAAATGTTAACAACATACATTTTTACATATACATTACATTTGAGGTCTGCTGAAAAAGTATCAGACATGTGGCCAGGGAAAAACACAGCTACTGAAACTCTGATCCCCTTCAAAATTTCTCCTTGGAACTGCACACACTTCTCCCTTTGATCCACCATTGTTGTAAGCATTTCAGGAAGGCCTCTTTAGGAATGCAGTGTGGTTTTTGTGTTCTGCAAAATGACTCTCATTCCTGAAATGAGGTCTCCTTCAGAGTCATTTTCAACGTGAGGAACAGGCAAATATTGTAAGAAGCCATGTTGGGAGAGTAGGCAGCCTCATGAACCAGAGAAATATTGTGTGTGGCCATGCAAGTATGAATCAGATATGAAGACATAAACATGTGAAGACACAAACATGTGAAGACAAGCAAATGAAAACACAAACACATGAAGACACAAAAATTCGAACCTGTGGATAACAGGGAACTTGGCAGCTCCATTATGACAACATACATGGCCACTCTTCAGACAACATACACCAGACAGTAGTGCAGTGTTTGTATTGAAGTAGGTCAGACAACATACATCAGACAGTAGTGCAGTGTTTGTATTGAAGTAGAAGGTCAGACAGTATTGAAGTGCTTGTATTGAAGTAGAAGGTCAGACAACATACACCAGACAGTATTTAAATGTCTGTATTGAAGTAGAATGTACACAAGACTTACTTTCATCTGAGCTGGGGACACATTAGCATTGCCAGATGAAGCATTCAGCACCGTGGCTGTGAGGTCAATGACCCGCTTCTCCGCTTCTGTCACCAATGACTCTAGTCTATGTAGTCGACAATCTCCCTTCTGGACTGTTGGCACCAAGAAGAGAATTGATTGTTTGAATAATTGTAGTATGGTTATGTGCCATACGCGAAACAAATAATTGATGTACATATGGTTAAAAGCAGTTACAGGCTAGAGGAGTGACTTCATTGCACCAGGTTCTTTCTCAGTATTCTTTCTGCTGAGCGGCCTGGTATAAATACATGTCAGTCTATGTCAATGACTCATGGTCCATGAATAGCAATATTAGAAAGACAATAGATGCAGCAGATATGTGCCTCCTTCGTTCAATGCTAAGAATCCCATGGACAGCTTAGAAGACTAATGTCAAAATACTAATAAAGGTAGTCACATGACAGATGCGGACATTGGGGTGTGAAGTAACAAGCCTTCACCTACTCTAGGCTATAACATTAGGAGGTGCGATGGACAGCTCCCTTCCTCATCACCATGAAATGCCCTGCAGAAGGCACATTCTCAAAGAAATAATTTCTGACATTAGGCTACGCCAATCGTGTTCTCGGTCATCTTTTTGGGAGAGAGCATCTGGAGGGTCATTGTGGGCACCTGACCAGGCCAAGTGGTTTAGAGATAGGGGTCAGTAGAAGGAGGACATGGGGATAGGTTGGCAGAGTAACAGGGACGATGTTCCCTGGTGGAATTGAGATAGGGGTCAGTAGAAGGAGGACATGGGGATAGGTTGGCAGAGTAACAGGGACGATGTTCCCTGGTGGAACTGAGATAGGGGTCAGTAGAAGGAGGACATGGGGATAGGTTGGCAGAGTAACAGGGACGATGTTCCCTGGTGGAACTGAGATAGGGGTCAGTAGAAGGAGGACATGGGGATAGGTTGGCAGAGTAACAGGGACGATGTTCCGTGGTGGAACAGATCAAGAACACAAAGACTGAATGGTTGTGGAGGGACCTGATGGTCTGGGCTGTCAGTCATCCTGCATGCTACAGACACGAGCACACTGGTTGATCACAGACAGTGCAAACTTGGGACAAAGAAGTCAAAGCCAGTTACTATTTTTATCCGCTGTGTTGTGATTACTATTTTAACTGCTTCTAGTTGTTACTTTAACTGCTTCATTCAGAGATAGATATTGCTTGAACCCACTCTGACCTAAAGTATTATTAGAGATAGAAGAGTTCCACACCAATAACATGTAGAATTATATATGAAAAAAAACCCAAGGACATAATGCTGGATGTACAAGTTGATAAAAACCTCACTACACTCAGGACATTCCCATACATGCTCAATCTTTCTATATAAAACACACAGAAAGGTTACTCCACTAACAATTTAGTTACATATCTGCCTGGCCTTTACCCTCTACTAACTCCCTTCTGAGCCAGTCTTCCCAGATATGGATACTCTGTCCAGCTGCATTGACCACCCGATCCCAGACATAATGACTACACAATCCTTATAATAAAGTAAGAACATAACAGAACAGAATTACACATTACAAACAAACATACTTAAACACTTATTGATTACGTACATAAGGGACTCTCTTTGGCTCCTTTGGTCAGCAACATCTTTGCCATAGGAATGTTATTGGTCATCACAGCAATGTCCAGAACTGTCATGTTTTCTCCATTCAAACTGTGAGATTAACAGTTTGAAAACAATCATCTT
Source organism: Cepaea nemoralis (assembly GCA_014155875.1). Lineage (NCBI taxonomy): Eukaryota > Metazoa > Mollusca > Gastropoda > Stylommatophora > Helicidae > Cepaea > Cepaea nemoralis. The sequence continues at coordinate 684,752 of JACEFZ010011317.1, read as the reverse complement.
CATGTGTCAAAAGTTCATCTATGTTGTAACAACCAAGTGCAGGGCATCATGTTTATGAAACAGAACGGGACACAGTAATTCATACGTTCGCACCACAGCCTCCATGTCAAACACTCCAACTCGTGAAGCACATTCTCAAAGAATGCTCTGACAATGGTACATTCTTCTTCTATCGTTCGCCTTCCAGTGGAGTAAGGCCCTCAACCAACTCGAGCCAAGCCCTTTGTAGACTTGTCCATGACTGGTTGCATTGCGTAACTACAGTTTTCTACAGGATGAGGTCTCAAGCCAACCCTCCTGTGTTGCCTCTTATGACATGCATGATAGGCTATAGAGTTACTATTATGTGCTTCCCTTATGTGCCATTCACACACGGGCCACAGTAATACATGGGCAGAATGATACATTAAGGTGAACTTATTAATTTCCTGCCAATGTCAAACTCTATGATGACAATCATCATCATCATCATCATCATCATCATCATCATCATCATCCAATGCCTTGCCGGCTGTCGTGGGCGATCATGCCTCTCTACAATCTGCGATCTCCGACGGCATGGATCAATTCGTGGGTTGACTCCCTTTTGTGCCATGACACAAGACTGTCAAGAATCTTCTCACGCTTTCTTCCCCTATCGCTCTTTCAGTAAATCTTTCTGGTTGTCCCTTTGACAAAAAAAAGCCATTTAGTTAACACAAGAGGCAGTCTCTGACAACTGACCACCTAACAACACCCGTGGAGGAAACATTGCTAATGTAAGCCTACATCCAGCCGCTTCACATGACCTGGTGACACCCTAATATGTCTGCCCACAGACCTGAGGTTTCAGGAGCAGTCTCGCACGTCCTGTTTATTTCTGGCTTACAGAGGGTAAGGAGAGAGCTGCATTACAGCCACCGGGGAGATGATACTTTGGGGTGGGAGAACATTCTCAACATCAATCTCACTTTCATAGATATCAGGCCTTCTCACGGCTCCGGAACATAAGAGCATCAGACTTCAAACACGAATGAAAACTTTGTGTTTCAGATACTTGACACAGACAGACAGACAGACAGACAGACAGACAGACAGACAGACAGACAGACAGAACGAAAGAACTTTATTTTAAAAGGGTAACAAATTGGGCACGCAGGCCCGTCTTACATTCGGCCCTTTCAATCACTCATCTTTCATTCATCAAATGTGCATGTTACATTTACATAGGAAAAAAAAACATTGTCAATGGATTTTGTAAGCATAAACAATGCATATTACGCATGATACATTCACATGAGAGAAAAAAAACCATTGCAATGTTGTGAGACACATACCCCATCCACCCTCACATCCCGCAGCCATCCACACATCCCCCACCCACCACACCTCCCCCACCACTCACACATACCTCCACGCACTCACACAGATCCAGGCAAACATACATTTCGCCACCCACCCACTGATCCCCCACCCACACACATTTCCCAACCCACATACATGCCCCACCCATCCCATAACCGACACGCACACAGCCACCCACATATTCTCCACCACCCACCCACACACCCGCAACCACCCAGCATAACACACATCACAAGACAGACAGACAGACAGACAGACAGACAGACGAATAGAAATAGACAGATACAGAGAAAAGTAGAGAGACATGGACAGACAGACACACACAGAAAGAGAGATAGATAGAGAGAGAGAGAGAGAGAGAGAGAGAGATACAGAGATAGATGAGAGAGAAAGAGAGAGAGAGAGTGGCACTCCAGTAACCAACCTGTTGATGTCCACACAAAGACTGTCCAGTATGGCCTTGGTCAGATCTAGGTCTTGTTGTTCTACAGCCTCAAACAGAGCTGAAGCAGCCATGTGGAGGAGAAGATTGGGGGACATTAATGTGACAGTCCAGTGGAAGCACAAGACTCAATCAGCGGTCACTAATATCTACTGTATGAAATACTGGTCACAAGACCACAATCTCGCACTGGTCAAGACCTTGGAGCATATCTTTGTGGGGTGACCAATCCACAGACTGCATCTTCAGTTTGGTTAACGTTAAAAAAAAATCAAAAAAAAAAAATCACAAAATCACCATGCCTCTCTTCAGATGTTAAGTCCCCAACCACCACCTCCTATTCTTCTTCTGACATCTTCAGATGTCAATGAGAGTACGTTCAAAGAAAGCAGATGTCAAACTTGAACTCGTTGACATCATCTTAGACTTTGTCCTCAAATGGAGCTGATGCAGGTCAACATGATTGTCTCTGTTTTGCATATGTAGGACACGCTTGCTGCAAATGTTTAGCTTCCATTTTACCAGTTCCACAGTTACATTCATCAATATTTCCAGTCTTTAGTTAATCGAGATGTATAGTTCAATGCCAGCCCCACACAGTCTGCCAGGTTTTGAGGAAGGAGAGTTCTACTAGAGTCCTCACGGATATGGTGATTCAGTGCCACGTTGTGAGGACAGACGTTACACCAGCGTTACCCTTGAATGTCAGTGCCACGTCGGGAGGAAAGACTCCACACCAGCGTTACTCTTGAATGCCAGTGCACCAGACTGAATTCTTTCAATCACAGATAACTCATGAAATATGACCGACTTCTCTCCCACGAACCCCAGCCACCACGTGATGTGTTACTTTACTATTTACATTTGATCAGAACACACTAAAGAAATCTGTCTTCCCCAGTCGCCACTGTGTTTTAGCCTCCATGAAAGTAATGCATTCATAATATCTTGAAGCAATGCATTTATAATACCTTGAAGTAATGCATTTATAATATCTTGAAGTAATGCATTTATAATATCTTGAAGTAATGCATGTATAATATCTTGAAGTAATGCATTCATAATATCTTGAAGTAATGCATTTATAATATCTTGAAGTAATGCATTTATAATATCTTGAAGTAATGCATTTATAATATCTTGAAGTAATGCATTCATAATATCTTGAAGTAATGCATTCATCATATCTTGGAGTAATGCATTCATAATGTCTCCAAAGTAATGCATTCATAATATCTTGAAATAATGCATTCATAATATCTTAAAGTAATGAATTCATCATATCTTGAAGTAATGCATTCATAATATCTCGAAAGTAATGAATTCATAATATCTCGAAAGTAATGCATTCAGAATATCTTTAAGTAATGCATTCAGAATATCTTGAAGTAATGCATTCATAATATCTTGAAGTAATGTTCATAATATCTGGAAAGTAATGCAGTTATACCATCCCGGACTGGTTATTTCCACACTAGGATATCTGTTGAGAAAAACCTCTAGGACTGAACATTTGTTTAGAATTACTAATAATTACTATTCAGTCTATGAACTCACCCACTCTTATATTAATTACCTTTAACAAGGTCAATTCCTCTGGAATGTAGAGGGCAAGCGCAATAAACGGAGATCTAAAACACACGAACGTAGGTCAGCATGGCCGAATGGATTAGAACGTGTGTTCTTAACATACGGTGTGCTGATGCCGAGGTAAGGGGTTCAACTCCTATACCGGACAGCTGGACTAAAATGTTGACTTCTTGTCCTTGACTTGGGGACGTAAATTACAAGTACCTCTGAAGTCGGAGTGGGCCAGCCTGATGGCGAGGAACACTGCTTATAGGGATAGCTAACCCATACGGAAAATCCAGTCCAGCACTAGTAGAAATATTGTGTATGGACTACGCTTGAGCTCAAATCTAGCGAGGGCAATAAAAAGAAAGAAAGAAAAAAAAAACACTCACAAACACACGAAGAAGAGAATTACAGACAGAGATGAATATACGGGGAAGACATGGAGAGGAAGGGGGGGGGGGGCTGCAGGAAATGGCAAAAAATAGGACGTCCTAGCCCTGAGTTATTTGAGGGCCTATATCAATGGGGAATTTATGGCAGAAGGAGAAGACAGGAGGTATTCTAACAGAATATTTGAAGTGAGAGACAGTAGTACAGGCAATTCTCACATTGGTAATGGCTAGTCTCAGTATGTTAAATATGATTTCTTGGTCATATTATTTTGATATATCACAATACATGGCTACTGTCAGAAAATCTAAACTAATGGGTCAGAATGATGTGTTCCGTGACCTGGATGAGTCAATTCACTGAGAAGAGTTTCATGGGTGATAATTGAAAGCAGTGTTCGGAATGTCGGTAAGGATGTGCACGGCCCAGCAGGAACATCACATAGAAGGACAAAAGTAGTCATCTGAGAACTGAAACAATGAGCTTCTCTACATCTATGTACTCGTTGAAGCCGAGATTAGAGCACCTAAAGGGGCTTATCTGGAGTAATATATATATATATTCTCAAACATACCTCGCTTTTCCTTCTCTAATTTTCGTTTCCCCAAGATCTGTCCATCACAGCCGTCAATGCTTGAACTTTTCTTCTTTTGAGAATCTGATAAACATAGAGCATAAAACAATTCATTACTACTGTTTAATTTATCTGATAAACATAGACCATAAAACAATCCATTACTACTGTTTAATTTATCTGATAAACATAGACCATAAAACAATCCATTACTACTGTTTAATTTATCTGATAAACATAGACCATAAAACAATCCATTACTACTGTTTAATTTATCTGATAAACATAGAGCATAAAACAATTCATTACTACTGTTTAATTTATCTGATAAACATAGACCATAAAACAATTCATTACTACTGTTTAATTTATCTGATAAACATAGAGCATAAAACAATTCATTACTACTGTTTAATTTATCTGATAAACATAGACCATAAAACAATTCATTACTACTGTTTAATTTATCTGATAAACATAGAGCATAAAACAATTCATTACTACTGTTTAATTTATCTGATAAACATAGACCATAAAACAATCCATTACTACTGTTTAATTTATCTGATAATTTTCAGACTATGTACTACACGTGTGAAATATATATAAACTATGATAAAAAATCTATAAAACAAAAGTTAGTTGCACATCCTTCACAGGACGTAGCAGTCAACCCCAGCATGTTCTGGCTGTTTGTGATTCCTAGATAAGTTTACGTTCAGTAGTTTACCATTGCTTTCTGAACGACCGACACTCATACCGCTTTGTATACAGAATCTAATACAAGGTGGTCTGCTTCCAAATCGCCCGCAGCTTTGCTATGAACGCGGTATGCGGAATTACGAATTGTATTCGTAACCCTCTTCTATACATAAACAAAAAAGTAAGGAATAATAAAGATAAGAGAGTTAAGAAAGGCACAATGCAAGTGGCAGATAACTGAATGTGTACTTACTTGTTAACAGTTTGAGATCCCTTCTCATCTTCGGGCTGTAGCTCTGCTCTTCCTTGTAGCTGAGGTATGCAGGAGCGCTGGGCGAGATGGACAGACCAGACACCACATCCATGGCACTTTCTTCCGAGGAAGATGAGAACAACTTGAGAGCATGAGTATCTCCCCTGTGATAGACAGACAGACAGACATGAGGTCTATCTGCAGAACCCGGGATTAATGTCTAAGCTGTGCATATAACACCATAGATATATACTATATGGGGCATGCCACATCAAGAGGTTTTACACACAAGTAGTGCCCAAGCATATATGCTTGCTTGTGGTCGTTGGCTTGAGCTCCATATGTCGGATGAAGACACCCTGTTGTCCAACATCAATGTGATGTCATACAGGACCTGAGGTTTGCTTGAGTATCCATTGTTCCATGTCTGGCTTATTGGTGTGCAGACTGGTAGTGCCTCGCTGTACAGGCAGACACTCTCCGACTTCGGAGGAAAGTTCAAGCATATATTAGTATTCTTTTGTTTCACACAAGTACTTTACATGATTATAACACATTTATATTATCAGATAGACATACATAAAAATTGTGTCATTATCTAATGAACATAAAGTACTGTGATTATTTGATAAACATACACATGTGAATAACCAAGACACAAACCACATTGTGTGACATCTGCAGTAAGTACCTGACGAGATGCAGCGAAATGTGCCAACCAATAAATCGTACTATATATGGTTTGTGTCTTCGTTATTCAAATTCACTTCATTGTTTTGAACATACAAATGTCTGATAATGGAAAAAAAAAACTGCACCATTGAAGAGCCTGGGATTATGAAATAGTAACACATATTGTTCACTTTTTTTTTCATTGTTCTTATGGTTTTCAGCTTTCCATTCTTCTCATTCAGTTATTATGCCTTACTGTAGTCACTGAAGTGTCTCCCTCATGTTTATATGTTGTGTTTTGTGTATTTGTTTGCTGATGAAGGCTAGTCGCCAGAACGTCCTTTGTGTTCCATAACTGTGTTCTGTAAAGCCGCATTACTTCATGTTCTTTTATATGTTTTACATTTCCACAGCGTTATCGCAGTTACACTAATTTGATTCACCAATGAAGAGGGAAAGAAAACTTAGCCCAAAAATGATGATCTAAAGTTTGAAGAGTCAGCTGTGAATTGCAAATATCCTCTCTGTGAACAGACACAATGAATTCAACAGCCACCCCCCCCCCCCCCCCAGGATGAATAAGAAACAAGAAGAAAAGAAGAAGACTGCGATCATAAGAAACATACTTCTAGTTGTCTCAGAAAAAGCATGTCACAAATATAGTGATCGGTGGACATATGCCAAATGTATTGGTTTAAGAGTGACTCAAGAAAGTCAGCCGTAACAGCCTGTAGAAAGTCAGCCGTAACAGCCAGTAGAAAGTCAGCCGTACAGCCAGTAGAAAGTCAGCCGTAACAGCCAGTAGAAAGTCAGCCGTAACAGCCAGTGCTTGGATGTAGTTGGTTTCTGTTTTGTTTGTTCACTCGCTTTCAACTCAACCGTAGTCCACACACGTGCCACTACTTCCGGTACACTGGACTGATTTGTGTGTGTGTGGATTAGCTGTCCCAATTACCAATGTCCCTCGCCTTAATTAGAACCCACTGCGACGTCAGAGGTAGCTATGGTGTAATGAGTTGCATTGGGTTCATGCCACTTACCAGTCTAGGCTGATAGATCTGTTTCGTGATGGCGAAAGCGGCTCTTTCTTGTCTCTCATGACCAGGCGTCGAGAGAACTTTTGTAAGTTTCCGGCACTTGATGATGTCTCCAGTCTGCAGAGACATCACAAAACGTGTAACCATACACGCTAGCTTTGTGTAATTAATGCAAGAAATACATGACCACCATGCAATTATGGCTTCAATGACTGTCTCCACCAGGGATAGGGGAAAAGGAAGTGGGAGGGGGGGGGGGGGGTGTTTTGAGCCTGATGAATTAAGGCCGCCTGGCTTGAATTGTCGCACGAACTGTGCCGGTTAGGGTGTTTAATAAGGTCCAAGGCAGAAAAAAATATCTGCGACCTTACCGAGGATTCGAATCCGGGTCTCCAGACTGGGAGCCTGGTTGTTCTTGCCGGTCGGCCAGACGCTACTCAATGGCAAGAGGAGGAAAAGACATCCTGAATGTGACATGAGTGACATAAGTGCACCAGGGAGGAGGGAGATGACAGGTGGCCCAGGATCATTGAGAAAACAATAGCCAACCACTCAATGCCTAGACTACAATAGCCAACCACTCAATGCCTAGAAAACAATAGCCAACCACTCATGCCTAGAAAACAATAGCCAACCACTCAATGCCTAGAAAACAAATTGCCAACCACTCAATGTCAAGACAAGTGCGATGACTCATTGGTTTCTGGAATATGCAGGACAGTACTCTCAGAACCAGTTATTTTGTATTGATTGAGTTAATTTTCACTTGCTCTGTTTTCTCCAGAACAAGTTTTGAGGGCACCACCTGTCTGTACCGGTGAAATCACTTCTCACTACTGGTGGTACCACCTGTCGCTACTGGGGGGGGGGGGGGGGAAAACCACATGTCGCTACTGGGGGGGGGGGAAACCACATGTCGCTACTGGGGGAACCACCTGTCGTTACTGGGGGTACCACCTGTTGCTACTGGGGGAACCACCTGTCGCTACTGGAGGAACCACCTGTCACTACTGGGGGTACCACCTGTTGCTACTGGGGGAGGGGACCACATGTCGCTACTGGGGGAACCACCTGTCACTACTGGGGGTACCACCTGTCGCTACTGGGGGGGGGGGGGGAAACCACATGTCGCTACTGGGGGAACCACCTGTCACTACTGGGGGTACCACCTGTCGTTACTAGGAGGGGGGGGAAATCACCTGTCGCTACTGGAGGAACCACCTGTCACTACTGGGGGTACCACCTGTCGCTACTGGGGGGGGGGGAACCACATGTCGCTACTGGGGGAACCACCTGTCGTTACTGGGGGTACCACCTGTTGCTACTGGAGGAACCACTTGTCGCTACTGGAGGAACCACCTGTCACTACTGGGGGTACCACCTGTCATTACTGGGGGTACCACCTGTCATTACTGGGGGTACCACCTGTCATTACTGGGGGTACCACCTGTCGCTACCGGTGAAATCACATGTCACTACTGGGGGAACCACCTGTCGCTACTGGGGGGGGGGGGAAACCACATGTCGCTACTGGGGGAACCACCTGTCGTTACTGGGGGTACCACCTGTTGCTACTGGGGGAACCACCTGTCGCTACTGGAGGAGCCACCTCTCACTACTGGAGGAACCACCTGTCACTACTGGGGGTACCACCTGTCGCTACTGGGGGGGGGGGGAACCACATGTCACTACTGGGGGAACCACCTGTCACTACTGGGGGTACCACCTGTCGTTACTGGGGGGGGGGAACCACCTGTCGCTACTGGAGGAACCACCTGTCACTACTGGGGGTACCACCTGTCGCTACTGGGGGGGGGGGGGAAACCACATGTCGCTACTGGGGGAACCACCTGTCGTTACTGGGGGTACCACCTGTTGCTACTGGAGGAACCACTTGTCGCTACTGGAGGAACCACCTGTCACTACTGGGGGTACCACCTGTCGCTACCGGTGAAATCACATGTCACTACTGGGGGAACCACCTGTCGCTACTGGGGGGGGGGGGAACCACATGTCGCTACTGGGGGAACCACCTGTCGTTACTGGGAGTACCACCTGTTGCTACTGGGGGAACCACCTGTCGCTACTGGAGGAGCCACCTCTCACTACTGGGGGAATCACTTTTCGCTACTGGGGGAACCATCTGTCGCTACTGGGGGGGGGGGGGGAGGAGACCACCTGTCGCTACTGGAGGAGCCACCTCTCACTACTGGAGCAATCACTTGTCGCTACTGGGGGAACCACCTGTCGCTACTGGGGGGGGGGGGAACCACCTGTCGCTACAGGAGGAACCACCTGTCGCTAGTGGGGGTGTGGTCACGCAGCATTTCAAACCTGGCACTACCTAGCTCCAGGTGGCCATCTCATCATTAGCCTGAAACCTGGTGGTTCCAGTTCCCTAGTCTACAACACATGAAGCTGGGGGTCGGCTTGTATGGCAGTGGGCCATTATAAGGTTACTAATGTTCACTTCTACAGAAACAAATCTAGCCATTCATGGCACTGCTAGATGCAGTCTGAGACACCATCACTCCTCAGAAGGCTTCAGTTATGGCATACTATATGCTGCTTTGGCAAGATAATGCGTTGTCTTGTTTAAGAAAACAGGACCATCATTTGTGCTCTAGAACGTATACAATACAACACTCGGCGATTAAGATGTTCTTTGAAAATATCTATAAGCTTGCAAAAGTGACGAAACATCTGTTACAAGAATAAGTTAAGCAGCTAGTTTAATGTAGTGTAGGTTTTATTCAGTGGTTCTCAGAGTGAACAGTGCCATGCCTATGAGGGACGCTGGAGAGGTCTGGTGGCTGGTAAGACGTATATAAAAAAAAGATTGTTTCTGTGCATATATCGTTGCCCAAATGTGTAGTCTAGGAGGCAATGGATGGCAGGTTTTTTTCTTTTTTTTTTTAAAATCTAGCACAGGCATAGGGTCCACCTCGAAGTAAATACGCTTATTCCCTCAGTGACCTGCCATCGTCAATTGGAGACAACAGTTTAGAATTCCACAGTGGTTGCTATGGCGTTTTAAAAATATTGTCTAGTGTGTTCTCTTGCTTGCTTGCTTGTGTTCGCTGGCTGTGATCTCCAGCGTGAAGTCCTGTATGTGGGATGAAGACATCCTGTTGTCCTACATCAGTGTGATGTCATACAGGACCTGAGGTTTGCGTGAGTATCCGTTGTCCCATGTATGGCTTATTGGTGTGCAGACTGGTGGTTCCTCGCCATGCAGGCAGGCACTCTCAGACTTCGGAGGAAATGTGTTCTCTAATATCAAATTCTTGTTTCTACTTCTATGAGTGCTCATTAATACCGGCGAATGGGTATTGCATGCAAACCTCTGCTTGCCTTCTCTCTCTCTCTCTCTCTCTCTCTAAACTTAACGTGGGTGGTGACTGAAAAGACTTATACCAGGATTATATTTCGATTATACCACTACTCCTAACTAGTTCAACCTCAAAGAGAAGTTATTTTAGAGTCCATCCCTGGTTCTGATTAATTATCCTGTGACTGAGTCAGCCACAAATAGGATATTAATTTGTCGGTGACTGTTGTCCAAAGAGGGTAATGGCGCGAATAAATTATAAATGTACGGACGGACGTATCTACTGACTGCACTAACGCTCGCATGGATTTGATGTTTGGAGATCCTAATACGATAGCTGGTATGACAAAAGGGAAATAACATAGGAAATATAAGAGTTGCTTACCTTTTCTCGTTGGAAGCACTTCGCACCATGTTCTGTGGATAGAGTGAAACAAACACACGTTATTCTATATTACATAATACAAAAAAAAAAAAAAAAGCAAAGGACCTGTTTACACACTCTAAGGCGTACTGGGCCTTCACATTCCTGTGTTGCCACAGAAAGATACACGTTCTCAACTTGTGTAGTTGCATTTGTTTGCTGTTGTCCCATCGGCTAGTAATGCTTGGTGTTGACCCTCCACAATGCTGGGGTCAGTCTCTTGTGACTTCTTTTATAAGTCCTTTTGTGTTATTAATTATGGAGCCAAGACAAAACGACCTGTCCGTGTGTTTAACATTTTGATGAGATGAAACTTTACAAACTGATATCTACCGTACATTTAACAAATCCCGCTCCAGTTATCAGACACCCCTTTTGGCTCAGCACAGTAGATTTCCCTAAGCGTTTGTTCCATCCACTCTACTGTTTTGCCTTCATTTCTACAGCTTCAGTCAGTTGCGCCACAAGGAGATAATTGTATGCCTACCTTCCCCGACAACAGGAAACGGACATTGTACATTCAGTGAACCGTGTCCTGAAATAATCTCTGACATATATGCATAGGAGACTTATGACCTACTGAACTGTTCAAACGGAAAGACGATAAAAAGAGCACTGGTCACAGCATCACAATGACATTACACAGAATACGTCAAATCGTATGAAATAAACAACCCCCTTTCAGTATTCTGCACTGGATTGAATGCTAAGCAAAACAGCATGTGATAGCAGCATGAGCGATAATAGAGGCCCAGTGATACAAACCCTAGCCACTTAACGCACACGGTAGATAACAGACGACTACACGTTCAGCACGGTGACAACAGTGCCAGATAAACAGATCAAACAATGCGGAATCAATTATTGTTTTAAAGTCGGTTTAATCTGGCCTAAACCATACAGCCCCAGATCAAACACAATCAACGATCCGGTCTTCAATATGTCTAGTTGTCTAATTGCACCCACTTGTTATAATGACAAGTATTGGATTTATAGTGCACTAACAGGAATGAAATCATGTTTGAGAGACAGAACATAGCGAACTATGACCTCTACGCTGTGACAAGGTGTCTGTGGTTTACAAGCCCTGAAGTACAACCATGTCCAGCTGATCAGTGAACTACGACCCACTATGGTACCCTAGTACAGACATGTGCTCTTATTCATGACTTGATAGTTATATACTTGGCTGCAGGAGACAGCAGTGAAAGAAGAGATGTAAACAACACGAATGCGTTCATGGAGGAGGCTTGCCTTTGAGGGAATATAATGTCTGAGCTTAAACATGGAGCGTGCTTCTTTTGGCGCAGACTCATCATCATCATTACCGTCCTCAACATCATGGTCACCAACATCGTCCTTGTCAGTGACCCACCCAGTGCCATCTCCGCATTGAAAGTCGGCTGTAAAGAGTGTCCAACACCCCCAGTCCTGTGTCTTCATACCACATCTATATCCTTTTCTTCCAGTCCATCCCTTGATGCTGTCCACCCACCCGTAACATTGTTTTCCTTTTGAACCATTCCCCTCCACCTTTCCTTCTACATCATTTAACAAGGAACTTTCTATATACGTATATATATAGAACAGTGATGCAAACTATATATTTGAAAACGTTATTTGCACCATATATATATATATAAAACGTAATCTCAGACAGACTCATCCTGCATTTTACACGGAAATAGATGTCCACCGCTCCCACCCCTTCCTGCCAGCAGAAGAACTGCCCCATACATTAACTCTTGACAATTATAACGGTTAGTAAAAATTCGGTTTCGCGCGCGTTCACGAAGAGTTCATGAGTAGTGTATATACCGGCGGCTTTCACCTGGTTATATGTTTTCAATTATAGTGTGCATAATTCTTTCCTACCAGGTTCACACAGGGGGCCTGGCTGCCCGATATCTAACATTTCATCATGCCCGACAAAGCGTCCTATGTTAATCCCAGACATATCTTAGGAGATTATTTTTAGCAATATTTTGCAGTAACACAACAATGGACTTTGCTGTATACGATCTGGAGGAGTTGGGGAGAATACATGGGCAAACAAAAACATTGATATTAAAAACTACTGAGCTTTTTTCTTAGGCAAAGCAGGGCGTCTTTATAAAAGTTAGTTGCATATCCTTTAAAGCACGTCGCAGTCAACACCATCATTTTTTGGGGCTGTGTGTGATTCCTTGGCAAGCTTACGTTTAATAATTTGTTAATGCTTTCTGAACGACAGGCACTCATGCCAAGTATGAAAACCAGCGTCAGGCGTCTGCTTGTAAATCGCCCGCAGCTGTGTTTGGAAAGCGGCATGTGGGATTTCGCATTGCGTTCTTTATCCCTTGGCGACAGCGCCGGTAAAGCTTTTTTTTTAAATTATAAGATTCAGTGGATTCCGGTTGATTGCACCACATCGGGTATGATGTTTACATCACATCGGATATGTCTGCACCACATCGGGTATGATGTTTGCATCACATCGGGTATGTCTGCACCACATCGGGTATGATGTTTGCACCACATCGGGTATGTTTGCACCACATCGGGTATGATGTTTGCATCACATCGGATATGTCTGCACCACATCGGGTATGATGTTTGCACCACATCGGGTATGTTTGCACCACATCAGGTGTGTGTTTTTCTTGCTGTTCTTCGGGTACCTGGTCAGGTGTAGATATTGGCGATCACGACTCTCTAATACTGCATGTGATATGATGCTTGGAGGCAGTTGATGTTGCGTATATTATTATTAGTTGCTAGCTTTTTGAATTTCCGAAGCAAATATTTCTCTGCTTTCCTCTATTTCTCGCGTCTAGTCTCTCCCCCCCCCCCATCATCATCATCATCATCATCATCATCATCATCATAATCATCATCATCATATACTTTACAGAGAGACTCTGAAGCATTTGCAAGTTCCCCTGCCTCATGAATTTCCATGCACAATGTGTCTTCAAAGTCCTGTGTCCACCATCACCGAACGTCGCTCTCATTACAGCCCACTGAGAAGACTAGATCTTTCGCCAGTTCCCTTGAAAATCAATGCTCATCCAGCACCACACAATAGCACCACACAATAGCATCACACAATAGCACCATTCATCACACCACAATAGCACCATTCAGCACAACACAATAGCATCATTCAGCACCACACAATAACACCATTCAGCACCACACAATAGCACCATTCAGCAACACACAATAGCACCATACAGCAACACACAATAGCACCATTCAGCAACACACAAAAGCACCATTCAACACCACACAATAGCACCATTTAGCACAACACAATAGCATCATTCAGCACCACTCAAGAGCACCATTCAACACAACATAATATCACCATTCAGCACCACACAATAGCACCATTCAGCACCACACAATAGCACCATTCAGCAACACACAACAGCACCATTCAGCAACACTCAATAGCACCATTCAGCAACACAGTTCTTGCCTTTCTGGTTAGTGACTTTCCCAAGTGCATCTTCATATTTGCTTTAGTCTGCCGCGACCTCTGAAATATTTAACCACAGTTTATTCTGGAGTCGTTTCCTCGGAATCGCCGTATTTGTGGTGGCTTCAAAAGCTGCTTTCAGTCATTACAAATTCTTCACAAGTTGGGCGTATTGCAGTGCTAAAGGCATTTCATCTTCTACAGCTCAACGCGCCTGAGCCCAGACATGAAACTAAATTTAGCAAAATAAAAACAAATCGTTAAACTGTTTGGTAACTTAGCAAAACAAAAACAAATCATTAAACTGTTTGGTAGCGTAGAAATGTTGTGACCCACATCACGCTCTGAAATGCCGCAATAAAGCCGCAAATTCTGACAAAATATGATGAATCATTCAGGTTTAATACTTGTTTTGTTTGTAGTTTTCCAATCACCGGCTTTACAGATTGACTTATTTAGAAGCTTTTTTCATGCTCCATTTCTTCCTATTTCGCATTTTCCAAAAGGCTAATTTTTTATCATATTTCATTCCCCCTACCACTTGCGCTGTCTTTCCCAACGTGCTGTCTTTCTCAACTCAATCTTATTTCTAATATTCCATGAGCCAATTCTGGAGATTGTCCCCTAGGCCAAAGGAGGCAATTCTGTAGGTGGTCCTAGGCCAAAGGAGGCAATTCTGTAGATAGTCCTAGGCCAAAGGAGGCAATTCTGTAGATAGTCCTAGGTCAAAGGAGGCAATTCTGTAGATAGTCCTAGGTCAAAGGAGGCAATTCTGTAGATAGTCCTAGGTCAAAGGAGGCAATTCTGTAGATAGTCCTAGGTCAAAGGAAGCAATTCTGTAGATAGTCCTAGGTCAAAGGAGGCAATTCTGTAGATAGTTCTAGGTCAAAGGAAGCAATTCTGTAGATAGTCCTAGGTCAAAGGAGGAAATTCTGTAGATAGTCCTAGGTCAAAGGAGGCAATTCTGTAGATAGTCCTAGGTCAAAGGAGGCAATTCTGTAGATAGTCCTAGGTCAAAGGAGGCAATTCTGTAGAAAGTCCTAGGTCAAAGGAGGCAATTCTGTAGATAGTCCTAGGTCAAAGGAGGCAATTCTGTAGATAGTCCTAGGTCAAAGGAAGCAATTCTGTAGATAGTCCTAGGTCAAAGGAGGCAATTCTGTAGCCTGTCCTAGGCCAAAGGAGGCAACTGTGCAGATCGTCCTAGGTGAAAGGAGGTAATTCTAGAGATTGTCCTAGGTTAAAGGAAGCAATTATTGAGATTGGTCTAGGTTAAAGAAGGCAATTCTGGATATTGTCTTAGATGAAAAGAGGCGATTCTGGAGATTTCCTAGGTGAAAAGAAGCAATTCTGGAGATTGTCTTAGATGAAAGGAGGTAAAACGGCGATCCATACTAATAACTATTTCCAATGCGCGTCATACTTCTTCTAGGAGAAGGGTCTCCTATCACCTTGGTTATCTGAGTCCCTTTCCTGTCCTTGACTGTAGACCTGGTCATGATGGTTCTACTCTGTAGCTAAAGTCTTCTACGGGATGGAGTAACCGTTAAGTACCAAGCCAACCCTACTTAATCGCATCTAACGACATGCGTGGTAGGTTACAGTTACTATTCTTTGCTTCCCTTAACGGCCCCAATAACACGCGAGCGCAAGGACTCATTAGTCAACAGAAAGATGTGATTCAAACCGCCATCTCACTATAACGGTTGTTAACTTGCGGGGGTGGGGGTGGGGAAGGAGGTAATACTACGCTCGGCTAGCAGGGGTACCATAAAAGGCGCCGTCACTCACCATGCCTGCATTACACACAACTGTCGTGGGCGAAATAGTTTTAGAGACAATTACCCCCCCCCCCCTCCCCCCATCAAGCTGGGAATTAAACCACACTAACACCAGTCTCATTGTGACTGAGGTTACTGTTAGGTATGTCCAGACACCCACGTTATCACATGATAGCTGTTTGATCGCCTAGTGATGAGTAATGATAAAGTTACCTGCAAACATCAAACGACTAATTGGACTTTACATGTGTTTATTAAGGTATACTGCATGTCAGCGTTTACAAATTAAAAAAAATATAATACAATGGATTCCTTCACATTGCGATATACTTGGAACTCTAGAAGCCGACAGATTGGGAAAGGAAGGTGGAAGATACTTCAATCTGATATAGATGAGTCCAGGAGACGTACAAGAAGCAATTACATAACCGAGTGGAAATCAGGGCATCCAGGCTACAAGACAGATAATGCTCATCACCAGCTCAACCGAAAAGAACAAGAAACAATCTTCAGACTCCACACAAGACACTGTCAACTACTGCCTATAGCACCTTGCAGTGTACGACAGCGGGGTCTCCACACAAGACACTGTCAACTACTGCCTATAGTACCTTGCAGTGTACGACAGCGGGGTGTTTTGTCTGAGGAATTAAGGCCACCTGGCTAGTGCAGTCCCCGCGAACTGTCAGGTTAGGATTTTATTGTTGCCACCGACAGAACAAAATCCACACCTTACCGAGGATTCGAACCCGGGTCTCGCGAAAGATAACCCGGCATGTTAGCCACTCGGCCAGCCGCTTCTCATGAAATATCACCTGCTATATAAACTAAAGATGGAAGATACTGAAGAATGTGGCTTTGGAACGGGTAAAATAACAGCGAAACTTTTGTTGCAGGAGTGTCCAACATATGCAGAAGAGAGAAAGGGATTGTGAACCTAACGCAGCCCCATGTGAGAACATACTTTATGGAGATATCAACACGTTTGAGTTGACTGCTGCTGTCTTTGCATGTATGCATACTGAGGTCTGAAAGTGAACCGAGAAGATGAACATAATTCCAAGTGTTAGAATGATGTCACAATGGACAATATTTAGATCCAAAAACAAAAGACAGGCATGCCGGCATGCAGACAGCAAATAGAACGGTTGGTAAGCAAGACACATGTCATCTGTGCAGTTAGACAGACACATGGGTAGGTAGACAGATGGGTGTTGGCCGGAGATAGACAGACGGGTAGATAGATCAATAATCTGAGAGATTGAAAAACAGAGGTACAGACAGGCAAACACAGATATGGATAGGTAGGCAGATAGATAGACAGACAGACAGACAGACAGACAGACAGACGGACAGACAGACAGACAGACAGACAGACAGACGGATAGACGGATAGACGGATAGACGGATAGACGGATAGATAGATAGATAGATAGATAGATAGATAGATAGATAGATAGATAGATAGATAGATAGATAGATAGATAGATAGATATTCCAGTCAGACATATGAGGAGACATAAACATAGGCTGACATACAGTCAGACAGGCTGGACCCGGCATATAAACATCCCATATGAACAGACATAAACACACCACAGACGGACAAGCATAAAAACATCACAATTTAAACCACTTTAAGTGTAGAAATGTAGGCTACCGGTTTCAACAAAGACAAAAGCATACTTGCGTGGCTTATATACTCAAAGTTGATTATGACGCATCTTTAACAACAGGATCTGTGTCTGGCCAAGGCTTTTCTCAAAACTAGAAGAACGGTGTTGCATGCCTTAGCTAGAATCCGCCAGGTAAATAGGCAAATTATATGATATTTGCTACCGTATATGTTTGGTTATTGTTGTCGGCAAAGCCAACATTTTCAGTCATCTTTTGTGTTTTAGTAGTAACAACGAATATTTAAGTTCATATTTGAAAACGGAATTCAAGTCTGAGAAAGAAGTAACAGCCGCAACAACGGTAAGAGCAGCAGCAGCAGCAGCAGCAGCAGCAGCAGAAGAAGAAGAAGAAACGAAGAAGAAGAAGAAGAAGAAGAAGAAGAAGAAGAAGAAGAAGAAGAAGAAGAAGAAGAAGAAGAAGAAGGAAAAGAAGAAGACTAAAACGACGTCGACGATTAATAAGAAGAAGAGGAGGAAGTAGAACAGGGACGACAAGGCGAAATACAAAATTAATTGTTTTGTAAGTTGCGGTCGGGTTCCACATCTTCGCTGATGTAAACTGTTTTTATGGCAGTGATGGTGATGTCAAGTGATGCTGATGATAGTGGTATTAGTGGCTAACAGGAAAACGCCCGAATTGAAATATTTGTACTTTGTGATCATTACTATTCTAAAGAAGTTCAGTTATGTCCACACTGCGCGTTCCTGTGTTGCTACCACAAATGGAAAAATGAATCCCAGGTTAACACTTGTGTTAAAGATTTGCATACACTTCCGCAAACCTGGGGGTAACTGATCCAAGTTAAGCCCCCTTGGACTCTTACGCAAACTGGCTAAGTCAATAGACGAGCTTCGTGGAGACAGGCGCAAGAGGCCAACGCAGGGTCTGTATTGCAGGTAAACAGAAGCACCTGCTACAGGTAGAGACAGTAACAGATGTATCTCAGATAAAACAGATGAAGAAACAAGAACAGTGATGATTACTACATGCCCAAGCATATTTAACAAAGTGCAGGCTTTATATAATACATGCATTTACCACATTTGCATTTGGCATGTGTAACAAAGCTATAGTTTCATATACAGAGACACGCTAATTTCAATTTACTACTCGAAAGATGTGGAAGATCCAGGTTTTTACAATATAAATGTTACCAAAGACACCTAGCTATTTCATACAAATTGTCTTGCTAACTGGCGTAGGTGATCATGCTACAACAATGTTGGCGTTCTCCTGTAAAATAAATGTACCTATCCGTGTGCTGCCAACATTCCACGTCATAATACGAGGCCGTCAGTAATATTCTCTCGCTGCCTTCTCTGATTCCTTCCCCCACTAATCTTAACAACCCCCCCCCCCCCCCCACCGCTGTTACAAATGGCCCAGACTTTTCCTAGCACCACAATGATTGTCGTTATGTGGTCCCCAAAGTGGCCGGTCTCCCTGGCGAAGATGTTAACGTCTTTCTCCGTAATCCCGTATATTCTCGTGAGTAACGCAGATGCGCGAGATTCGGTAGCGGATCGCGCCGCATTGGTTACTTACGGGGGTATGTGAGCCGATCGCACAGAAAGCAATGGCAAACTACTGAGCGTAATCTTGAGTGTTCTCCAATACCAGTCGTCACAATGTTCTCCAATACCAGTCGTCACAATGTTCTCCAATACCAGTCGTCACAATGTTCTCCAATACCAGTCGTCACAATGTTCTCCAATACCAGTCGTCACAATGTTCTCCAATACAAGTTCTTATAATTGTGTATAATGGTCTATTTTAATTAGCATGTCCCAGACAATCGTTTACTCTGGCCGCCCAACGTCTTCGAAGTATTCCGTCTCAGAAACCACACATCTCCGCTGCCGCCGCACCCCCCCCCCCCCCTTTAAGCCTCCTAATTTGCTCGTTCAGATTCTAAGATTTACTGCCGTACAGCAGATCAGGTTAGATATGATAATTCAATACTCTCTTTCTGACATTCAATGCAAGCTATTTCTCGTTGGATAATGTGATCAAAATTGTGTGCTTGTGATGAGCTGTAAGTTGTCTTTGTGTCGGGGTATCTTTCAAACCATTTAGATTTCGCTCTTTGTCCGTCAGTGAGACTTTTATCGTTCCTCTGTAAATCCATAGTCTGCGATCTCCTGCTTGTTTACCAATTGTCCAAAGTTCTCTCATCTCATCATGTTCCTCTTGTACCTTGCGGTGTCGAGGTGAAGTATAAACTTCGTGAGAGTGCCCGGTTATGGGCTTCGTATATCGACATTCCCATGGATTCTGTTATTCCCTCCGTCCAACGTTTACGTGGTCGGCCTCTTCCTCTGTTTCCATCTGGTCTGTACATCATTGCTTGTTGTGGCATGCTGTTGACTGGTAGCCTACTTGCATGGCCAAACCATTTGACTTGCTGCTTTCTAATAAAATCTAGAGCAGCTTTAACCCCCACTTTAGTCCTGATTTCTTCATTTCTGATCTTGTCCAAAGTTAAGCATCAGAAATGCGGGCTCTTTGTGTTAAATTTTATTCTGTGTAACATTCACTAAATCTTTATGTAGCTTCTAATGTCAAGAAAGAATTGCATAAGATGTTATTCCTTGTGAAGTTTACGTGTCCGATTCTATTCTTTATTTTTATGAAGAATGTCTCTCTCTCTCTCTCTCTCTCTCTCTCTCTCTCTCTCTCTCTCTCTCTCTCTCTCTCTCTCTCTCTCTCTCTCTCTCTCTCTCTCTCTCTCTCTTCTAGCCTACATAAACATCTTCAATTACTGCAACTCCACAAATGTTTACTGTTTAATAAGGCCAAGCTAATTCACAAAATCCTATTTCAAAATGCCTCTAGCTACCTTGGTCCATTGTTTAAATATAATGCAAGATAAGGCGAACGACTAAACATACTTCACGCCCCTAAACCTAGGACTTTTAAAACAAGCTTAGCGTACTCCGTCACTCAGCTGTGGAGCAATCTTCCACAAGCAATCAAAGACACCACCAGTCCCTATACATACAGTCGCAATCCTTTTGAACACTATCCCATTACAGACTACATGCCCCCTTAAAAAAGAAAACAAAATAATAATAATGATCTCAAATGAAAACTAGTATAATAAACATTGCTCTAACCGTGGCACGTTATTTAGGTAATTATAATTATTATAATATATTTTATTATAATACCTTAGGTAATTATATATTATTATAATATATTTATTTTTTTTGCATATCCTTTTTTTTTACAGGACATCGCAGTCAACACCAGTAATTCTGCCGGTGTGATCTCTTGGCAAGTTTACGTTCAATAGTTTGCGACCAGTATGGTCACTGCTAGGAAGGAAAGCAATGGCAAACTACATTCTTTACAGATGCCAAGAATATCATGTACTGCAGTCTTATCGATAATCAGAAAGACCTAGAAGCAAATACCTGGATGGCTTGGCCACGTGGCATGGTCGAGATAGGAACACAGAGCTGATCCACGACTCTGGTGATTGAGTGAGATGGCAGAACATGACCGCCCACGCTTACCGGCATGGCACATGATGGATGGATAGTTTGGCATTGCTTTCTGAACGACCGGCACCGATACCAACGCGAAACCAGCGCAACACAGTAGGCTGCCAAATCGCGCGCAGCTGTGTTTCGAACGCGGGTATACGGGATTACGAACCACGTCCGTAAAACCTTCGCCACGGAGCGCAGCTAATTATAATTGCCATGTGAAAAATTTGTTTTAGTGAGTCATTTGTTATGCACATATTCCGCGCGTTTTCATGAATATTGTTCTGTTGTTTCCGTTCTTGTCTAAGATTAACTTCATAAGTGATGTATGAATGAAATAATGTATTAGAGCAGAGAGATAAGGGCAGACTGTCAGACAGGCCTGCGTGCCCAATTCGTAATTCTGTGAAAATAAAATGTGTTCGTCTGTTCTCTCTCTCTCTCTCTCTCTCTCTCTCTCTCTCTCTCTCTCTCTCTCTCTCTCTCTCTCTCTCTCTTATATATATATATATATATATATATATATATATATATATATATATATATATATATATATATATATATATATATATATATATATATATTTTGTAAGAAGAATGTGGGTACCATCATAACGTAGCAGGCCCTATGTAGAAGGCCGTTCCCATCACAGTCCACCGAAAACCAGGAAATACTCCGCTTCTTTCGCCAGTTCATCTGCCCCATGCATTTAATATGGGCACGTCTTCCATTCTTTAGGTCAGTGAGTCCAAAGACGTGTTGAGCTTGTCTGATCACGTACCTCCAATGTCTCCTCTGAATATTGCACCTCCACTGTCTCCCGTTCTCAGCCATCCTCTCCAGGAACCGTTTTCACGCCTTAAATCGCATCTGGCACGGTGACCAAGGTTTGTATTAACCAATCGACTTATTGGGTGGTGGGTCTGTATCAGATCGACCACATTTAATGCCCAAGACATATCCTGTTACCCAGTTTGCGCTCAACATAAATCTTTACCCCAACGTCATCACAGTTTGTCCTAGGAATTTCGTTCTCTTTGTTTCTTGCCTCGGATCTTGCCGGAATGGATGCTGGAATAAAACTCTAATGGGAGATGACGACATGCACAGTCCCATCACAAGTGCCAATACATATAGGTTTTTGCAGTGCTATTTTCAGCCATGTTAACAGACCCGTTTTCCTTTGTGGATCTAGTTAACAGACCAGTTTTCCTTTGTGGATCTAGTTAACATGGCAGAACAGGCCAGAAAATCCCCGGAGATCACTTACAGATGGTTAAATAGAGGAATGCAGAAAGAATGGCATGTAGAGATGAAACAGTCGATAGTCATGTCGCACCGGAGACTAGGGCAAACATAACACGACTACATACATCAAGAAGACACAACAAACCTGCGTGTCTAATGTTATAATATGCAACAAATGGAGAATGCTTTGAAAACAAAAGTAATTGAAAGATAGAGAACAATACTCAAAGAGTATATTATTGTAAAAAGCAAAGACGTCAACGACCATACGTATTACACATGCACAATGACCCAAGGTTGTGAAGAATCACAAGTTCCTGTGCCAGCTGGCAAGATGTTTTGGGGAAAAAGAAAAGCTTTGAATATTCACACATAATGAATCGGGCATTGACGCTTTGAATATTCACACATACTGAATCGGGCATTGACACAAACGCTTAAGGCCAAGAAGCAAAAATGCCAACATTCTACACACAAGCAACAATTCTAGCCCCACAACAGGTTCAACCTCTTATATTCCCAGAAGTTGGTTATTAAGATTCTCTTACGCCAAAAAACAACGGGTTCAACCTCCTATAGAGAGAGTGCTTAACCCCTAGTTGCTTCACTAAACACCTCCAAGCGAGACTCACAAACATAACGTTTTAAACATCACACAAACATTTTTAGAACCGTAACAAACACACTTAAACAAACAAGGACTTTAGCCTCTTACAAATAAGGAGTTAAGCCCCTTACAAGTATAAGACTATACCGTTACATACACATAGACATGAAACTATACTGTATAAACACATAGACATGAAGCTACACTCTAGAAATACATAGACATGAAACAATATTCTGTAAACACATAGACATGAAACTATACTCTATAAACACATAGACGTGAAACTATACTCTATAAACACATAGACATGAAACTATACTCTACACATCCATAGATTACACTCTAGAAAACACAAAGACATGAAACTATACTCTAGATATCCATAGACATAAAACTGCACTCTACACTTACATAGACATGAAACTACAATTTACACAACCATATGCATGAAACTACACTTTACACATCCATAGACATTATACTACACTTTACACATCCACAGATATGAAACTACACATCCACAGATATGAAACTACACTTTACACATTCACAGACATGAAACTACACTTTACACATTCACAGACATGAAACTACACTTTACACATTCACAGACATGAAACTACACTTTACACATCCATAGACATGAAACTACACTTTACACATCCACATATATGAAAATACACTTTACACATCCACAGATATGAAACTACACTTTACACATCCACAGGCATGAAATTATACTTTACACATCCACAGACATGAAACTATACTTTACACATCTATATGCATGAAACTACACTTAGGAATTCACAGACATGAAACTGCACTTTACACATCAACAGACATGAATCTACAATTTACAAAACCATATACACGAAACTAAACTTTACACATCTATATGCATGAAACCACACTTAGGGATCCACAGACATGAAACTACACTTTACACATCTATATGCATGAAACCATACTTAGGGATCCACAGACATGAAACTACACTTTACACATCCACAGGCATAAAACTACACTTTCCACATCCACAGGTATGAAACTACACTTTACACATCTACATGCATGAAAATACACTTTACACATCCACAGACATGAAACTACACTTTACACATCCACAGACATGAAACTACAGTTTATACATCCACAGACATGAAACTACAGTTTATACATCCACAGACATGAAACTACACTTTATACATCCACAGACATGAAACTACACTTTATACATCCACAGACATGAAACTACACTTTATACATCCACAGACATGAAACTACACTTTACACATCCACAGACATGAAACTACACTTTATACATCCACAGGCATGAAACTACACTTTGCACATCCACAGGCATGAAACTATACTTTACACATCCACAGGCATGAAACTACACTTTGCACATCCACAGGCATGAAACTATATTTTACACATCTATATGCATGAAACTACACGTTACACATCCACAGGCATGAAACTACACTTTACACATCCATAGACATGAAACTATACTTGACACATCCACAGGCATGAAACTACACTTTGCACATCCACAGGCATGAAACTATACTTTACACATCTATATGCATGAAACTACACGTTACACATCCACAGGCATGAAACTACACTTTACACATCCATAGACATGAAACTACACTTTACACATCCACAGGCATTAAACTATACTTTACACATCCACAGACATGAAACTACACTTTACACATCCACAGACATGAAACTATACTTTACACATCCATAGACATGAAACTACACTTTACACATCCATAGACATGAAACTATACTTTACACATCTATATGCATGAAACTACTCTTTACACATCCACAGACATGAAACTACACTTTATACAACCATAGACATGAAACTACACTTTACACATCCACAGATATGAAACTACACTTTACTCATCCATAGACATGAAACTACACTTTACACATCCATAGACATGAAACTACACTTTACACATCCATAGACATGAAACTACACTTTACACATCCATAGATATGAAACTACACTTTACACATCCATAGACATGAAATTACACTTTATACATTCATAAACACGAAAATATACTCTATGCACCCATAGACACGAAACTATAATCTAATTATACATAGACACGAAGCTGTACTCTACACATCCACGGAACTATACTCTACAGATCCATAGATAAGAAACTATATACTCTACACATTCATGACACGAAACTGCACTTTACACATCCATAAACATGAAAGTGCACTACACACGACGATATAAGCTTCTTACACATAAGGCGTTAGACGAGTACAGCTCTGGCACACATAGAGTCGCATGTCTGTCTTTATTTCACACACACACAGACACACACATATTTTCGCTTTCTCGCATCCTCTCTCTTTCACTCTCGTACAGCTACAACATCTTAAATATGATATATTTTTATTTAAAAGCATATCCTTTTTACAGGACTTAGCTGTCAACACCAGCATCTTTCAGCTGTATGTTGATCTCTTGGCAAGATTACGCTCAGTAGTTTGCCATTGCTTTCTGAGCGGCCGGCTCACATACCCCGTAAGTTACCGATGCGATTCGAACCACTGCTGATTTGAACCGTCATCACGTTACCGACGAGAGTATACGAGATTACGGAGAAAAGTCATAACCTCTAAGCCACGAAGCCGGCAAATATGATATTACACCTCTAAAACACGTAACTCTACTCACGCAAAACGGTTGAAATTTCTTACACACAATGCTCTACAGCACTAAATCTCAAGACCTCTCACACACACACACAAACACACAACGGGTTAAACCTCGTACATGTCCGAGCTCGAACCTCTTACATCATACACTTGAGAAACCACACGCCGTTACGTAACGGCTTAAACTTCTTGCATATCAACAGGTTAACCCCCACATGTATGAAGCTACACTGACGCACATCGCGCCAAAAAGCTACGCTGACGCATATTAAGTTAAGCAGAAAAAAATACACGCACGCACGCAAGCACGCACACACACACAATGTAGGACCTTACCTCCGATAAGCTTCTCAGTACCCGGGTCATGGCAGCAGATAAAACAATGCAGGGGTCCTTGATCGATTCATGGCAATATTTAATACATCCGTTTGCGGTAATAATCTAATGTTTATTCTCGGGCATTCACAACTGGCCGGATTGTCTCCACTCTATAGTTTCATTTTCCTTCATTCTTTTCAACTCACAGTAAAAGCCTTTCACCGAATGTTGTTGTGCTCGTTTTTATTATCGCCAGCTCTGTTCTAAACTTGCAATTGCTCTACAGTAATATTTGTTTTCGCAGCGAAGACAGTTTTGCTGTGAATAAAGCCTCGTTATGTGAATATGCTGTATGCTTTTTAAGTGTCGTGAATTATCACTGAAGGGGTTGAATCGTCAGTGTTTTTATGAAATATTCTCAGGGATTAGCATTTCCTGTTATCGCCAAGCGTTATGTCAGAACAACCTATTCTGGAAACAACAATTTGCAATTTCTGTTCTGTGGCTCAAACGTCTTGGCAGTTTAATGCAGTCATAATATACACTGGCGCCGCGACAGCGCAGTGGCTAGACGCTCGCCTGCCGGTGGGCGTGGGTATGGGTATAATCCCTATCGGGGCGGATTTTAAAAATTGAATAAGGCTCCTAGGTCGACCCAACCTTGACCGTGTACCAGGAAATGTCTAGGGAAGCAAAGGCGGCCGTGCGTTAGTGATCACGTGACCCACCGAGTGCCGATTGGATTATAAAGATATGGTTCTAGCATCATATGTTCAATGCGCCTAATGCAAGTATGCACGTACAATGGTCCTTTATTATATATATATATATATATATATATATATATATATATAATATATATATATATATATATATATATATATATATATATAATATATATATATATATATACCATCCTAGCAAGAACCTGCGGTGTTACCCACGTGTAATGTAAATCTCATTTCGTAGGCCTGCGAGCATAGAGAAATCGGTGACCAGTCTCTTCCAACCGTAGCGAACGTCGAGAGCAGGTATCGAATATCGTCCAACCGAGCTGATGTTATAACGTCATAACTGCCACACCAACGTCCCTTTAGTACATTACCACTACATAAAAGATGCACAACATAAAACACAAGGTATCAATAAGTATTATTATTTTAGGCAGGCTAAGATGGCCCTTGCCGGTCTCCCTGGCCAAGGGTTTGAGACTTTCTCCATAATTCCGTATACTCTCGTGAGTAACGTGACGTGCGCGAGAATCGTCGGTAACTTACAGGGTATGTGAACGGTCGCTCAGAAAGCAATGACAAACTACTGAGCGTAATCTTGCTAAGAAATCAACAATCAGCTGAAAGATGCTGATGATGACAGCGATGTCCTGTAAAGGATATGAGATCAAAAAAATCCTTAAAGACATTTTGCTAAAAAGATAGCCATTGAAACAATTACAAACAAAAGTTCCTCTCTCCGTCTGGCCACGCTGTTAAACATGGGGATGTACACATGGAAATACCGGCAGATTAAATCACTGGATGTAGAAGAAGAGGACTACGAAGAAACAACTAGATGACACCAACATGAACGCACATTGCTGTTCGGATATTTCGCTGAGCTGAGGTGCATTTATGAGAACAGAGCAATTACGTGAACCGACATCATCTGTCTTCGGACTAACTAACTTACCAGCCAACCAACCAACCCCCCAGCCAGTGCAGGATTTACGTATAAGCTACACAAGCTATAGCTTGGGGCCCCCAAGAAAGTGGGGGACCCAAAAAATATTGTCCGAGTGAGCAATTGTCATATATGTATACTTAAATATACTGCAGCATTATTAGTCCCAATGCTGCACGTCCGGGACGTCCCATACTCTTCACCCAATTTTTTTAGCGCGTCTTTTCGAAGAACAAAGCGCTATTTGCCTAGGGTTTGCATTACCGATAACCGGGCCCCATAAAGGGGCCCCTTATAAAGGGCCCCATAATTCAAATAGCTTAGGGCCTTATCAAGTCTAAATCCGGCCCTGCCCCCAGCCAATCAGTCAGCCAGTCAGCCAGCCATACAACCAATCAACTAAACAACCAACCCACCAACCAACCAACCAACCAACCAACCAACCGACCGACCCACCCACCCGCTAACCAACCAACCAACCTACCAACCAACCAACCAACCAACCAACCAACCAACCAACCAATCAACCAACCAACCAACCGACCGACCGACCGACCCACCCACCCGCTAACCAACCAACCAACCAACCAATCAACCAACATCATCATGATATTAATGTTTATCTCTTGTTGCGTCGACGTTTACGACTAAGGGGTTAAAGAACGCAGTTTCACAATTCCCCGACACACCGTGTCCAGGGTTGGACATGAGCAGCAGGAGATTTGTTAGCAAACTGCCTCGCTTTGATTTCAATGGCATGAGCGCTTATCATTCATAAAACTAACTAAAAAAAATTACATGACGTTGCAATCAACCTCATGTCGATTTTCTAGAGAATGTTACTTTCATTAGTTAGTGGCAAACTACAGAATGTATAATTGTATAGTAAATAAATGCTGGGCTTGATTGCAACTAACGTTTTAAACTTGTGATAACGTATTACACAGGATATCAATTGGGGAACCCTTTGAGGCCACTGAGACAGTTCACAAATAAATACATATAGCATTATTTGGCGCTCATAGAAGGAGAAGAAGGAAGTAGAGATTAGAGGACTCACTAGATAACATAAAATATGAAAGCTACAGTTATCGATCGGGATTCGAACCTGTCACCTCCAAATGACGACAGCGCCTTGCTGCAGGAACAAATGCACTTCGACGTACGACCAACTAGACACTAGAGCGCTAAACAATACTTTGTATACTCATATACAATAATACTCAGGCGGCTGAATGGTCTCCAGGTATGGTGTCCGCCTCGAGTGCTGGAGGTTCCGAGCTCAAGCCCTGGCGAGGGCCGGGATTTTTTCACGTGGACTTCTAGTAACAAAAATTCCCCCTGGTGTCTGGGTAGTGAGATCGGACGCCCGTGTGTATTGTTGGGCACGTAAAAAAAACAAACCTTTGTCAGTTGGAAATCGGAAAAGAGTAGCCTAGCGGCGCTGCCCGGGCAAAATTTCGAGTTAAAAATCTACCCAAAGTATTTCAGGATTCTCGCCGGTGCTACGGAGTTCGTGCACAGAGCTAAGATTCTCTGGATTCCGGCTTGAGTTAGGAGTAGAAGAACGGATCACTTATGAGTTATACACGTAATGTTGATCCGTCGACTAAACTAAACAATACTTTGTGTGTTTATTTATGTAAACTTGTGATAAGCACATTCCAGTTTCCAGGGATGATATCACAAACACAATCGAAATCAACAAAAACACGCTCGTATTCTTAAACGGTATTAAAATATATATCACCCTGTTATTTCTCATTCTGGACGATGCGGTTGTCGATGCTGTTGTGAGCAGACTACCATGGAAACAGTGGAACTATTTGTCTATCTTACGCATCGATTCCTGCGCCAGTCAATCCTGTTCCGAGGATTGATGATTAGATTCAACAAACAACAAATGAGAGAAATTGCAATTATGGAAAGTACGATGTTGAAATAAGGTAAAACAGCTATATCTGTGAACTTGATCAAATCAGTGACTCGACATGAATTATTTCTTGTTGTTTTCAACAGCGAACCAAATATAATTATTTACAACTGAGTTAGGCTACTATCGTCACCATCGTGTGTCATGGCGATAGCGTGGGCGGTCACGGTTCACCCTCCCACACATAGTCCAGTCTGATCCTAGGCTTGGAGGGCCTATCCTCCATTGGGATATAAGGAGCAGAAGAGGAAGAAGAAGAAGAAGAAGAAGAAGAAGAAGAAGAAGAAGAAGAAGAAGAAGAAGAAGAAGAAGAAGAAGAAGAAGAAGAAGAAGAAGAAGAAGAGGACGAAAAAAGAAGATGTAGAAAAATAAGAAGATGAAGTAGACTAAGAAGTGGTGGAGTAGTCGGAGGAGGATGACGAAGAAGATGGAGGTGGAGGAGAAGGAGAAGAAGAAACAGTTAAAGTTAATCCCAAGGCAGATACTCCTACTGGCAAATGAAGGTATATCCCAGGCCAGGGAATCATGAGCTAGTTTGGTCGGCTCCCTTCCTCGCCGCCGGACATCACAGACGATTTCCCAGAGAATTCTGAAAATATTCCGACAGTAATTCTATGATGGCAGGTCGACCCCAAAGCCCTTCTGACTGGAAAAAGAATCTTGACACTGCTGAGGCTTGATCCCAGATCTCTGTCTTGGTATGTAGCCGTACTAAACACAGTGCTAGCATAGTTCTTGTTATGGTAATTCAATGTACAATGAAATTTCCCCGCCTTCGTGACACATATTTGTGTACGGTGCTCTGGATCCACAGCTACATGACCAAGCCAATTCAAGGACTGATGCATTTCACCAGTGGCCTTACTTCCCAGAACATTTTACGGTACTCGTCTGATTAGGTTAGGTAAACCACTGAGCAATATGATCACGAGCATATCTTGCCTGCCATGATGACGATTCGAACCACAGATCACCCACCAACCTAACAGATGAGTACACTAGCCACTACCCTATGCTAGTGTCTATAAATGGGTAGGAAATTTCAAGTATTACAATGGCGTTCTGTTGATCCGAATTTTAACACATAAACATACAAGCTGCTACAGGATAGATAATGGCATTAGGACGTGAAGCAATGATAAATTCTACGCCACGGTATAATGAGATGGATGGGTAGTCCCCTTCCTCGCCATTTTCCTACGCCTGACAAACGGCAGAACAATTAAGAAAATTATCACGTACTCATATTATGAATATCAGTTGACCCAAGAGCAGTACTTCATCACAGAAACAGAATCGTGCTACTGACACAAACATGCCCCGAAGCAGGAAAATACTATGTGTCTGATGGGATAGGACCGTCATATTTTATAGCTCTGAACGCTGGCAGAAATAGTGGCCACTCTTGACCTCACTTAAAGAGACGACACACTCGGGCGTCAATCACTCATCCGACCGCGCTTATGACATTATCCGCATAGCTCCGTATCAACCAGGCTAACGCGCTCGCTTATTGTGCTACAGCTGAAGGTTGAATCGTAACGCTTGCCCCGGAACGCTTGCCCCGACAAGTAAAGTCAGAAATCAATAATCGATTTGATTATACCCCTACCCCTACTACCTCAAAAGAGAAGTTATATTAGGGTCCATGCCTGGCTCAGATTAATAATCCTGTGACTGAGTCAGCCACAAATAGGATATTAATTTGAAGGTGATTATTGTCTAAAGAGGGTAATGGCTTGTTGTTGATACGCAATTATGACACTTTAATTTGCTTGCTCTCTAATTTGCTTGCTCTTTAATTAGCTTGCTCTTTAATTTGCTTGCTACTGTCTACAGGACAACTGAACTGTACAGACTTGCCAAGAGATCACAACAGCAAAAAAAATTGCTGGTGTTGACTGCAACTTCCTGTAAAGGATATGCAACTATCTTAACTTAACGGTCTACAGGGGTATGCGTATTATGCTGTAGAGCAGATTTACCGTTATAATGTCTGTGTGCGATTAGCCGCGGTAGAGCAGTGATTAGAACTCTTGCTGGCAGGTCCACTCGTCGAGTATTCGAATGCCCAACAGCGGATTGTTAAACAGCGACATAGGCTCCCAGGTTCAGCCACATTAAAATGGGTATCAGAAATGTAATGAGAAGTCCAATCGGCAGGAGCGATACAGACCATATCCCTCACAAGGCGCGATACTGACCATATCCCTCACAAGGCGCGATACAGACCATATCCCTCACAAGGCGCGATACAGACCATATCCCTCACAGAAAGCCGATTGGTCTATACACACGTGGAACTAGCTTCATAGACCCAGTATGATCTGAGGCGCGTGAAAAGGTCATTTAATTACTTTATTTCTGTACTAAATGCACACATTTTCATAGCAGTGTGTGCTAGGCTGCCTTCAAGCGACCTAGTCTCTCTCTCTCTCTCTCTCTCTCTCTCTCTCTCTCTCTCTCTCTCTCTCTCTCTCTCTCTCTCTATATATATATATATATATATATATATATATATATATATATATATGGATTCCTGACACAAATGTTTGCAAATGCCCTGTACCACCAGAGTAACTAAGAATGATGGCACAACTATAAGACAGAGACAAACAGCATTATTTGGTCATGTGATGAGAAGAGATGCGTTAAAGAATATCGCGACAACTGGAAAAATCAGTGGGAAAAGGAGGCAGAGGCGGATCAAGAAAAATTATGCTGGATGGGAGGGTATCGAAGGAGGTGCAGGAGACAGCAGAGGACAACGGGGCTTGGGGCGAGCTGACTGAGGGCCTATCCATTGGAAAATAAAAGACAGAAGAAGAAGAATTGTTAATACCGAACCACTAAGTTTGACCAATTCTAAAATCCTACAGTCTTCTACTGATACTCCACATTCATCAACCAGAACATTCGTTAACCAGTCCAAGCCTGTCCCAGACTGTTAGAAGTCTTTGTTAGTTTTCGGGGTCACCGTGGTGAAGTTGTTTAACCGCCTGCCTCGCGCTCCACAGGTCGTGGGTTTGTGTCCATACTTCATCATTCATTTAACGAGGGACATTTTCTAGGAGACTCTTGCGTGTCGTCGCTGGAGCTAAGGACCTCGTGACTTGGACTGCGTGAACGCCGAGATCACGGTACCGTCGACAGACTGGAAGGCCGTGTCACGAGAAATGACGCTTTCGACAAACCGTTCTGCGGAAAGAGAGCGTTCTGCGGAAAGAGAGCGAGCCGCATGGGATCAAACTCGGTAAAATCGACCCTCTTCTCTTAACCACACCTCCCCTGTTGTGTGCGTGTGTGTGAGTGTGTGTGTGTGTGTACGCGCGCACGCGCGCTAATTTTCAAGTCCAGTGCACTTTACTTATGCATTACGTCTGGGTATGCTCTATTTGCAGCACACGTCACTTTCAAGTTAAAACCACACAAAACAATTTACACAAACTGCCACGACCTCACATGTTCGCGGCCAAAATAATCTGGCCCAACTCCGCGCATTAGCTAATGAATTCCGTAAACCGTACCACGTGCTCAAATACTCGGCGAAAAAATAAACGCATAGCTAAATAAGTAGCAGCAGAGCTTCCACACGTCTACACCAAAGAACAAAATGAAACTACACCTCCAGGCAATTTCTTAATAAACAGAATCAACCGGATGACGCAACCGCATCTCAGCAAAAATATACCTGTTTCCAGCGGTACACAGATTTCACATGCTAGCTAACCCAGTCGCTGAGGAAAACTTCACTGTCGGCTCCTAATGAGTACAAACTCCAGCGGAACACGTTTATAATGTAAGCTTCAGGTGACTGGATTCAACCCCCGCCACCGCCAGGTTTTGATGTTGGTCTTCAAACAGGCGGCGGCCCGCGTGACTTGGACAGCCTGAACGCCGAGCTCACGGTACGGTCGACAGATTGGAAGGCCGTGTCACGAGAGCAGCTTCCTAGACGTGGCTCTGGAACTGTTAAGACATGCTAGAACCGCTTCGATCATTTCTCCAACTTTCACACTTCAATTTATGTGCTGCATTATCCCTCAACCCCCCTCTCTTTCTCTCTCTCTCTCTCTCTCTCTCTCTCTCTCTCTCTCTCTCTCTCTCTCTCTCTCTCTCTCTCTCTCTCTCTCTCTCATATTCCAATCTCTAGATCTCATTCTTTTTCCAAACTTTCACTTTATCTTTCCAGTTCTAATCTCTCTCTCTCTCTCTCTCTCTCTCTCTCTCTTGCTCTCTCTAACACACATACACATTCACATCTCTACATCTCCCTCTTTTTCCACACTTCCACTCTTTCATTCCAATTCTAATCTCTCTCTCTCTCTCTCTCTCTCTCTCTCTCTCTCTCTCTCTCTCTCTCTCTCTCAAAAGAGATGGAGAAAGAGATAATATAAAAATGTATAAGTATGTTTATGTTAGCGAGTTTGTGATTGTCATTGAGTTATATGTGTATGCGAGGGGGTGTGTATTTGTGAGTTATTGAGTGTGTTAGTTAGTTAGTTAGTTAGTTAGTCGTGGTTCCAACTTCACGGCAACGGGTCGTCCCCATATTGCTCCGTGCCTATGCTAGTGAATATCACACAAAATGCTCCTCACTGCCCAATGTGAACAATGGAATAGACAGGAGTATCGACAAGCCAACAGCCCGCACAGGTACACTGTGCATAATGCAGCCGCCAGAATGCCAACACAAAAGTCCTCCTAACTTAATGAAAAATACAGTTCATCGTCGATGGAAACGGCAGTCACCAGAAAGACTTCATTGACCCGGGTTTTATCCCATATGGCTCGGTCTCTTTCCGCAGGACGACCCGCCGAAAGCGCCGCACAAAGCATGAACTCCGTAGCTCCAGCGGCGACTCCCAGGAGTCGCCTGAAAAATGCACTCGTTAGCCGAAAAGGCAAACCAGTCAATCCAGCAACAGCCGGCCGCCATCGTTCCGAACATGCAGTTCACGCTACAAACAACCGCGGACAGATGTAAAAGCATTCGACGCAAAACTCACAGCTCACAGTGTCGCGCCACGCACTCACTCAGTAGCAAGACGACGGAACCATATCCTCCTTAGTCGCCTCTTACGACGTGCATGGTAGGCAACAGTGTTACTATTCTTTGCTCCCCCGTATGGGCCTCGGCAACACACGATTGAGTGTGTGCATAACTGTAAGAGTTTGTGTAACCGATGTGAGTATGTATGTAGATATGTATGTATGTGTTTATGCATGTGTGCGCGTGTCTGCTTGCCTGTCCCATAGCATGGTAATATGCATTGTGAATGTTCACAACATTCATTTGACAATGTTTTTTTTTCTTTCTATGTGAATGTAACAAGCACAGCAGATAATTAATCTACGAAAGATAAATGATTGGGCATGCCGAATGTAAGACGGGCCTGCGTGCCAAATTTGTGACCCTTTAAAAATGAAGTTCGTTCGTTCATTCGTTCTCTCTCTCTTGCGCGAGCTCTCTCTTCCCCCGTCTCTCTCTCTCTCTCTCTCTCTCTCTCTCTCTCTCTCTCTCTCTCTGTGCGTGCGTGCATGCGTGCGTGCGCGCGCGCGTGTGTGTCTTGTTGTGTTCCATGTTTGAACACATAACCACACTTGGTCATGTTTACAAAAGGCATTCACATTCACTATTTCTGGCATCACACACACTGATTACGTACATTCATATGTATGCGTGTGCATGTGTGAGCGTGCATGTATGTGTGCATGTGTGCGCGTGTGCATGCATGTGTGCATGTATGTGTGCATGTGTGCGCGCGCGTGCGTGCGTTAGGCTGCGTCGACCTTGACACCCAGATCGGTTTTAAAAATACGCCCCGTTGCAGAATCGAACCCATGACCACCGAGCGTCTAACCTCTAGGCTACCGCGGCTCCCACTATACACGT
The DNA here is from genome assembly GCA_014155875.1 of Cepaea nemoralis. Taxonomy (NCBI): domain Eukaryota; kingdom Metazoa; phylum Mollusca; class Gastropoda; order Stylommatophora; family Helicidae; genus Cepaea; species Cepaea nemoralis. Next base: position 649,202 of record JACEFZ010011317.1, on the reverse strand, counting down.
AATTGCCAACAAGCCAGTGGAGCCTTAGCTCATACATAGGGTATATATAAACCCTTAGCTCTTACAGAAGGTATATGTAAACCCTGAGCTCTTACAGAAGGTATATGCAAGCCCTTAGCTCTTACAGAAGGTATATGCAAGCCCTTAGCTCTTACAGAAGGTATATGCAAGCTGTTAGCTCTTATAGAAGGTATATGTAAACCCTTAGCTCTTACAGAGGGTATATGAAAGCCCTTACATATGGGTATATGCAAGCCCTTATCCTTTACAGAGGGTACATGCAAGCCCTTCAGAGGCTAAATGTAAGCCCTTAGCTCTTACAGAGGGTATATGAAAGCCCTTACATATGGGTCTATGCAATCCCTTATCCCTTACAGAGGGTATTATGTAAGCGCTTAGCTCTTACAGAGGGTATATGTAAGCCCTTAGCTCTTACAGAGGGTATATGTAAGGATAATCGTGGGCCACCTGTCTGAAGTCTGGGGTCGGATACGTCTATCTATATTTATGCAGGTGAAAATCGCCCTTTAATTCTACCTTCCTGTGTCTTTATCTGCAGGTCGTCACACGTGGTGAGGTCCCGTTACCTCATTATCACATCTTTCATTTATGATGTACTATCTTCGTTCTTGCGCGTTGTCTTATTTGTTTTATGCTAGACTTGTCTAGATAACCGGAGGTGGTTGTAATTTACACTTACGGATTCTTGACAGAGAGAAACTGCCGTGTCGAGAGGCCAAGTAGATGCGGAAAGGTCGCGAGGAAACTTGATGTGTAATACTGTTGAGTGGAGAGGAAGGCATGTTGTAGAGGGTGGTTTCAGACTATACACATTGTAGGATGTGGATACTAAGATATACATCAATATATACATTGTAGAGAGTGGATACACAAACACACACATCGTGGATTGTGGATACATAAACATAGGCATAGCGGATACATAAACATATACATCGTGGAGAGTGGGTATATAAACATCTACATCGTGGAGAGTGGATACATAAACATATACATCATGGAGAGTGGTTACATAAATATATAAATCGTGGAGAGTGGATACATAAACTTATGCATTGTGTACACATAAACATACCTCGTGGAGAGTGGATACATACATATCTACATCCTAGAGAGTGAATACATACATATATACATCGTAGAGAGTAGATACTTACATATATACATTGTAGAGAGTGGATAAGTGTATACATACATCGTGGGGAGTGGATACATACATATATACATTGTAGAGAGTGGATAATTACATACATACATCGTGGAGAGTGGATACATACATATATACATTGTGGAGAGTGGATACAGAGATAGACACACGGTAGAGAATGGATGCAGAGATGAACAGAATTGGTTGTCAGTGAGGCCACATGAGTAATGGGAAAACAGGGATGAGACAGACAAACCGGTGACTAGACTGTCTGACAGTTGATAGTAGCAGGCGCCGATTGGCGGTGCAGCATTAGCCACCCCCCTCTCTCTATTCTCTCTCTCTCTCTATTCTCTCTCTCCACAGTGTGTGTGTGTGTGTGTGTGAATGTTGGGGTTGGGTGTGGGATGTGTGTGTGTGGGAAGATGTTTGTGGGTGGGGGATGTGTATGTGTGTGGGTGGGTGGATGCGGGATGTATGTGGCTGGGGGATTGTGTGGGTGGGAGAAGTGTGGATGGGAGAAGTGTGGGTGGGGGATGTGTGTGGATGGGTGAGGCATCTGTGTGTGTGGGTGAGTGCGGGATGTGTGGGTTGGCAGGGATGTGTGTGGGTGGGGGAATGTGTGTTTGGCTGAGTGGTTAGGGTTGTGTAGGTGGGTGGGTGGGTGAAGGATGTGTGGGTAGATGAGTGTGTGTGGGTTGGGGGATGGGTGGGGAATGTGTGAGTGGGTGGAGGGTGTGTGGGTGGGGGATGCGTGGGTGGGTGATGCGTGGGTGGGGGAATATTTGTGTGCCTGGGGTGTGCGTGTGTTTTGGACGGGGGTGTGGGTGGGTGGGGGATGTGTGTGTGTGCGCGCGTTGGATATGTGATGGGTGTGGAATATGTGAGTGGGTGGGGGTGTGTCTCATAACATGGTAATATGCATTGTTTAAGTTTACAACATTCTTTTGACAATGTGTTTTCCTATGTGGATGTATCATGCACTATTGATGAACAAAGATGAGTGATTGGAAGGGCCGAATGTTAGACGAGCCTGCGTGTCCAATTTGTAACCCTTCGAAAATAAAGATCAATCAATCAATCAATCAATCAATCAATCAATCAAATCTCTCTCTCTCAAATAAAGTTTGTTCGTTCGTTCGTTCGTTCTCTCTCTCTCTCTCTCTCTCTCTCTCTCTCTCTCTCTCTCTCTCTCTCTCTCTCTCTCTCTCTCTCTCTCTCTCTCTCTCTCTCTCTCTCTCTATTCTTGGCCCTCTACTATTTGCCATATATATTAACGATCTACCTTTGCATCTTTCGTCGTCCTGCGATCTATTTGCAGACGACTGTACAGTGTACACAAACGCTGAAAACTGCATTTTACTTGAGTCGTCTTTACAACAAGAATTAAATAATGTAGTTAGGTGGAGCTATTCAAACCGTATGCAAATTAACATCACTAAAACAAAATCAATGTTATTAACAACCAGACAAAGACTTCAGACTCTAAGCTCACACACAACACTTCAACTTCACATCGATAACATGCCAGTAGAAAGTGTAATTGAGCACAAAACATTAGTTCTAATCATTGATAGAAACCTAACCTTTAATTCCCACGTTCAAGTGCTCATTAAACAAACAGCGAAAAAAGTCTACCAACTCGCCAAAATTAAAAACTTCCTTGATGAGGACACAAGGAAACTATTCTATACTTCTCATATACAGACACACTTTGACTACTGCTCTACGATCTGGGACGGTTGTTCTAATTCAAACACCAAGCGACTTTACTCACTCCAGAAACGGGCCATGAGTCTAATTTATAGCAAACATTTAACTGACAATCCTAGCCTGTATAAACGCCTTCAGTTACTACCACTCCGTAAACGCCTGCTTTTCAATAAAGCTAAACTAATTCACAAAATCCTGCATCGGAATGCCCCAAATTACCTTTGGCCATTGTTTAAATATAATGCTAGACACAGTAAACGTTTAAATATATTACACATTCCGAAGCCTAGGATTGACTTATACAAAACAAGCTTAACGTACTCTGCAGCTCAGCTGTGGAACAATCTTCCACAAGAAATCAAAGACATCACCAATCCCTTTTCATATAATCGCAAATTATTCGAACACTATCTCAATATGGATTACCTTCCCCCTTAATAATAGAGATAATAATAATAATAACAAAACCCTAGTATAACAGCCAGTCCCCTTTTGGTAGGCCAGTATATTCCACATGGCTAACAACAAGTGTCAGACCATTATCTAATATTACTGTGTCGTGTAGTTTTGGTGTTCGCATTTTGCCCATGCCTTTATAATGCATATCCTTTATATTGTTGTTGTTATCTGTTAGCCTTGAATGATGTGTGAATGAAATAATGTATGAAAGAGAGTGATAGAAGGGCAGAATGTTAGACGGGCCTGCGTGCCCAATTCTTAACCCTTTGAAAATAAAGTTTGTTCGTTCGTTCGTTCTCTCTCTCAAACCAAACTATACCAAAAGAAGTATCAGTTAGCTGAAATGTAGCCAACATTGACTAATTGACTAATAGAAAGAATGCTGGACGAGAGCACGCCGAGAACAAATGTATAAGTCCAGAATTGTGACACTGCCTTCAGCTAAAGGTCGTGTACTTTCGTGATCATAGTGGCGCTCTAGCTGGGTGGCATGGGTTTACCACCTCGGGTGCAGCAAAACAACCCAAGGTCCCTTGTCAACTCTCACCCCAACTCACAACACATACCAATGTTAAGGACACTCTTTCAGAAGGGCCTCTATGGAAGGAATCCAAAATAAGAGTTTATCGCATATTTTCAATCGGTGATCAGGCTTTCGGAGGCTGTAAGTTGAGAAGTTAACGTATGGAATATTCTCAACTGTAGTAAAGCTGTAAATAACCTTCTCCATGGCGAAGAAGTTACGGACGCGTTCGAAACACAGATGTGTTGGTCTTTTTTAAAAATGAAATGGTATGGATGCCGGTCGTTCAGAAAGTAATGGCAAACTAATGAACGTAAACTTGCCCAGGAATCTTGAACAACCAAAAAAAAAAAAAAATGCTGGCGTTGACTGCAGAGCCGGATTTAGACTGAAATATGGGGCCCTTTATAAGTCCAGATATTCTATGTCAATGACAAATATGATTTTCGGATACCTAGAGGGTTAAACTGAAATACAATTAAGAAGTATATTGATAGTGAAATCATAAATCTTTAACTTAAAATCATTTTTATTCATAACAAACTTAAAAATGCAAACTCTGGTAAAAAGAATATATTTTTTGGGTCCCCCACTGCCTTGGGGGCCCCAAGCTATAGCTTGTGTAGCTTATACGTAAATCCTGCACTGGTTGACTGCAACGTCCGTGAAAGATGTGCAACTAACTTTTTTTTTTTTTAAGGTGTAAATATACAGTGACCGAATAAACACAAAACAAACAAACAAGGAAAGCGAAAAAAAGGCAGCCTTATAACACTATCATATGGCCACACGCCCTCCTCCTCCTCCTCCTCCTCCTCCTCCTCCTCCTCCTCCTCCTCATCATCATCATCATCACGTGCCATGTCCAGACGATCATATTCCTCCATCAAATCCATTCTGTCAATCCGTCCAGCATGTTCTCCCCCTGCCTCTAACATCTTCGATTTTCTCGTCTTTACGGATTCGTCTCGAAACGTGACCAAGAAATGACCATTGGTCTTGTTATAACGAGAATAATAAAAATATTTTTGTGAATGTGCCTAATTACTTTGATATTGGTCTTTGCAGCCTATGGGATTCTTAGCAGTCTCTGGAGAAACCAGATACTTGCGACTTCCAGTTTCCTTCTGCTCACCGTATTCAATGTGCACGATTCACAGCCACGCAGAAGTGTGGGCGGTGAGTTGGACCATGACTGCCTAGAGGTGTATACTTTAAGTTCTTTCAACATCCTCATGGCTGTGTACTACGTCCTCAGTCTAAAGAAACCTTTCTAATTTTTTATGGTACTCTAAACCATCCATCCATCCATTCATCCAACGAACGAGCTAATGGGCGGACGGACAAACGCGAGAACAAACCAACCAAACACCACTCAACCAACTATCCAAGCAACCAACAAGCAACAAAAAAAAAACCACACACACACACACACAAAACCGCTCAACCAACCAACCGCTAAAACAACCGATCACCCAATCAATCAAAAAGCGAACCAACCAACCACTCAACCAACCAAGAAGCTAACAAACAAATCAACCACTCAACCAACCAAAGGGAACCGTAAAAATAAAATAAAGCTAATGAAAAAAATAAATACAAATCATATAAAAGCAGAATACAAGTATAGATGATTATTTTCGTAGTTTTGTAGATTCAGGTAGCTCTACACATGACAGCAAGGACAATGTGTTTTCAGCTGAGTTCCCACAGAATTGCCCACATGTCTTCAGCTGAGTTCCTAGATCAGATATTGTACAGCTGTGTCTGTGCATAGTTGTGACACGTAAACAAGTGTTATTATTATTCGTTTAATGCCTCTTTTTTCTCTTGCTTCCACATGACATGTCTGTTTTCCCCCTGTCCACGGTTAATCGCTCACTTGGGACATCCTCGGTAACCACTCCCATTGACTCCAACGCGCATATTTTATTCATCGTTATATGTGTACTTGTATCTTCCTCGACCCATGCTGCAGTGTATTATGTATGCAAACAACTCAATACTGAGTGCTGTATTAATTATACAATGTCATATAACACTATTACTGGGCCGTTCATCTCCCAATTGTTCACATGCTCTCAACCAAATCACACCCACACTTTTACAAATTTGGTCTTGATTGGTTGGATTCAGCAGTTACGTTTTAGAAGGGAGGAGATCGCCAACCACACACCAGTCCTGCTTGGACGCCTCATAAGACAGGCATCGTAGTTTCATCATCATCATGTGCCATGCCAATAAGCTTGGGCGGTCATGTTGCGCCATCTCCCTCGATCACCAGAGTCGAGGATCAGCTCTGTGTTCTTGTCTCGACAAAGCCACGCGGCAAAGCCATCCAGGTATTTACTTCTCTACTTTCCCACTTGTTATCTTCCCCTCAATCTTGCCAGTTGTCACCAAGCTCTTCAATTTATTTCTTCTCATAACGTGTTCAAAAACTGACTGTCTACGTCAAATTTCTCTAATCAGTTTACGGTTTTCATTTGATTCTCGTAGGACATGGTCATTATCATTATTCGTCTAATCGTAGGTTACAGTGTTACAATTATTTGTTTCCTTTATGGGGCAGCTCGAGCACAATGTGAACGTCAAGAGAACATTTGATGTAACTTCTACTGTACGCCAGGCACTTTCTGATGTGACGCAAGAAAGCTGACTGCAAGCAAATACCTACAATTCTTCCTCTTCTTCTTTCGTTCGCCTAAAATATGTTTATAACTGCAATGTTGTCTCTTGTATGAATCTAACAGTCTTTTTTAGTTCATTCAGCGGTCCATAGAGTTTATCTTCCACTGTTGTCTCTCTAGGCCAGAAGGTTCGCCTGGATATGTTGTAGTTTGGGCAATCCTGGAGTATGTGCTCTGCTGTCTGCGACGCCAAACCACATGTGCACATGGCTGAGTCACCAATCTTGAATCTTGTATACATGTGGTTGCGTAATCTTTTGTGTCCTGTTCTGAGGCGCAGAAGAATGACCTGTTCTGGTCTGTCCATAACGTGGTAGTCGTCTTGAGTAAGGTTTGGTGGCCTTCTGACTGATTTGATCATTCTTTTCTTTTGGTGGTATGTAATAGGCACATCTGGTTGTTCTTCTTGTGCTCCTTCCTTAGCCAATCGATCAGCTCTGTCGTTTCCGGGGATTCCACAGTGGGATGGTATCCACTGTATGGTGATCTTACGATGACTGCTAAGTTCAGAAAGTAGTGTCCTCAGAACTGGCAATTTCCCAGACAGGAGCGCCTCTATTACGGATTTTGCATCTGTCAATATCACCACAGGTTGTGTACCATGGCTGGTATTTTGTAATTTCTCTGTGGCTATCTTGATTGCCTCAATTTCAGCATCATAATTTTGGCAGTACTTTCCTGTTGAAATTCTGGCCGTGTCTCTAGTATTATTTGGGTATTCTATATACACTCCCGCTCCTCCATTTCGAACAGCATTTTGTGCTGACCCATCTGTGTAGACTCGGATCCAGAGGTCCTGTGGGTATTCGTCATCAAGGAAGCTGAGAGTGGCTGTTCTGCGCTGTACACTGTTCTGTTCTTCCTTGTCAAATATTCCTCTCACTTTTGACTGGATTTGTAGCGATATTCTATGTTCATCTTTCCACGGGGTTCGCTCTGGAATAGTTGTCAGGGGGATATCAACTGTGGGAAGATCGATGGTTTCTCTGCAGAGTTGTTTGGCCTGGTGGATGAAACTACTTCTTTTCAACCGCCCCATAGCTAAGTTTTCAAATCTGTTCTTCATAGGGTGGCCTGGCAAGCTGAGAAACTTTTCTGCTTGTATTAGTGTTTTTGTATCTCTGCGTTCTCTTAAAGCTTGTGTCCTCCCCATTTTCACCATTGCTACTATAGGGGTTGATTTCATCCCTCCTGTGATGACTCTAAGAGCTTGATTTTGTACCTTGTCCAGCTCCTGCAATGTAGTTTTTGATGCTGAACACCACGCAGTTGACCCGTATTCCAAGTGTGGTCGTATGCTCTGTTGATAAACTTTGCTAAGTATTTTCCCACTGGCTCCCCACGTGGTTCCAGTTAGCTTTCTCAGGATGGCAATTTTCCTTCTGGCTTTTGCTACTGCTTTTTTATGTGTTTCCTCCATGTCAGCCTGTCGTCGAATGTTACACCAAGGTATGTTGGTTCCTTATCTTCTCTTAGGGGTGTTCCATTTATCTGAATGCTCCCTGCCTTTTGTTTCGGAGAAAGGGTAAATAGAGTGGTGCTGCACTTGTCAGTGTTTATCCTGATACACCATCTATCCGCCCATGCAACACATGTATCTACAGCTCTTTGTAGCAATATGGTGGCCACTGATGCATGTTTATTTGCGCTCCACAAAACCAGGTCATCAGCGTACATTGCCACTTTAATTCCATTGGGTAGATTAGCAACAAGATCAATTGAAACGGATAAACCCGATAACGACCCCAAAGATAACCACATAGTTGGTATCGAAGGTTGAACACGGTCAAGGCAACTATTTGCTGTACCAAATTCAAGGTTGTGTATATGGATACTTGTATCTGTCATTCATGAACTAGCTAGTCTATACTCGTAAATCATAGAGTGGTACGGTAAGAGACATTGGATGGATCCATAAGAGCACATGGATGGGTTCAAAGAGTGGGATGGTAAGAGGACATGGATGGGTTCATAGAGTGGGATGATATAATGACATTTGGTGGATTACAGTAAGAAACGTATACATAAACCTACACAGCTGTGAGATTACAGTCAGAGCAGTATACTTAAAACGACACAGCTTTAGGATTACAGTAATAGACGTACACATAAACCTACACAGCTGTGAGATTACAATCAGAGCAGTAGACACATACACATTTGTGGGATTACAGTAACAGCTGTGCATAAATAACAATAGAGCGACACGCGCAAAGTTGTTGGATTACAACAAGAGCTGTACACATAACAGCTGTGGGATTACAATAAGATTCATCCACATACACAGCTGTGGGATTATAGCAAGAGCCGTACACACACATAGCTGTAAGATTGCAGTAAAGGCCGTACACATACAACTGTGGGATTACAGTAAGAGTTGTACACACACACACACACAGCTGTAGGATTACAGTAAGGGCCGTACACATGTACACCTGTGGAATAACAATAACAGACGCGCGTAAACGTACACATCCCCTACCAAGTGAGCAATAATGTCCACGCGATAACATGATGACACAGAAAGGATGCAAAAATCTATAACAGGAACTGTTTTGTAACCAGGGAAAACCCACAAGACAGGAAATAAGAAACTAATCAGAGATTGCGTGATTTTAAGGAATCCGTGATTTAGAATGATAGATGACTGGGTCAAGAAATAATGACTGCAGAGTTCTGATAGGGATTATACGTAATTAATCACGAGACTCCGTGTGGCCCAGAAGATAGAGTATCTAGAAAAATGGCATGTTAAGGATGTTTCAAATTTCCATTTAGTTCTTCAACTCGTAATGCTGGCCTGATGGGGGTGGGAGAATGATGTATTAGTTGGTAGTGTTGTTGTATTCAGGAGTTGCAGAAGAGCACCACCTGCCTTTGTTGTCTATTGGGCTGACTGGGGTGGAACCATGCTGGGGTAAAATACACCAACGTCATTAGAGAATTTCCGAATCAGGTTCTCTTTCTTCTTTCTCTGTAGCTGCAGTTGTTCTCTTGGGGTGTAGAGGAAAATACGATAACGGAGGTCTAGATATGGAGTAGACATCGAGTAAAGTACACCATACTTGTTAACTTGACGCAGGCACTGTATTACATGTACGCGATTTCATGTACTAGATCCAGGTATTGTGATTCATGTACGCAGTCATCATGTACTACACTTACACTGTCATGATGTCCTAGATCTAGGTGCTATATAATACATCTACATTGTCCTGGTGTATTATATCTAGGTCCTATATAATACATGTACACTGTCCTGATGTCCTACATCCTGGTCCTATATAATACATGTACACTGTCCTGATGTCCTACATCCTGGTCCTATATAATACATGTACACTGTCCTGATGTCCTACATCCTGGTCCTATATAATACATGTACACTGTCCTGATGTCCTACATCCTGGTCCTATATAATACATGTACACTGTCCTGATGTCCTACATCCTGGTCCTATATAATACATGTACACTGTCCTGATGTCCTAGATCTAGGTCCTATATAATACATGTACACTGTCCTGATGTCCTACATCCTGGTCCTATATAATACATGTACACTGTCCTGATGTCCTAGATCTAGGTCCTATATAATACATGTACACTGTCCTGATGTCCTAGATCTAGGTGCTATATAATACATGTACACTGTCCTGATGTCCTAGATCTAGGTCCTATATAATACATGTACACTGTCCTGATGTCCTAGATCTAGGTCCTATATAATACATGTACACTCTCCTGATGTCCTACATCCTGGTCCTATATAATACATGTACACTGTCCTGATGTCCTAGATCTAGGTCCTATATAATACATGTACACTGTCCTGATGTCCTAGATCTAGGTCCTATATAATACATGTACACTGTCCTTATGTCCTAGATCTAGGTCCTATATAATACATGTACACTGTCCTGATGTCCTAGATCTAGGTCCTATATAATACATGTACACTGTCCTGATGTCCTAGATCTAGGTCCTATATAATACATGTACACTGTCCTTATGTCCTAGATCTAGGTCCTATATAATACATGTACACTGTCCTTATGTCCTAGATCTAGGTGCTATATAATTCATGTACATTGTCCTGGTGTATTATATCTAGGTCCTATATAATACATGTACACTGTCCTGATGTCCTACATCCTGATCCTATATAATACATGTACACTGTCCTGATGTCCTAGATCTAGGTGCTATATAATACATGTACACTGTCCTGATGTCCTAGATCTAGGTCCTATATAATACATGTACACTGTCCTGATGTACTAGATCCTGGTCCTATATAATACATGTACATTGTCCTGATGTCCTAGATCTAGGTCCTATATAATACATGTACACTCTCCTGATGTCCTAGATCTAGGTCCTATATAATACATGTACACTGTCCTGATGTCCTAGATTTAGGTCCTATATAATACATGTACACTGTCCTTATGTCCTAGATCTAGGTTCTATATAATACATGTACACTGTCCTGATGTCCTAGATTTAGGTCCTATATAATACATGTACACTGTCCTTATGTCCTAGATCTAGGTTCTATATAATACATGTACACTGTCCTGATGTCCTAGATCTAGGTCCTATATAATACATGTACACTGTCCTGATGTCCTAGATCTAGGTCCTATATAATACATGTACACTGTCCTGATGTCCTAGATCTAGGTCCTATATAATACATGTACACTGTCCTGATGTACTAGATCCTGGTCCTATATAATACATGTACACTGTCCTTATGTCCTAGATCTAGGTCCTATATAATACATGTACATTGTCCTGATGTCCTAGATCTAGGTGCTATATAATACATGTACACTGTTCCAATGTCGCAGATTCGGGTCCTGTAATACATGTACATTGTCCTGGTGTACTAGACCTAGTACATAAATGTCGTGTCCTGTTGGGCTGGTTGTCTTTTGATACAGTGAATATGTTTCCTTGTAGTTGTATGTTATTCCTTTACTGAACAAACAGATGGGATTATGCTGAGTTTTCTTTTCATCGTTTAAACAAAAAAAAATAAATTCAAAATGAATGTTGTGGCTGGTGGTTTGTTTATAATTAGATAAGAAAGAAAATAAATTCAATTCTGAGGAACTGCTTATCACTATCTGTTGAAACTAAACATGTTCAAACAAGAGGACTTGTGCACCATAAGACGTTAACATCTGTTAGTTAGTTAGTTAGTTAGTTAGTCGACAGATCATCCTCGTTGCACATCGAACCATTCAGTCCATAAGTGCTCGGATCCCCTCCTCAGCAAATCCCGCAGCGTGTAGCGGCTAACGACGCCAGTTCTGTGTTGGTTTATCAATCTTCTTTGGCTTCCTGCGTAGTGTTCTTGTTTGGCCACCCCTCTTTTAATTGCTGCTCCCGCAGTCTGCCATTGTTGTAGATTCACAGTCATCACTTGGTTCTCGCAAAAGTCTCACTTCTCGTAGAGCATTCAGAATGTCAGCCTGGTCCATGGCGCGTCCGCCCTCCACAGTAGCCTCACCTGCGAGCTTGTTAGCCCGCTCATTTTGGCAGCTGTTAACATCTGTACGTCAGCTTATCGCTGTATGGGTGTTTTAGTTGTTAGCTTATTGTTTTATATCGGCTCTGTGGTGAAGGAGTTACCGACCCAATCCGTAATCCCGCTTAGCACGTTCGAAACACAGCTGCGGGCGATTTGGAAGCAGACCGCCTTGTGTTGATTTTTATACAATGATATGAGAGCCGTTCGTTCAGAAAGCAGTGTCAAACTACTGAATGTAAACTTGTCAAGAAATTACACAGCTAAAACGCTGGGTCTGCAACGCTCTGTAAAAGGATATGCTGTCAGGGTCTTGTATGTAAGTAATAGTGTAATTGCCGGTATGTAAGCGAGAGTCAGTGTAAGCAATAGCTGAGGTCAAGGGCAGTAGGAGACATCACGGCTTGGCTAACGGACGGTCAGGCAAGAAGCCCGTGGACAGACCCACGTGATGTGGGAAGGTCAAGGAGGACGGAGGCAGTGTGTGTGAGACAGCGGATAGAGACGGACGTGTGGAGAATAGCGAGTGATAGAACGATCGAACGATAGTGTTGTGACGGATAGATGAGATGAACGTTGTGTATTGATATTCGAGGAATGTACTAACTGTGATATGTGCGGGATGATGTGAGACTGTGATTGCGAATGGTCATACGGGCGACAGTGTAAATATCGCCCATGTGGACGTGAGCGAGCGTTTGGCTGCCTGTGTAGAATGATTGCTTAAGCGTGAAGTGAGGACCATATTGTTATCCTGTAGTATAATGTAATAAAGGTTGTTCAGGAGACAGCTCCTGCGAGTTTCCGATTGCAGTCATGTGTTATTAGTATATGTGTCGTGGACGTTGTAATTTGCCTGTCCAAGTCCAGTGAGCTAGAAGGAGAAGATAGTTAGGACTCTGACAGGTACAATGGTGTCAGAAGTACACACGAACCACATACCCAAGTAAAATGCATAAAAGAACGCTACTTATCGAAAGAAGAAGATCTATTGAATAAGATCTATAAGAAAAATAATAACAAATTGTAAATCAGATATTTGTTAATAAAATCAGAACGAAAATAACGTCATTTCTTTCCACAGCAGGTTTCAATTCTACAAAACGACCGACGTAAGCAGAACAGGTCAACTGTAACCAGCACGAGAATCACGTTCCTGTACATCAAGCGTTCGAGTAAACAGCAGATAAAGATAAGTTGATTAATTTTGATTGCTAATTACCCAAATCTGCATTCTTTGATTTGCTTGTATAAATATCATCATTGGGAGAGTTAAATATTAATTAACAGAAAATGATGTCAGATAATGAACACAGTCCAGATCGATCAGATTCTGGGGCACAAAACAGTACAGACAATTGCAGAGCTATTTCGAAGCGACAGAACCACAAGTTAAAAAAAAACTTGAAGATCTCTGAAAAATGTAATAAGAAAAATAACATAATCCGGGATTGGACACAGGAATTTGAAAAGAAAATGCAAGACTACAAAATTCCAAAAGATCATTGGTATTCATGGTATAGGGGATTCGTCCCACTAAGTAGTAACAAACTACGAAAGATCATACCAGAGTTGTCAAGAGCAGACTATGAATATTATAAAACAAATATATTAAAACACTATGCAAACGACTTCGAGACTCTAAATTTAGAGGTACAAAAGCTAAAACCGGCCCCAGACAAGTCGTTTACCCAGTATATACATGAAATAGAAAACTTTTTCAGGAATCTAACATCCGAAATTAAACATATAGACAACAATCAAGAAGCAATACAATTCTTAGTAATGGAAAAACTTAAAGCAACACTCCCAGCCGAATGCGGAAAATATTTAGAAGAACACAACACAGAACCTATCAAAAATTTACTAGAAAAATGCCACGAATATTACCACCAAAGTATGAACCAGGTTAAGAACACTCAACAGAAGAGTACTGTAAGTGCAACGGCATCTTCAGCTACAGATTGCCAAAACAAACCGCATAAAACAAAACCCGTACTGTGCAAACATTGTAACACCCCACATACAGAAAATGGAATATGCGATAAGAATCCCACTTATCAAGAATACCTGAATACTATTATAGCACAAAAACTGGGGAAGGTAAATCAAAGGAAATATAGAACCAAATGTCATTTTTGTTTGGCGTATGGCCACAGACGTTTCGAATGTGAAGGAGTAAAAAGAATACAGAAAGCAAAAGCAAATGCAGCCACAAACATTACAACAGACAGTTCAGCAAAGAACTTAGAAAAAGTAAACATCACAGAGACGAAAACAAGAACAAATACTGCAAATACAGAACAGACTGAGTTTTACCCAACAGACTTCGTACCATATTTCAATAACGTTGTCAACAGCAGTCAGCCGCACTCCTTAGTAAAAGAGGAGAATATTCCACAAGCAAGAAATGAAATGAACAAAACATCCAGACTGTCGTTAGGAAAACTAACATTCCATGAGGGATACATTAATGACACGGTATGCACATGTGTACGCGACACAGGGTCCTGTCTTATCGGTCTTCGGAAGACCCTAGCTGATCCTAAAGACTACCTAGATGAGTACATCTATTGCAGAACTGTTTCAGGGACAGTAGAGAAATATCCTATGGCATGGGCCAATATAAAATCACCTTTCCTATCAGGCAGAGTAACTTGCGCATTATTAGACAATCCATGCTGCGATTTATTAATTGGAAATGTATTAAATGTAATAGACCACACAGAGTCCAAAACCCAGACATGTCAGAAAGTTGACACCACAACAAACACTGCCTTAACTACACCACTCATCATACAACAACATGATGAACAGACCAAAGTACCACACCAGACCAACGTGACTACCATCTCACAACAAGAAAAAACAGGAAACTGGTGTGTATCAAGAAAGAAAAAAAGGTACATATAACAAGCATTTCACAAGGGCGGGAAAAGATCACAAAACATCATGGTACATGCTATACCTCCTGTTAACTACACACAGGCCCAAGTGCACACAATGGATGGTTCTACTCGCACTACTCATTGTAAATGCAAAACAAATGACTTCACTAACAGTTTTATTCACACATCATCATGACGCAACACAGATGATACTACTCATGACAAACCAGCTAACCTTGATACTTATATCAGTGTCACCGCCTCACCTTTATCGGTATTAATTAAAGGGCTGCAACTCCAGCCCAAGGGATAGAAGTGAGTCACTCGAGGCCCCAGTAATCTAGAGCCTTCTCGAAGGACTGGTCATTGAGTCCATGGTTCCGTGGACACTGACGTGGCCCGCCTATTGCGGGGTCCACGGGGAACTCGGACAGAGTTACCACCCGTGTCGGATTGGGACACGTGTGGACCGGCAGAGGACAGACGGACTTCAGAGAGGCAACAGGGCCTGCCTTAGAGGGACTCAATAGATATCAATAGATATATATATACATAGGCTAGATAGTTTGCTAGACTGTTGTATGATAACTATGTGTTTGATGTTAACTATCTGTGATATGTAATATAGCGCGGGTTTGTTAACCCACTGCGCCAACGCACTGTATATTGAAATACAATAAATGTTCGATCTCATAGCGAACGGAGTTATTGTTGCCTGTGTGAACCCGAGCTCAGATACCTAGATAAGAGCAAGACGATGACAGGCTTTTTGGGGGCTAGTTTTCCGGTTTTGGCATAAAATCTAATGTTACAGAACTATTAATTGCCATGTAAAATCACTAATTAATTATATCACATTGATTTTTGTACCACAAATTGTTAACTTTACAAGTTTAAATATTAGTAGCTATCTAGCAATAAAATAGAATTAATCTGAGTCCCTCAGCAGTGTCTCAGCAGTGCCTCAGCAGTGTGTCTCTCATTATTTTGATTACTGTAAACTATTTTTGACATGACTGTGACATTTTTGTGACTGTTACTAATGTTTTCTCACTCTACGAGATCTTTGTACGAGATGGCCAGAAATGCTTCCATTAAGATCTATCTCCTCTAAGGATGTGACGGACATATTATTAAATATTTTCTCCCGTTTTGGCTTCCCGGAGAAAATAATTTCTGATAGAGGAACCCAGTTCATATCGAATGCCACCCAATCGGTAACTAAGTTACTAGGCATCAAGCAATGTTTCACCAGTCCCTATCGACCGGCCGCAAATGGTATCTGCGAGAAACTAAATGGGGACCTGAAACATATGCTATCTAAAGTGACAGCTGAAAATCCAGCCGATTGGGACATACTTCTCCCAACGGTGCTGTTCGCATATAGAGAAGTCCCGCAATCAAGTACAGGGTTCTCTCCCTTCGAATTGATGTATGGAGCGAACCCAAGAGGACCTCTCACCATTTATAAAGAGATCATATCACAACCTGTAGATATCCAACTTCCCATTTCTACCTATGATTTAGTCACTGACACCAGAGACAAAATCATACGTTCCTGTATATTGGCCAGAACATCACTACAGGAGAAAGGTTTTAAATACAGGCAGTACGCCAACAGAGGTGCAAAAACAATTGTACTAAATGTAGGTCAGGATATTTTACTACTGCTACCTGACAAAAGAGATTTACTGTCAACCTCTTGGCAGGGACCTTTTAAGATTATTAGAAGAATTTCGGAAGTGGATTACGAAATCTCTTTAAATGGAAAGTTGAAAATATTCCATGTAAATATGTTGAAACCATACTATGCTAGACAGGACATTGAGACAAGTGAACAGACGCAACGAACTGGTGACAGAGACGAAACGACAATTTCCCAACGGAATGACACCTCGACAAACGAAGCATCGTTAACGACACACTCTTACGACGACAAAAACGACGAAGACATATGGACATTACCGACAATCTGTGATATCGACAACGACGACAAATTTGACGACATATTGACAACGATTGATCTCGACGACGACGACAATGACATTGAGGACAATTTACAAACAGTAGCATCTGTGATAAATCAGACAGACGTGGACAATACTGAAATCCCTGTACCAATTATGACTGACGACGGGAGTATAAATGACATACATATCTCTGACACTTTGACACAACAACAGCGACAAGACATTTTGACTCTCCTTGACGAGTATAAATCTATCTTTTCTAACAAACCTGGACGCACTGATAAAATAACACATTCAATTGTGCTGACAGATCTGACACCGGTCAAATGTAGACCATATTCTATTCCTCTCCATTACAGAGCAAATTTAGACAAAGAAATTTTAGATTTAGAGAAGAATGGAATAATTCAAAAATCGATGTCTCAATATTCTTCACCGATTGTCCTGGTGAAAAAGAAGGACCAGACAATCCGTTTGTGCATCGACTATAGAGTATTAAATACAAGAACCACAACGGATGCAGAGCCAATGAACAGCTGTGAAGATCTCATTTTAAATATGGCTCAATCATCCTTATTTTCCAAGACAGATTTAGCGAAAGGATATTGGCAAGTGCCACTACACCCTTCTTCTAGACATATAACAGCATTCGCAACACCCCTCGGTTTGTACGAATGGCTATATCTTCCATTTGGCCTGAAGAACGCACCGGCCACATTTGTTAGATTAACAAGATTGTTATTACACGGAATTAAAGATGTGGTAGCCTATATTGATGATATATGCGTCCATTCTTCTAATATGACTTCTCACTTACTTACCCTCAAACAAGTCTTCAACCAAATCTCTCTTTTTGGACTTACTATCAAACCTTCCAAGGTTGAATTAGGCTATACACAAATAGACTTCCTTGGTCATAGAATTTCTGAAGGCAAATTGTTGACAGATGATAAAATTGTTTCCAAGATTCTTAATCTAGAAGTGCCTACCACAAAGAAACAAATTAGAAGTTTACTAGGTCTTATTAACTATTATTCTAAATTTATTCCACATTGGGCAGAACTCACCTCAGTCTTTTCTGATATGTTAACTAAAGATCATCCATCAAAAATTTGTAAAAGTACCAGCTTAGACGATGCAATGTGTAGATTGAAACATATTTTTTCTAATCCACCAGTCTTACGATTACCCAACATAAATTTACCCTTTATTTTGACCACAGATGCGAGTGCTATCGCAATAGGAGGATGTTTAATGCAGGAAGTGGATGGAGTGAGACACCCGATTCTCTACGTAAGCCGCAAACTAAAGAAGGCAGAGACCCGGTATGCCACAGTGGAATTGGAAGCTTTAAGCTTACTGTTTTGTATATTGAGATTATCTAAGTTCCTCTTGGGTAGTCACTTTGTCGTGCTCACTGACAGTTCGCCATTATTGGTCCTTAACCATGGGTCACCTAAAAACCATCGTTTGAAAAGATGGTGTCTTCTTCTTCAAGATTTCGACTTCGAAATCCGCCATATCAAAGGCACAGACAACATTATGGCTGACCTATTATCACGGCAAACGAATGCGCCAGTAGAATGACTCTTAGCACATCGACCATTCGCCATACTAGAAACTGTGATACTTTTAGTCTGTTGCATATAACAGTGTAACTCTACACCTGCTAGAGAACTCTCAGTGAATAAGTTACTTACGACACCCATGAACATGATACTTTAAGAGCTATACTTTAAGAGCTATACTTTAAGAGCTATACTATCAAGTGCCCAAGCTCTAGAACGATCCCAGCAAGAAACGTTAACTGTGTTTCAACCAATAATATCAACCAGTGAACTGACTCTGAATACTGTAAGAACACTTTATACGGGACATTGAGAACATTCCATACTTGCTGTTGCTACGAAACTTTGCAAACAGCCGAAACAGAACGACGTCGACTACAACACTCAAGAGACAGCCATACTAACTTTAACATTCATGGCATAACACGCTAACAACAGGAGGACAACGCGCACATCATCGTTGGATTTAGTTACTTAATTAATTAATTACTTTAGTATTAAATATGTATTATATTTGCATTAATGATGTATATAAAATGTGTTAACCTGTAATTTGTACATATTCTACGTTAATATTACAGGCGGTTCCATTCATAGGCTAAAGAACCGTCCTATACAATTGTCTCTGGTTAAATTATAACCCATTTTTGAGTCATCGTACAAAAAGTACGTATTTTCTTAAAGGGCAAATATCGCCTAGTCCATTTTTTCTAAGGGCAATAACACTTACCTCAACTTTAATTATATATTTTAACCAAATACTATTTTGAATGAAAGGTGAGTGAATGACTGCGTGAATGGATTAAATGAGAGAACGATATACCTAGCGGACAAATTGTACGCAGAACGTATTTATTTTAATTTGTCTGCGTCTTTCATGTAAAATTGCATGACTTGTCTAAATTGTTAATACATGTTTAGTAGTTAGTTTAATTTAGTAGTTAGTTTAATATACTTAGTTTAGGAGTTAGGATACATCTAAGCACCACTACTTGGAATGCCTGATCATGTATTGCACACAGTGGAGTAATTCATGATTGAGGTTATCCCAACTCGTGACGCTTGGAAATACGCCACACATTCAGCACACACGTTACACAAACCTTAAAACTCAACACTATCAATTTAAAATACAGTCACTTTATTAGAAACAGCAACTTATTAGTCAACACACTAACAAGCCAACAGGGACACATGTAGTCTGAGGGGATAAAATAACAACGTAACTACATATTTAGCATTATACAACATACGAGAGTAAAAGTGTATTGAAATGCACACACAGATCAAGATTTGAAGGTGTACTTAATTAGCCAGGACTTCGGTCTTGTTAATCCTCTTTAATACAGAGGTTAATTGTCTTGGTACCAGTGGGGTACTATGAGAAGGGCGGGTTGTAAATACAACTACTAAAACGTCACGTAACTTCGGTCAGATAAGCATTTTTAAGGACACAGGAGACAGAGTGATCTCTTCACCAAATCAGAGAAGTGGTGTATGGGAGAATACATGAGTTTTGATGCCAGTATGTAGGTTACCAGGTTACTGTCCACCAAACTACAAACACCAACTTTATGTGATTCGGTGACAGAATTAGAACAGATCTAATTACCCTATAACAAACCATCATATCAGGGGAGAGGGGGGAATCCTGTCACCGCCTCACCTTTAGAGATATTAATTAAAGGGCTGCAACTCCAGCCCAAGGGATAGAAGTGAGTCACTCGAGGCCCGAGTAATCTAGAGCCTTCTCGAAGGACTGGTCATTGAGTCCATGGTTCCGTGGACACTGATGTGGCCCGCCTATTGCGGGGTCCACGAGGAACTCGGACAGAGTTACCACCCGTGTCGGATTGGGACACGTGTGGACCGGCAGAGGACAGACGGACTTCAGAGAGGCAACAGGGCCTGCCTTAGAGGGACTCAATAGATATCAATAGATATATATATATACATAGGCTAGATAGTTTGCTAGACTGTTGTATGATAACTATGTGTTTGATGTTAACTATCTGTGATATGTAATATAGCGCGGGATTGTTAACCCACTGCGCCAACGCACTGTATATTGAAATACAATAAATGTTCGATCTCATAGCGAACGGAGTTATTGTTGCCTGTGTGAACCCGAGCTCAGATACCTAGATAAGAGCAAGATGATGACAATCAGTACTGGTGAACCAAAGTTTGTTGTTACCACTGATAAACACTATGTTAAATCAACTCATACACATACTTAGGCTGAACAATGTAAATCATCAGTCGGTGGAATTACTGACAAAAATCAGCAACAAAGTACCCTACATATTTTGGAAAATATACACAAATTGTAGAGCAGTGTACAAACATGTACGATTACATTTCAAAACGATACATGGTGTATTATTATTATTATTATTTGAACTATTGGATGTATACACACATGTACGAGTGCAGGTTTGGAGATAGCACTCAAAATGATCTCAACATTAAATTTGTAAATCCCCACCCGTCGGAACATTAATTTTAACCGTAACCCACTTTATATCCTAGGATCGAGTAACTCCAGAATTGCCTTGTCTGCTGTACGACTCCAGCGCTATGATACTAGCACACTTCATTGTATAGACCAACATAAAAGTTCCTTCAACGTGAAAAGTTTCATCGGCAGAACAGTAAGACTCAACATGTGATTTCAGGTATCTAACAGTAAGCTATACCCATATTGACTTCGTTTCAAACGAGTATCTACAGAGTCCACATTTTGAAATCGACCAACAACGACAAGAACTTCACAAGTACAGACATCCATTCCAGTGATCAGTTTAATGAACCAGATGCCAACCTACTAACTATGGCAAAAACAGTCACAGACAGACGCACCATGGCCACACTCATAAGTAAGGCCACCGAACTTAAAACATTAATACATATTTTACAGGTGTGAACTCCAATAATTTTACAGAACGGACTTACAAATTGTCCAAACTTGGTGCAAAGTCTTAATCACTATACAGAAGAAAGGACAATATCATGATATACAGAGTACGTCAATAATCGATTGAGAAGGAAGAAATGCCAAACATTCCAGCACCGCAATGAACATTGAACACCTGGTAATTTAATTACGTGTGCATAACTTTCACAGGACAAGAACAGTATCCTACAAGTGCATAAAGGCAGCGACGATGAACATTTTATTGTAAATTTATTAAGTGCATGACATACAATGTCTAATTTTATTATTATATTAGTTTGTATTGTTAGAATGTCATAGTTACATATAAGTGTAAGTACAGCTGTGAAAGGTATAAGTTGTAATGCTGAGAATCAACGCCTGGCAATCCCAATACGCGAGTGTTACCAAACTTGCCTTCGCGTATGGTGGATAGCCCGACGAATGACGCTTAGCAATAGTGGTACAAAACTAATACCATAATATTGTAACAAGAAGGAACATACCAACAGGGATATACCAACAAAAGAGATTAATAATGACTCTCCAAAACAGTAAACGAGGTGTGCCCGAAAACGTAAACAAGCCACGGTCTGACATAAGATGAGGTAAGCGGGACTATTACATACATGAAGTATATTCGAACCATGACCACAACAGTGACATAGCGTGCTCATAAAGAGAATCGATTAGGGTGCATTAAATAGAGACGAGGGGGACCACGTCTGAATAGAGAGAAAATCTAAGAATGCTGTAAGAGGAAGTTGTAGCCTTATTCCAGGCGTGAATCAATGGAGAATCCTTAAACCAGCATAGCCACAATAACTATGAGATGATAATACACAGCGAATCGATTGGGAAACATGAACAGAATGTAATGTCACGGAGTGGGGATTGAAGAATATAACGAGGTATGGCAAGTAGACCCAACCAGAACATTTGCCAGACCACGACAAAACGTTGAGAGAAACCTCAGTACTGAAAAAGAGAGAACAACAGTGATAGTTGATCTCGGAAAAGACCAGAGTAAGAAGATACGCACGCGTATACTTATGATCATACAATCCCCTGACAAGGTTAAAAAGATGTATCAAGAACAACAACAGAATGTGTCACATTTCCAAGAGAAAGTGCCACATTGTTTGTGCGGGGGGAGAGTGTCAGGGTCTTGTATGTAAGTAATAGTGTAATTGCCTGTATGTAAGCGAGAGTCAGTGTAAGCAATAACTGAGGTCAAGGGCAGTAGGAGACATCACGGCTTGGCTAACGGACGGTCAGGCAAGAAGTCCGTGGACAGACCCACGTGATGTGGGAAGGTCAAGGAGGACGGAGTCAGTGTGTGGGAGACAGCGGATAGAGACGGACGTGTGGAGAATAGCGAGTGATAGAACGAGCGAACGATCGTGTTGTGACGGATAGATGAGATGAACGTTGTGTATTGATATTCGAGGAATGTACTAACTGTGATATGTGCGGGATGATGTGAGACTGTGATTGCGAATGGTCATACGGGCGGACAGTGTAAATATCGCCCATGCGGTTTGGCTGCCTGTGTCAGAATGATTGCTTAATCGTACGCGAGGTGACGTGGAGTGAGACCATAATGTTATCCTGTAATATAATGTAATAAAGGTTGTTCAGGAGACAGCTCCTGCGAGTTTCCGATTGCGGTCATGTGTTATTAGTATATGTGTCGTGGACGTTGTAATTTGCCTGTCCAAGTCCAGTGAGCTAGAAGGAGAAGATAGTTAGGACTCTGACAATGCAACTAACGGTTTATTGTTGTATGGCCGTTCTACTTGACTGTTTATCATTAGTTAGTCAGTTAGTCGAGGTTCCAACTTCACGGCAACGGGTCGTCCCCATTATGCTTCATTCCTGTGCTAGTGAATATCACACAAAATGCTCCCCACTGTCCAATGTGAAAAGTGGAATAGACTGTTTATCATTTGATGGATATACTAGTTGGCTGTTTATTATATGATTGTTCTAGTTGTCTATCATTATATAGATGTTCCAGTTGTCTATCATTATATACATGTTCCACATTCGGACCTTCCAATCACTCATCTTTCGTTCATCATCAGTGCATGATACATTCACATAGGGAAAAAAAAAACATTGTCAAATGAATGTTGTAATCATAAACAATGCATATTATCATGTTATGTAACACATCCTCCCCTCCCACACACACACATCCCGCACCAACCCACACATACATTCCTCACCACTCACACATCACCCACCCATACCCACATATCACCCACCCATACCCACATATCCCCCACCACTGGAAGAAGTATGAAGCTAGGTATTCGAGTGATACAGGACTTGTCACGTGAAACAAGTTGCTATATGCAACTAGATCCGATAGAAGAAGAGACAGGAAAAGAGAAGGAAGAAAACGAGGAGGCCCAGGGACATTTAAACAGGGAGAAGTAATGACGCTGTCACGACTTTACGTCATCGACTCTCTCCAGTATTTCGCACGATGTGACTCGGGTTTCATGTAAACACCGAACGCTCTTGGTTAACGTCCAGATATCAATTAATCTCAATTGTCCGTCATCCCTAAATAGTCCATTGTTGAGCTCTCGCGAGTGGTATGGGCATTAATTTCTCAGCCGAGCCGCACCAAGTGTGAGGAAAACAAGTGCAGACATACATTGCGTAAACCATCATTAGTTTACGTGTACACAAATCACGTGATAGCAATATATCTGTAAGCGAGCGCCGTTTGCTAATACGAGACTGACTTACAACGTATTTAGCCCATAGTTCTAGAAATACTTTCACACTATGGTGAAAGCCAATCATCCACGTTGACCAAGAAGGTTAGAAACAATTTTACAACATCAAACACGATAATTTGTATGGAATCTTCTTCTTCTTCAGCATTCCGAGCCATTGAGGTTCTTTGCTGCAAATACAATCTGTATGGAATCACCAGCCGAAAAATTTGTAAAAGTTGAGAAAGACGTTTCGGCACTCTCCAATGGCCGTTGTAGGCATTTTGACTCTCCAGTGGCCGTTAGAGACACATAGCAAAGTTCAGAATGTAACAATAATAAGATGTGTCTTTGTGTTTTTCTTCCACTTATGCCGTTAGGCATCGTGGAAAGGGGTGATCGAAGTTCCAATTTCCTCCGATTTCCTCCTTGAATCTTGAGCAGAGCTTTTAGGATCAAGTAAATTCCCTACCGCCGGTCTCTCTGGCCGAGGGGTTACAACACTTTCTCCGTAATCCCGTTTATCACGCAGAGTTTCGTAGTGGGCGAGAGCTGGAGGCGGTTCGACCCCCGCTGGTGACTTGTGGGATAACTGAGCCGGCCGCTCAGAGAGCAATGGCAAACTACTGAGCGTAATCTTGCCAAGAAATCAACAGACACCTGAAAGATGCTGCTGTTGACAGCGATGTCCTGTAAAGGATATGCGAATTAAAAAAAAAAAAAAAACAATTCCCTACCGGTTTGCTAGACCAGTCGTAGGTTCCTTACCTACTCAACCCCTGTATATTTGCTACTTCCACCTTGTCACATCAACCACTAGTCGCCTACCGACGAGCTTCCAAGCTATACCAGGCAGGACTTACCGAAAGGCTATGCCAGCTTACTGACTGCAGGCCCACTACTCATCGAATGAAAGTGGGCGCTTATCAAGACTGTCGAACGGTCGTACAAATTTGCTCTTTCGCCCGGTCAAACCATGACATAAGATGCTTTGGTGAAATTACCTGCTCTGTGACGAAGGAGTACGGACGCAAGTCGCAATCCGGATTTCGAAACATAGCTACAGGCGATTTGGCAGCAGACCGCCTTGCGTTGGGTTTCATACAATGGTGTGAGCGCAGGTCGTAAACTTGTTAGGAAATCACAATCTGCCAAAAATGATGGTGCCGACTGCAACGTCCTGTAAAATATATGCAGCTAACGTTTTAGTAAAGTTGATGATACACAAATGCTCCTTCAGTGTATTTATAGATTTGTCTTCACTTTACTCGCTTCATCTCAGTCTTCACTGTACATGTATAACTTCTGCAATCAGGCGTTCAACTGTTTCTTGAAGAACTGGGGCATGCATTTTACTGTTTGTCCACCAGTTTGTGATATTGCTTGCAATTCCCCCAGAACCACATTTCCATTGTCAAACGATGTTTCCCGAGTTGTTCACTTATTGTTCATGTTTTACACGCATACAATAACGGATCTAAATAGCAGTTTGACACTATTTATTTGCTTAATGCGAATGACAGCATTTTATTGGTATGTTTTCCATCTTGCAAAAGAATACCTTTGTCAAAGCAATTCTTGTTCTAATCCCAACAAGGAATCTTCCGTCGGGTGTTTTTATGTTTCGTTACAGTTGTACCGATATACCTGGTAAAACATTTCCCCTTTACTTGGTGTTACATTATGGTATTTCTTTCTTCTAGGCGATGGCCATAATTTGTTTCTGTTTTTCTTTTCTTTTTACAATCTAATTTTAATCCTCGTTCATCACAGTGTGCAATAACAGCATTCACACAATGTAATCTTCATAATCAAATACAAAAAAAAAAACACGTCACATTAGATTGCATGTTATATACTGCACCATAAACACAAAACGTCACAACAGACTGCATGTAAATCAGTATCACAAACACAATACGTCACATCAGTCTGTATGTAATACAGTATCACACACACGACACGTCACATAAGGCGGCATGTGATACAGTATCACAAACACAAAACGTCACATCAGACTGCGTGTAATACAGTATCACAAACACAATACGTCACATCAGACTGCATGTAATACAGTATCACAAACACAACACGTCACATTAGACTGCACGTGATACAGTATCACAAACACAACACGTCACATTAGGCGGCATGTGATACAGTATCACAAACACAAAACTTCACATTAAACTGCATGTAATACAATATCACAAACACAAAACGTCACATTATACTGCACGTAATACAGTATCACAAACACAACACGTCACATAAGGCGGCATGTGATAAAGTATCACAAACACAAAACGTCACATTATACTGCACGTACTACAGCATCACAAACACAATACAGTATCACAAACACAGGCTGTCACATAAACTTCACTCAGTATGGTGCTTTAAAGTATCAACCAAACCCCCTCCCCACCGCCTTGAATTCGTATCCGCACCTTGAATTCGTCCCCTCACCATGAAGTTCCCCTTCCCCCTCCCCCCATACACATTGAAGCAGAGCAGA